>JARQZK010004417.1:240000-337500 GCA_030704885.1 Cynegetis impunctata
GACACCGGGACAACGGCAAAACACCGGGACAGTCCCGGTCAAACCGGGGCCTATGGCAAGCCTATATATATATATATATATATATATATATATATATATATATATAATATATAAAATATATATATATACATATATAATATACATATATATAAATATATAATATATAAATATATATATATAAATATATATATAGATATATATATATATATATATATATATATATATATATAGGTATATATATATATACATTAAGAAAATTATGATGTGTATTATTGTGGCGGATCCGAGTAAGATTTTCGTAAGGGGAAACTACCGACTATCCTGAGCATGGCAGATAATTATTACCGAACTTGTTCAGAAATGTTCAATTTTCTAGTTAAACTTACTACCCATAGTAATATTTTTGTAGTCCAAATTTAAGCTGTAGAAAAATATTAAAAATACTATTTACCAGGAAAATCATCATTTTTCGTTCACGAAAATGAATATTAAATATTCTTCATCGTTTTTATAGAGAAAACATAAGTCCTAATAAAACGTGAAAATCAAGTATGAAATTTTTTTTGTAGGTATAACTAATTATAAACTGTCTGGCGTTACAATTGATTGGTGTCATTTGAAACAGCAGCCTAAATATACAATAGCAATAGTAATAGCAGTGGCTATTACTGCAGAAACTATAGCTACAAACAAAATTTTATTTTCTACCGTTATAGGTTGCAGGATAGATAGTAAGAGAGAGTTCCAGGTTGAGACAGCTGTACCAACCTTTCTGTTTTTTTTTAGATTTTGAGAATTTGGGCACATCCAAAGCTTCTGCATATTAAGATAGGGACTATTTGAAATTTGATATGCCAATAATACTACTACAAGTAGTGTTATTCTTTCTCACAAAAATTAAATCGAAAAGTTTTCAAAATGTTGCGAATTTCGTGCTAGCAATATCTTCTCAGTTATCGATTCGTTATGTATTCATCATTCCTGTCACTTTGTAATTCGAAAGAACTGTACATTACTACTCCTTAAATTATTTATGGTGGACATTCATATCTACTGGCGATCAAGTACTGACGAAAATTTTTGAATTGTAGGGCTCTCTTCAAGGACCTTCACAGGGAGAATTCATAGATGGTAAAAAATCAAATGCCCAGTTAGGTACAGCTATAACGTATTTGGGAACAATGAGGAAAAACAGCCATGATAATCCGGAAAAGAGATGTATGGTTCTCATTGAATTTCTAAGAATGCTTTTTTTTAGTGAATACTTTTATAGTTGTAGCAGTTGCTGCTCCGTATGAAGATACATCTGGAGTAGTTTATATCTTCAAAGGTACACATAATGGTATAGATACAGTACCAATTCAGAGAATCGTCGGAAGTACCATTGATTTCAATTTGAGGGGTTTTGGAATCAGTATATCGAAACCAGCCGATATAGATGACAACGGTTACGAAGGTAAAAACTAAATATATTATAACTGAATCAAATCATTGCAGAGCACCAATAATCAAAGAATGTATCATTTTGTCTCTATTTGTTTCAGTAATTGTGTTTAAAAATTGGATATATTATCATAATTATTGAAAAAATTATCTTACTCTTCAGAACTATATTTTCAGTAGTTCGTATAAAAACTTTAAACTGTAGTTTTAAGCAGAGCCGTAGCTATGGGTATTTTATATTAGATGTTCCACAGGGTTCAGTGTTAGGGCCATCAATATTTTTATTATTCGTCAAGGATATATAACATATCAATACTGAACTATTGGCTCTATTTGCTGATGATACTTCACTAGTGGTCACAGGTCGTAATCGCGAAGAATTAGTTATATCCACTAAACAGATTATGGAATGTTTCGATAGATGGTGTGAGTAAAATTGTCTGATTTCAAATGTTTCCGAGACAGAGTGTATATATTATAATACAAAAAACAAACGCTATACAATTCGATATGAATGGAGCAAATATTGTATCCACTCGAACCACGAAATTTTTGGGTATACATATATATATGAAAACTTACGTTTTACGGATCATATCGATAGACTCAGTAGAAAATTGAAAAAATCAAAATTTGCAACTTCACGTATGAGGTCCTCAATGCCAAGTGAGTCTTTGTTGACAGTGTACTACAGTCTTGTCTACAGTCATATGTCATACAATGTCGTTCTCTGCGGAAATTCTATAAATAGTGAAAGAATTTTCACAGCACAGAAAAGAATAATTCGCACTATGTTCAAGTTATCTTCACAAGAATCGTGTAGGCCATGCATTATTTTTCACAAAATTCTGACTTTTCCATGTTTGTACATATTAAAATGCCTAATCCTCAAAAAAAAATTACTCAAAATTCATAACAAATTCACATTACCACGATTATCCTACTAGGAACGGAAATCTTTTGTATATCCCGCGACATCGTACAACAAAATTTGAACGATCCCCCCCATATGAGGGGATAATATTCTTCAACATTTACCAGCGACTATAAGAAACCTTAAGAAAATAAAATTAAGTTCAAGAGCAGGGTGAAGTCAATACTTTTTTTCCAGGGGCTACTATAGCATGGAAGAGTTCATGTCTGACTATAAGGATCAATTTGTTTGATGGTTTGAGTGTAGTGTTATTTTCGTTGTGTGGTCCTATAAACAAATTTAAAAAAAATATGTGCATGCCCTATATACAACTTGACTTGTCCAATACATTTTTGTCAATGTTTGAATGGATCAATAAAATTAATATTATTATTTTTTTTACGTCTACCCTGAGAGTATTCCGCAAGCATTATCAGGGATATGTGAGACCCTGGATGTTGCTGGTTACTCACTAAAAAACCTCTCACACATTCCTTGAAGCAGTTCTTCATCCTGCCCTTACAGCGTCCCTTAACAAAAGAGATTATTATTATTATTATTATTATAAGGGGGTTTAGGCCCCCTTTTGATTCGAGTAGAAATATAATCAAGAGGAAAAGGGCAGGATCAGAGCAAGTGAAGTATTATCTGTCATATTTTATGTCGCCATTAAAATGAAATATAAAACCTGATGAACCGATTAAGTGAACAATAGAATTTGCTCCACTGAACGTTCATTTCTTGAATCAAAAAGATTGAAAACATATTTGAAAATTTCGGTTGGTCAAAGTCAGCTATCTGGATTATCCTTAAGTCCATAATAATTTTAATCTTCTATTCTTGTTGGTTCCAAATATATCGATAACTTTATCTGTCGGTATATTGATGTCAGGATGGAAATTAATATACCGACCTAAACAGTTATCGATATATTTGCAACAAAAAAGAAAAGAGTATTAAAATGATCCTATTGCAATAAAATTATAATAATGCAAATTTTCTAATAATAATATGGTGTTTATTTAGCTCAAAAAGTCGATCAGAACTGTAATATTTTATATTTCTATTTTTTTTCATGTAAATAAAGTTACTGTAATATTATTTATGTGATATTTTGAATTAGGTATATTCATTTGATACTAGTAAGTACCTAATATTATTTGATATGGTCTTATTTTTTCAATGATATAAGGGAAAGAGCGATACTTCGTACTTTGATTAATCTCCCTAGAGAAAAATCTTGGCTACGCCCATGGATTTAAGTTATAAATCTATTTCTGCATATTAAAATTTTGTGAAGAATTGCACTATAAAAATATTTGTTTATGTTCATCGAACATATTGCATAATTTATATCCAAAAACCATAAGCGTTAACAGATAACATATTTGATGTAAAACTGGTGCTTTGTATTTTTACTGGACGCCCTACGAAAAAAAATCTTGGCTACGTCCATGGTTTTAGTTATGAATCTATTTCCTCATATTGAAATTTTGTGATGAATGGCATCACAAAAATATTTGTTTATGTTTATAGAACTTATTGGCGTAATTTGTATCCAAACACTAAAGGCATAAATAATAATTTTTTATGTAAAAAAAAGGTCAAAAATAAATTTATATGATATTTTGAATTTCATAATATTTAAACAAGACTATTACCTATTATTATTTGATCTGCTCATCTTTTCTCATTGACATTTGGAAAGGGCGGCACTTTGACTCCTAAGAAAAAATAACTTGGCTACGTCCATGGTTTAAGGTTATGAATCTATTTCTGCATATTGAGATTTTTTGAAGAATAGCTTCACAAAAACATTTTTTCATGTTTATAGTACACATTTTATAATTAATATTAAAATAATAAGTTATTTTTTTCGCAGATATTGCAATAGGTGCTCACGAGTCGGGTCACGTCGTTCTTCTAAGGAGCAGCCCATTGGTACAAATGCATACATATTTCCAGTATATTCCAGACACTATTTTCAACAATTTCACCAGTTTCAATGCTACCCTCTGCTACAAATTTACCCCAAATAGAGTAACACGTCGATTTAGTGAGTTAAAACATCTTGTGATTCTTCTGATAAATATTCAAATTTTGTTTCTATAATTACTGAAATTCTGGTAATTTAAATTCATTGTGATTGGGAATACATTAAAGTTGTAGAATAGATCAGCAAAAAACGCACGACATTAAAAATAATTTTTCTAATAGATACGTTAGTCTGAAAATGTGGTCTTCACTCAGGGATAATCACCTGTACGTATATTCAGTTATAATATCACAAGAGCATCGAAAATAATCGATTATACTCCCGAGTGACGCGACGCATTTTGCGAAACATCCACGAGAGCGCAGCTCGAGTGATGTTTTAAGAAAATACGTCGAGTGACGAGGTCAGTATAATTGATTATTTTCGATTGCTCGAGTGGTATTCGTTACGATTATATAACGAATAAAAAATATTAATTTATTTTGACAAACGTCAAAACATCGTCAGTATGAAAACATTCGCATTTTAACACGAGGCGAAACACGATTATATTACGTCGTCAAGGGTATATTCACTTATCAATACGCGGTAGTTATGTAAAATTCACGGATTTTATTGGCTTATTCATACATGAGTTATATAATATAATAAGTAGTAATGGGATCTGACATGTCATCTGGCGAACTCTGGCGGCCAGATGGATGAAGTTTTTATTTCCAACGTCAACATATGTAATTGCATGTCAAGTTTTCGATTTCTTACAAATAAGGTCGCAAAAGGTGAATAATGGAAAGTGTTAATTTTCCAAAACGTAGAATCAGCAAGTCTAGAGAGTGTTGTGGCGTGGAAAATTGTAATTCTAAAGCATATACAAATGCAAGTATTAGCTTTCATCGGTTTCCGAAGCCAAACAAATATTTTGTATTGAGAGTAAATCATTTTGGAGAAAAGGAAGAGATTTATTTATTGAAGGTATGGAAAATCAATCTGAAATATAATTACACAAATCCGAGAATGACGGTGTGTACTTTGCATTTTACAAAAGAATTGATTGAAACTCAGATTACTTCCAATTATTAATGAAAATTCCAGATACTGCAGCCAAAACATTTAAAATTAATAGACCTGTGTTGCCTGAACATTTATTGGTATTATTATAAGACATTTTTACATGATTGTTATAAGATTGAAGTTAGTTATAATACACACGGAATGAAAATGTTTTTTTTGTATATTCATTATTAATACATCGTGAGTTACATTATGATTGATGGTGTTTTATTATGGAATCCACATTTGATTATATGAAACCTTGTGATTTCTCATTGAATCCATGTATCATCATCATCATCATCATCATGCACCCATTCGCGTCCACTGCTGGACATAGGCCTCCCTTAATCCTTTCCATCTTGAACGGTCCCCAGCAACCGTCATCCAACTGGGGACTGCACTCTTCATGTCGTCGGACCAGCGTGTTGGTGGGCGTCCTCTGCTTCTAAAGGCATCTGCTCTGGGTCTCCATTCTATGATTCTCTTGGTCCATCTATTATCACCTCTTCTGGTCACATGACCTGCCCAATTCCACTTCAAGCAGGTTATTCTTTCCACCGCATCAGTTACTCTTATCTTCCTTCGTTTGGTATTCTATCCCTCAAGGATACACCTAACATCGCTCTTTTCATTCTTCGCTGCATTACGTGGATTTTGTTTATGGTGGTCTTCGTCAAAGTTAGGGTTTCGGCGCCGTAGGTTAATACAGGTAAATTGCATTGATTGAAAACCTTTCTCCTCAAACAGACTGGGATTTCAGATTTGAACACATGGTTAAGCTTACCAAATGCAGCCCAAGTTAAGCCTATTCTCCTATTCAATTCGCAAGTCTGATTGTCTCTACTAATGCGGAATCCATGTAAACCTATCAATCAATTTATTAATGTTAACATCATATCATATACATGATTTACACAGGTCAAAGAATGAGCAGTAAACTGCATTAGAACATAGTAGGTTCATTAAAAATAAAAAAACTAAAATTTACCTAAAATGTAGTTAAAATGAAGTGGTAACAAATTAAAATTCACTTAAGTACAGTCAACACACCAAAAGTTATTAAAAATACAATTCATCAGACGTTATACAACATAGAATACACACAAGACTCAAGATTTCAGATTTAAAAAGTGCATTCAAAAAATTCGTCAAAGCTGTACTTTTTCTAGGAGCATCGCTTTTATTTTATTTTTAAAAATATTAAATGGCAGCTTCTTAATGCCTATTGGTAAAACATTAAAAAATTTTATTCCCCAATAACCTGGACCACTCTGACACCTTTTCAAACGCCAGTAGGCTGGAACGAGATTATTATTATTTCTTGTATTGTATTGGTGAATATCATTGTGGGCATCAAAGTTGCCAAGATTTCTCTTAATAAATAGGAGGCATTCCAATACAAACAAGGATGGCAGTGAGAGCAACTTTAACTGCCTGAACGCACCCCTACAGTCCTCCCTAAAACGCAGACCAGCCAGCACACGAACAGCCTTTCTCTGAATCCCAAACACTCGTTGAGCACCAGGGGCATGACCCCAGATGAGGATGCCATAAGATAAATGAGAATGGAAATTGGCAAAGTATGCCATTCTTAAGGCCTGCTTCGAGACACAGTTGTCTAGATTGCGTATGAGGTACAGTGCACTGCAGAGCCTTCGTGCCAGGGAATCTATGTGGCCATCCCACCGTAGTTCCCGATCAAGATGAACTCCGAGGAATTTCAGCGAAGATCCGCATGCATCCTCATCATCAAGTTCTCCAAGATCTCTTAGAGTGAAAACAGTTTTGTTAGTTTTATCCTTATTGAGGAGCAATCGATTACTATTAAACCATCCCTCAACCTCCGACCGCGCGGCCGCGGAGCCCTCCTGAGAAAGCGCCAGGGAGTCCGCAGAAAAGGCAAATGACGCGTCATCGGCAAAGAGCACAAATTTAGAATTGACTTCAATAGATGGTAAATCATTTATATAGATTAGAAACAATATAGGCCCCAGAATAGAGCCTTGGGGCACTCCGATAGTTAATGTACCCTCTGACGATTCCACACCTCCGACCCTAACAGTCTGCAGTCTGCCATCGAGATATGATGTTATTAATTTAATACTCTTTTGAGAAAAATAATATTTGGAGAGTTTTTTTTTAAGGACACCATGGCCAACACAATCGAAAGCTTTACTAAGGTCGCATGACACTACCGTATTATACTCCCGAGAATGAAAGCTATTCAGTATATCAGCAACCAACGTCTCGATGGCCTGGACAGTACTCTTCCCCCTTCTGAAGCCAAACTGAGAGGAGCTAAAATAGTTATTAAGTTCAAAGTGGGACCTACTACTAAATAGATGTTTTTCGTGAAAATTTAAATATATTTTGTCCAAAGTTCTTTCAGAAATATTAAATGTCGAATAATAAAAAAAATTTCACAGTTGGATAAAGAATCATCAATAAAAAGTTTCGAAGTACGTATGTTTATTGATAATTGCCCATCATATCTGGCCAATTATAAACTTCCTACATAAAAAAGCTCGAATTAATAGTTTCATATCACTTAAACAAATACGGTTGATTTAGACTAGGCATTTCACAAATCAAATTAAATCAAATAAGAATAGATAAACAAAAAGCAGTAAATTTGACGATACCAGGCCTCGAATTCTCTTCATTTTTCCCACATTTTATTATGAATTTGGATTTTTCCAGCCTATCACCCTCTCTGTATTTTCACCTACATATGGCTTCACACTTTCACTCGAAACTAACATTGTTATAGGAAAAACTCAAAAAACTTTCAAATCTCTCATATAACTCGTATTACTAACGTTATAATAGCGGGTAAAAATATAAATGAGATTAGAGAGAAAGCACACGCATGTATCGAATTAATGCTTAACTGGTGTAAAATAAACAAATTAAACTTAAACGAAAACAAAACTTCCGATCGAAATATATACAAAAAACGAGACGATCGATAAGTCCTTATTCTTGAGACTGAGAGGTAAATCGATAGTAAGCAGCCCTGGTTCCTGGGTATCCACCTGGACCGGAAGCTCACTTGGTCACCTCACATTAATCAGCTATCGCGGCAGTTAAGTTCATGCTGCTATCTCTTACGAAACCTAAAATATACAGTTTCAACTGAAGTCCTTAAGCTTGCGTACTATGGGTTATTCCAGTCCAAAATGCAGTATGGACAAGCTAAAGATGCAGGTAAAATTGGAGTTACCCAGAGACGCGCGATCCGTTACATGTTAAACCTGAAGACACAAACTGACTGCAGACCGTACTTCAGGGAATTGAAAATACTTACAGTCACTGGCATGTATCTTTTTAGACTAATACTATTAGTAAAAGAAAATCAAAGTAACTTTAAAAAAAGGAGTGCCCTGCATAATTACTTCACTCGGCATGCAGACAATTTGGATGAACCGTTTCAACAACTAGCTATCGCTCAAACAAATCCCTCATATTTTGCAACAAAATGCTATAACCAACTTATTAAAATAGAAAAATCCTATGAGGATCTTTCACTTAAGAATTCAAAAAAAATCTTAAGCTTTTTCTTATTGACAAATTCTACGTTGACCTTGATGAATTTTTCACATAAATAATTGTGCTGTTTTGTATTAGTTATTTTAAACGTAATTGTTTTTTTTTAAGTTTCAATGTGCTGTGACGTGCTTTAAAATTCTATGTACTTGTATAAAGTAAATAAAGTTATCTATTGAAAGTTGGTTTTGAGACGCCATGTTTTGACGTTATCACCTAAGCTCCACCTCCATGTCAGATAATCAGGTGATACATCGATAACTTGTTGCATAATTACAAAGAGTTTGACAGTCTAAATAAACCGACCGCGAAGCGGAAGGATTTCTCTGTCAAACTGACTCGATTTGTAATTATGCAGGAAGTTTGATATGTATAACCGTATTTATTTTGAAGTACGTCTTGTATCTGATACGATTATTTATTTAGTAAATTAAGTAAAAACCTCCGAATCGACTCATCAAAACCAGTCAAAATTTGACGGTCCTGTTAGTTTTCGATTGGTAGAGCCACTCTATGTATAATCAGGTATTATCGAAATTATACAAGGTAACTTAACTAAATTGATGGTTCTGATTGGTTGAAGATTATACGAAAAAAATAATCTTGTTAAGAGTTCAAGTTGGTTTTAACATAGAAAAATCCGACCACAGGGTTGAAAACTTCATAGTTTTCGACTTTTTTCCTAAATACGTAAGACGTATCTGATGTTTGAGATATTTTTTTCTGAGAACAACTTTCAAATACGTTATATTCTATTTTGTATAGTCGTTTGGACTTTACTGGTAGAAGTTCTAAGCCAACGTCTTCCGCTGACTCCATTACATCGGCAAGAATAATAAAAATAATAAATTTTTATTTTCGACAATTACAAACAATACAAAAGCAAATCAAAGTAGTGTAAGTAAATACGAATTCGTCATACAAATTCAACAGAAAAAAGCCTACGCAATAATTAAAATCAAAACATGATTAGCAATGCCTATACCCCACAGCCATCATTAAATTCTTTAATGCTGTAGGGTTCACAATCTAAGATGAACTTGTATATATTCTTCTTGAAACTATTAATATCACTCAAGTTCCGAAGATGCTTCGGCAGCCCATTAAATATCCTCATAGCCGAACACAATGGACCCCCCTCCCAGCGAGTAGTTCTATGGCGTGGTAGGATGAAGTATTTAATTCTTCTAGTATTGTTTGTATTCCTATATGATTCAAAATATGTATAATGCTTATGTAGAAACAACATAAGTTGATACAAGTATAATCCAAACACAGTCAGAATATTATTTTTTTTTAAATAAACCCCTACATGAATACCTATAGGGCAGCCCAAACATTGATCTCAAAGAATATCAGATGTATCACTAAAATCACTATCTTCATCCATAATTAAAGCGATATTGCATAAATTTATTGAAATTATCTGAAGGCGACTTCAATAATTGACATTATAGAAGTGGCCATCAGATAATTTTGATTATATAACTCATGTATCAATAAGCCAATAGAATTTTTTAAATTTTGCATTACTACCGCGTATTGATAAGCGAATATATAATCCTAACGAATACCACTCGAGCAATCGAAAATAATCTTTATACTTACCTCGTCACTCGACCTATTTTCTCAAAACACTACTCGAGCTGCGCTCTCGTGGTGTTTCGCAAAATACTTCTCGTGACTCGGAAGTATAATCGATTATTTTCGATGCTCTTGTGATATTATAACTGATTATATAACTCATGTATGAATAAGCCAATAGAATCCGTGAATTTTGCATAACGACGTAGTATAGATAAGTGAATATACCTTTGACGACGTGATATAATCGTTTTGGTGTTTCGCCTCGTGTCAAAATGTATATATATATTTTCATATTCACGGTGTTTTGAAGTTTGTCAAAAAAAATTAATATTTTTTATTCGTTATATAATCGTAACGAATACCACTAGAGCAATCGAAAATAATCGATTATACTGACCTCGTCACTCGGCGTATTTTTTTAAAACACCACTCGAGCTGCGCTCTCGTGATGTTTCACAAAATACGTCTCGTGACTCGGTAGTATAATCGATTATTTTCGATGCTCTTGTGATATTATAACTGATTATATAACTCATGTATGAATAAGCCAATAGAATCCGTGAATTTTGCATAACTACTGCGTATTGATAAGTGAATATACCCTTGACGACGTGATATAATCGTTTTGGTGTTTCGCCTCGTGTCAAAATGTGAATATTTTCATATTGACGATGTTTTGAAGTTTGTCAAAAGAAAATCAATATTTTTTATTCGTTATATAATCGTAACGAATACCACTCGAGCAATCGAAAATCATCGATTATACTGACCTCGTCGGTGTTGTTGCCTCGTCACCCGACGTATTTTCTTAAAACACCACTCGACCTGCGCTCTCGTGGTGTTTCGCAAAATACGTCCCGTGGCTCGGAAGTATAATCGATTATTTTCGATGCTCTTGTGATATTATAACTGATTATATAACTCATTTGTGAATAAGCCAATACAATCTTTGAATTTTGATCAGTTACCGCGTATTGATAAGTGACTTTTTTCCTCGTCTTAATTTCCACCAATCATAAACGCGCACTTTTGAATTACAAATGGTTTCTAGATGAAAAAACTGTATGACAGCACCTGTCAGCAGGTTTTTCGAGTTTACCCACGGCAAAACTTGACAGCTGTTGTCACCAAAAATTGTTAAAATATTACTTAGCAACGTGTTTTTTCGATTTTTTTCGGAAAAATTAGATGCCCTTATGATATTACTTATGAATATAACATTGACGACATTGAATAATAATTGTTTTAGTGTTTCGCCTAGTATCAAATTGTGAATATTTTCATATTGACGATTTTTTCACATCTGTAAAAAAAAATTAATAATCAAGTTTGCTGAAGTTTCGTTTAGGTTTTCAGTATGCAATGCTCTAGTTGTAGTTCTGGCGGTGTTGTTTATTCGTCATCTAATCATAATGAATACCAACTCCATCAAACGAAAATAATCGTTATACTGACCTCGTTATTCGACGTAAATATTCGCAAATAGAAATAAAAAAATTTGTCCAAAAAATTTATAAAACTGTTTGGGGTGAAAAATATATCACGACCTATTCTCAGACTGACTATTATTATTTATATATATATTATATATTATATATATATATATATATATTATATATTATATATATATATATATATATATATATATATATATATATATATATATATATATATATATTATCTCGTTAGAAAAATAGGGGTTGATCGTAGAGGGGAGAAAATTCAGGTTTTTCAAATGCTGTATCATAAAAAAACAAAAAATTTGTCTTAAAAAATAAAATAAAAAATTAAGGGGATCTTAACATTTAGGGGGACAGAAAATAAATTATCTATTTTTTTAAGGAATAACTAGGAAAATACAAGTAGATGAAGATATGAGCAGGGCCTCCTTGGATCCTAGTACAGAACCAAATCATGAAAGCAATTACGGAGATGGTCCATTCTGTCAAAATATAATAATTAAGCGAAGTGTGAGTTGAACTTGATATATAATAAAACAAATTCTAACTGAATTCATCTTAGAATTTTAACATTCAGTGTAAGTAATAATATTGAGCGAACATTTTCTTATTTATATTAATGGAGGAACTATTTTCAGAGGATCAAACTAATTATTTGATCAAGAAATATCTTTATTGTTTCAGAAAATACAGCTGAAAAATTATAGTCCCATTAACATAAAAGTTACTTACTCAATAGAGGAAGAGAAGCACCCAGGAAAACTAATAGTCGGCGACACATGGGATGTAACTGGCGACTATTGCAAAGACTGTGGTGTATATGATGAAATAGATTCCAAGAACACAGTTATGGCAGAAATTCCTTTCCACCTTGGATGTGGAAGTGACAATACTTGTACCTCCGAACTTGAATTTGAGTGTAATTTCGAAGGTATCGGAGTGAGGTAATTAACTATCTCTAAAATTCACTAGCAGTATTATATTTTTTAGTTGAAGAAATAACTACATTTTCCAAACAACGATAACTTACAAGGTGATATCTCTATTCTTAAAGTCGTTCGGTCTATTAGATGATGATAAATGAATCTTTAAAATAAATCGACTTATTACATTTGATTCAATGTTTACTGAAAGTGTTTATGTACGGATAATATTTTTCAGCCGGAAATAACATATTAGGACAGTCTAGGAAATGAGATATTAGAACAAGTCTCCGAAATAATATATTAGAACAAGTATCCGAAATATCATATAAGATTGACACACAGAAATAACATATAAGAATAAGACTAGGAAATTACATATAAGAACAAGTCTGAGAAATAACATATAAGAACAACATTAGGAAAAAATATATAAGAATATATCTCTGAAATATCATATTAGAACAAGTTATATGAGAAAAATCTGAGAAATAACATATAAGAACAAGTCTCAGAAATAACATATCAAAACAAGGCTCAGAAATAAAATATAAGAAAATGACTATGAAATAACATATATATAACAAAAAGTCTCAATAACAACATATCAAGAAAATGGTAAATAACAAATAACATGTGAGAACAAGTCTCTGAAATAATATATTAGAATAATTCTTGGAAATAACATATTATGGCAAGTCTAGGAGAAAACATAGGTATTAGAACAAGTCTACGAAATAATGAATATATTAGAACAAGTCTCTGAAATGACATATAGAACAAGTTTCAGAAATAGCATATTAGAACCAAAATAGGAAATAACATATAAAGACAAGAGTCTCGGGAATAACATATTAGAACAAGTCTTCAAAATAATATATTAGATAGAACAAGGCTCCTAAATAATATTATAGAATAAATCTCGGAAATAACATATCAGAACAAGTCTTCAAAATAATATATTATTTCTATTTCTATTTCTATTTTATTTGTGTTGATTACATAAAATGCTTACACTCGTCAAAATATTGAATTAGATAAACATACAGCTTGAAGTGCAATTCCTGCCTAAATACAATACATAAAATGAAGTTAAAATTTAAATTAAAATGTCTTAAGATTGAACTAGAAAAATCACATTTAAAACGAATAATTTAAAAACTCCTCTGTGGAATAGAAAACTTTTTTTATTAATACTTGTTTAACCCTATTATAAAATATGTTTGGCTGTAGATCTTTAAGTTCCTGAGGTAAAACATTAAAGAATTTCCTACCCCAAAAACCTGGACCGTCTTGAAACCTTCTCAAACGCCAGCAGAGAGGCATTAGGTTATTTTTTGCGCGAGTATTATAACTGTGG
Organism: Cynegetis impunctata; assembly: GCA_030704885.1. Classification (NCBI taxonomy): domain Eukaryota; kingdom Metazoa; phylum Arthropoda; class Insecta; order Coleoptera; family Coccinellidae; genus Cynegetis; species Cynegetis impunctata. The sequence goes on from JARQZK010004417.1 coordinate 254,282, forward strand.
ACGTCTTTGTGAGTTTGGTATGAGGCAATGTTATGCTTTATGTGCATTAGATTTTCAAAAATGTATATAGATGGTAGTGTGAGCACACCCAGCTCGGTGAAAGCTGCCCTGCAGTCATCCCTATAGCCAAGGCCGGCCATCAATCTGATAACCCTTCTTTGCATAGCAAAAAGTCTTCGGGCCTCAGGTGAGTGGCCCCATGCAAGAATGGCATAAGATATGTGGGACTGAAAGATGGCAAAATAGGCAGCTCTCAGCATACCAGGAGAGACACACATCCTAAGGTTTCGGATCACAAAGATGCTCTTGGACAGCTTTTTGGCAACCTCATTTATATGAGGGCCCCATTGTAGCTTTGAATCCAGACGTACCCCCAAAAATGTTGCATCATCTGCACTGTCATTGGACATTATTCAGGTTACGCATCGCAAATACTACTCTCTTCGTCTTGACTTTATTTAGAAGTAGTCTGTTACTGCAAAACCACTGCTCGGCCCTCGCCTGCGCCTCCACGGCACCCAACTGTGAAGCCTCCTGTGTGTTTCCGGTAAAGAGTAGAGTCGTGTCATCAGCAAAGAGAGTATAGCTTGCCATGTCTTCATTGGCCGGAAGGTCATTGACATGAATTAAGAACAAAATGGGGCCTTGGATTGACCCCTGTGGTACCCCCGATATTTAGCTCTCTCTCTGCTGAAATCACACCATCCACTCTCACAACCTGGCGCCTTTTGTCAAGGTAAGATTTCAGAAGCTTGATGCTATCCTGACTAAAATTGTAGGCCTGTAGTTTCTTCAGGATGATGCCATGGTCTACGCAGTCAAATGCCTTGCTGAGGTCGCAGAAGAGAGCAGTACTGTACCGCTTTTCATGAAAAGCCCCCAGTATATTCGAAATTAGATTTAATATACCCATAGTCGTGTTTCTCCCCTTTTGGAACCCAAACTGAAGATCCGAGAATATACCATTTTATTATATATATACATTATTATATTAGAACAAGTCTTCAAAATAATCTATTAGAACAAGGCTCCGAAATAATATATTAGAATAAATCTCGGAAATAACATAATAGAACAAGTCTCAGAAATAAAAAATCAGAACAAGACTAGGAAATAACATATTAGAGCAGAAATAACGTAATAAAAACAATACTAGGAAATTACATATTAAAAAGTCTTGAAAATAGTATTTAAGAATATTCCTCCAAAATGATACATAAGAATGAGCCTTGGAAATAATAGGTATATTAGAACAAGTCTCGAAAATGAGATATTAGAACAAGACTCAGAAGTAATATGTTAGAACAGGTCTCAGAATAAGGACTTGGATATGAAATAGTAGAACAATACTTGAAAATAAAATATTAGATCAATACTACTTAATTGAAATGCAAGTCTGGTTATCAAATGTTGTTGAACATAAGAATAGATATACTCACTGTTACATGAATATATCATTCGGTAAAAAGTTAATTATTCAATATAATGGCACCTGAAAATGCACAAAAATAACAAATAGTTTCGCTTTATGTTTTAATTAAATTATATATATATATAAATATATATATATACCTATATATATATATATATATATATATATATATATATATATATATATATATATATATATATATATATATATATATATATATATATATATATATATATATATATATATATATATATATATATATATATATATATATATATATATATTATATTATCACCAATGTCAATATTATGTTTGATGCTGATGGTGCTCTTCAACATAGAATAGTGAGTCCAAAGTGTTGATGATTGGAAATTTTGCGCCAGTTTTGACACAAGAGCTCACGCTTAGAAGCACAGATTATTGGCGTTCGTGTTGGCCTACTAGCGCTTATAGACGCTCACGCTTTGGCTTTGAGCATTAAAGTTGAATGTCAGATCTTCTTTTTACGCTCAAGTAAGCAAAAGCCGGATAGTTCACGCAAATACTGTGCTTTAAAATTTCCCTACAAATTTAATTATTATCGACAACAAAAGTTAGGTTAGCTTACGCTTAGTGTTAAGCGTTTGTGAGCGCGAGTCTACCACAGAGAACGAAGCTTATAAGCGCTTAAAGCGTGTAAGCGCCCAACGCGAATGCACCCTATGTGTTCTCATAAATCTGCAGAGATTTTTGCGGCAATAACGGTGCACTTGCTGCGATTGCTGCTTTCGTTATATTTGGTGGAGTTGACGGTCTTTCTGTACACGATTCTATGATTATTAACGCGCACAACACAAAAAAAAAACGCGAATGAGTTTGACGTTTTTAAACGTCATAAAAATTTCTAAATCACCGCTATCTGTGAATTTTTCATCTTTGCGTGAAAGAGTATTAGCTCTTATGGCAACAATGCGTAAAATAACACCGGTATTAAAACATGAACTTCACGCATTTTTATCGATGTGTAAAGTTGCATTTCAGAAATTGGAATAGAAAAACATATTTTATAACACTATATTTAAAAAGATTTTACTCATGAAATATGATAGAGATGAAAAAAAATATCTTTATGATATTCTAAAAAAAATTAAATAAAGTATGGTGAGAATATTTTTTTGTATATTAGTATAATTCTTTTTATTTCATTCACTTTTGAGGTGAAATCGTGTTCATTCCAAAATTAATGAAACCTCATAGAGCATCTTTGAATAATCACTAAATTGCATATTTATTTATTATTTATTGATTTATTTATTTTGGTGTTTTGTTGCACTGCGACCTCATGGTCTATGCCAGGGGTGGGGAACCTCCGGCCCGCGGGCCGCATACGGCCCGCGAAGTCATTTGATCTGGCCCGCGAGTGAATGCGTTCATGTTGCAGTGATAATACGCCGACTGCTGATAGACATCGTGTTGACGTTATTGACGTAAGGATACGTATCCAAATTTCCGTTGAATCCTAATATTAAAAGGATCCGTATATTCAACGGTAAAAGAAAAAATATGCCACTGCATCATACATCAAGAAAGTCTCTGTGCACAGTCATTGCGGCTCGACAATGTGATGTCAACAGTAGTGTCATGTATTAATTTTATCAAAAGCAGAGGGCTTAATAGCCGCCAATTTAAGGAATTTCTGAACGACCTTGACTCTGAGTACGGTGATCTTGTTTATCACTGTGAAGTACGGTGGCTGAGTCGCGGGAACATGCTCATGAGGTTTTACGAACTGCGTGATGAAGTCAAGCAGTTCATGGAGATGAAGGGAAAACCTGTCAAGGAACTCAATAATATCAAGTGGCTGTGTGATCTAGCGTTCATGGTGGACATTACTAAGTACCTGTCAGAGCTAAACGTCGAGCTACACGGCCTCAACCAGCTTCTCAGCTCCCTGCTTTCAAACGTAAAATCATTTGAAGCTAAATTAAAGCTGTGGAAAGTGCAACTCGAAAGGAATAACATGGTGTATTTCACTACGCTAGAAAAACAAAAGCCTTCTACGACACTTGAGTATGCTGGTGAATGTGCGAAACTAATTGAGTCATTCAATGAAAGATTCAAGGACGTAAAAAGTAAACAAATTGAATTGAACATCTTTGCTACACCGTTCAATGTGGAACCAGCTGATGTGCCTGATAACCTACAACACGAAATCATTCAGCTGCAAACTAATGTTGAGCTGAAAGCTAGATACAACAATCTCCCACTGCTTGAGTTCTATAAACATTACATACGCAATGATGAATTTCCCACTTTGAGGAGACATGCATTGAAATATGCATCAGTATATGCAACAACTTTCTGTTGCGAGCAGTTTTTTTCGAAACTTGTGATCGCAAAGAATCGACTGCGTTCCAGATTGACCGACGTAAACCTGGATAATCAGTTGCGAGTAGCCACATCATCAGTATCAGCTAATATTACATGACTCAGCAAAGAAAGACAGTTTCAGCCATCACATTAAGATTAGAATGAGTTAATTATGTTTAAAAATGGATATATTTCATGTTTGTTTATTTTTCATTTGTTTATTTATAATATATTTATTTTTTTGTTGAACAGCAAAAACTATTATTATTATTTGTCTGGCCCGCGAATGATGTTATAAATGTCCAAATGGCCCTTGGCAGAAGATAGGTTCCCCACCCCTGGTCTATGCCCTCCCCCCATCAGAGATTTTTTCTGTACTACGCCATCTGCCTACAGCTCGTCTTTTAGTTTCATCAATAAACTTCAATATCTGGGAAGGCTTCAAGGAGGTTATGTCCACCTACAAGTTTCTTGACCAACGCATTTTTTCGTTGGCTTGTTATGGCGAGGCATTATGTAACAAAGTGAATAGGAGTTTCCTCCTCCTCCCCACAGAATCTACACTCGTCAGTTTCTGATAAACCTATTCTCATCAGATGCTTCCTGAGGCGACAGTGTTATGTAAGGAATCCAGTGGGGAGGTGCAGTTTATTCTTACTGAGATCCAGATATCCTTCGGATCCTGCAATTTTAAAGTTCCGGAGAAACTTTTTGGAGTGATCCATCGCTGGAAGATTCCGCCAAAGTGTATCTATTTCGGTTTCCTCCTTCTCCCTAAACTCTCTCTTATAGGTATATTTTCCTATACCACAGAAAGGTTCTGGGCCAGTAAATGGCGTTTGTGCTCTTTTTCTGGCGAGTCAATCGGCCTCTTTATTTCCCTTGATTCCCGAGTGACCGGGAACCCAGACCCTCTCGCTCACCTTGTCCTCAATTGAGGACAACCTACTTTGGATTTTTTCCTATGAAGTGCCGCTTGCTCTTACTTCTCTGTCACATTGTTCTCAGTTGTGGACATCATATACTTCCAAATGAATATATGTGCTGCCATCTACAAGCTGATGGAAAAAAAATTCATTCATTTGAAATATAGGTTTCCGTAGGGTAGCTGTGACAGCAGTGTAGCGCTCTACTGTTTATTTTTTTTTTTGGTTATATTCGTTAGACCACCTGTTTGAAAAGTGTTTGTTCACGTTCACAATAAGTGTAGACTTGTTCCAAAGTAATTGTGCTTGGTGATTTTTGTGCATATTGTAATCACCGATTTTTGGAAGTGTGGTGTCCTAATTTGAGGACATTGTGAGCTAGCGGTAAACGCAACATCTAGATAAATATAACAGCACTTTTATTTTATTTCTGCAGAAGTTAAATTTTATACATTTTAGTACTTCGAAAATGGACCATTCATGAAATACCATACCCTGTAATGTTATTTTAATAAAACATATTAATATTTTACCCTCTGAACATATTTCTGTTTACATTTTTTGTCTTCCATCAGCTCATGATGTCCTCAATTGGGGACATGTCATAGTGCCCATCAGCTCATGATGTCCTCAATTGGGGACATGTCATAGTGCCCAAACGGAGCATTTTGAAAATCTGAATTTAACATCAAAAATTTTCAAAAAATCATAAGTTGAATCACAGTAAATTTCAGATTTTTCGCTCCAATAGTTTTCATTCGTGACCGAGAGGGCTAAAGAGACCTTATTATTGTTACCAATTTTATTGGGTTTCCTCTGGCATTCCCATATCAACTTTGAATCGATTACACGGGAGCTCAGTGCTTATACCTGCTTGACAATCAGAATGGATGCTCAAGAGAATAAAGTGCCTTTAGGTATCGATAGTTTTTCTAGGAAGATTTTGTCAGAATTCAAACATAACCATTTTTATGATCTTAAGAATCAAATACACCAAATATTGTGATTCGTAGCCAATTTTACATTTGTTAATATTCGTAGACAATCTCGTCATACATAATGATACTTGATAGTAATTTTCACGACTGAAAATATTGGAACCAAAAATTTATTGTATCTACAAACGTTAACCTCACATAATATATTCAGTTTTGATGAATGTTTTTTAACAAACTAATGCTGAGTATTACTCAAAACCTCCAGTAAATCTAATCGAAATTTCAATTTATTTTTAGCAACAATTCGTTCATATTAGGTGCAACAAATGTCATTTCAATCAATACTGTTGTGAAGAACAAGGGAGAAAAAGCTTATTTGTTGAAGGTACAGGTGAACTTGCCCCAAGATCTAAATTTCAAACAAATTCCCACATCCTGCGAAAAAACTAAAACTGCTCTTATTTGTTTAGTTACAGATTATCTGGATGAAAACAAAACGGTGAGTTTCTCAAATGAAAAAAATGATTTTCAGTAGGTACTTTGAGTTATTATGAATTGATTTTCTATTATACCAATGGTTCATTAGCAACTTGTTCTACGAGTAACTCTCGTGAAGACCAGTTCGATTTAGAAAGGCTTTATGATATATTGAAGTTTTGGTGTTGAAACGCGCAAGGAAATCATAGAGATAATACAGATAGAGTAGGCATACTATAGGCGCGTGTGTAAGCGAGAGCATCCGGCCTTTAGAAAGAGAGAGAGAGAGAATGACATACGTATGCAGTCCTTGTGTACTGGCGCATGCGCGTCGGACTAATTAATGTCAGCACGTGAATAAAATATTTCGTTTGTACGGAGTATTTAACGGAGATAGCTTACCTACATGATCCTCTTTCTCCTTTTATCCGTAGGACGCTCCCACCTATAGGCATGCCTACTCTATCTGTATTATCTCTATGAAGGAAATTGATGTTAGTTATCTGCATACATTGTGTGACGAGTGAATTATGCTCTTGGTGAAATAAAGAAGACAATGGCTGCTGAAGACGTGATAATATTAGTAAACGATACATAAGTCGGCAACCATGCCCTGATGTTTAAGTGAATCAAGGTGAACGGTTAATACATAGCTGCTCTTTTTAGTCGTATTTTTCCATAAAATACATACTTTTTCAGGATATCGAAGGAAAGCAGGTGCGGGAGTAGTTTTCTTATCCGTTTTAGACCTCCTAGACCACGATTTTCGAAAAATTTTTCATGTCATATAAGTAGATATACTAGGTCGATTCAAGAGCACTTTGGCCTATTTTTAAATGTTAATTCCCATAAGGAAATTTTAGGTCCAAAATAGTGAAAATGGTTCTCTTTTTGGTTATGCGCACTAGGTCGAATTCAACGGAGTGGAAATGGCTCTTTCATGTATGGTATAAAGACCATTATTCATATTGAACTATGTAAGAGGAATATATACAAATCAATCTTTTTGTGGTTGGTAGCAGAAGATAGATGACATTATTAAAAATGCTGGTGTTATGAAGAAAGCCAAAGGAGTCAAATCGTCAGTTGTGAAGACAAAGATTACTTTTGAAGATTATGAAAAATATCTTGATATATGGAAGGAGGTTACTATAACTGAAAACTGGATAAGAGCCGATAAGCATATGGTATATTCCATCACATAGCAGAAAATTGCACTCAGCCCAAAAGACGATAAAAGATATTTAATACCTGGAACAGATGAGACGCTGCCTTGGGGACATTATAGGGTGCCTTCGAACGTGTCTCATGGTGATCTATTGATGAATACTGATTAACCATAATCAAGAATATATATATATATATATATATATATATATATATATATATATATATATATATATATATATATATATATATATATATATATATATATATAATCTAAATCCCAATAATACCTTTCGGTGTTTGGGTTTCAAAATAACATAATACTCTATATCTACAATTTGAACTTAATAATTTTCTTCCATTCTTCCCTGTTTGCTGCTAAGGCTCTAGCTTCAACGATGCTCTTCCCCCTTCTTAAAATTTCCTTTGCAACTATATCGTCTCCCTCTTTTTCTCCTGCTGTCCACCCTCGCCTTCCATATCTGTCTCGCAGGTCTCTCTTCTTCCATTCTCATCAAGTGCCCCCACCACCCCATCTGCCTTTTTCCAACATAATCCTCCATTGACTCTATCTCCAATTCTTTCCTAACGTCTTCGTTTTTCCATCTATCCAATCTTGTTATACCCTTTACACTTCGAAGATATTTCATTTCCATTGCCTGTAATTTGCTTCTGCTCCTTTGTGTAGTAACCCATGTTTCACAACCGTACGTTAGTACCGGTCTAAATATGCTCTTGTACACTGTCATCTTGGTTTTTTTCCTTTATTTCCCTTTTTCTCCATTTGATACTTCTTCAATGTTTCGTTCAAAATATCCACATTCCTCTGTAATGCAATGTTCGAACCTGCCATTAAAACAATGTCATCTGCAAAAGCCAATGTTGAAGCCTCCACTTTTCTCATTTTCCTGTGTCCAACTATCAGAGTTCTCATTTTATCCTTCGTTTCTTTTATGACCTCATCCAAAAATGCTATAAAAAGAGCCGTGCTCAAAACTTATCCTTGTCTTATTCCTTCTTTGGTCTGGAAACCCTTCGATCTCATATTCTTGTAGGCAACACAATTCAGACTCTCGCTGTACACACTTTCTATGGATTGAACTAGCTGTTCTGTGATTCCTCTCTTCCTCAATATTTCCCATATTTTATTCCTCTTCACTCTATCAAAAGCCTTCACAAGGTCTATAAAAACAAAAAACGCTTTCCTACCAGTTTTCTTCACTTTCTGTATAATTTGTTTAACTGAAAATACATGGTCTTGTACACTTCTTCCCTTCATGAATCCACTTTGTACTGGCTCTAATGTATGCTCAACAATTTCTGAGTCTCTTCTCTAAAATACCTTCATATACTTTCAGTGCTGTACTCATTAGATTTATTCCCCTATAGTTGTCACACTCCTTCTTATCTCCATTCTTAAATATCGGTACAACCAATGCCATTTTCCAATCCTCTGGTATCCTTTTTGCAGACCATGCCCTCTGACAAATTTCCATTAAAATTTCAGTGCCTTTTTCTCCCATATTCTTCAACATCTCAGGTGTTATCTGATCTTTTCCGGGTGCTTTTCCATTTTTAATTCTCTTTATTGCCTGTTTGAGTTCATCAATTCCTATCTGTTCTTCCTCTTCGCTCCTACATTGATTCTCTGTTTTCTTATCAGCAATTTTCACTCGATCCTCCTTAATTTCCTCTCCTTCCAGCAATTCCATGAAGTGCTCCTTCCATAATCAAGAATTATATTATTAATAGAATTATTATGTAACCATTGAAAAAATAAATAGTTATATTTTCATCCTTGTATATATATATATATATATATATATATATATATATATATATATATATATATATATATATATAATATATTTTCCCGGTACATGTTGGTATCTCCAGCGGTTCCCATCGAGTCAAATGAGTTGAAATTTGGTACTTACCTGGGATTATCTTCGTTGCAGAAGGAAAGTATCAAAATTGGTCAAATTTATTCAACCGCCGCCATTTTCATGTAGATATATGTAATTTTCATATAAATATCCTTCCTGGTGCATATTTATCTCCAGAGGATTGAATCTCACCAAATGAGCTGAAATTTAGTATCTGAAGTTAACGAGGTAGAACAAAATAATCAAAATTTCGTTGAATTTTTACAACGGCCGCCATATTACGTAGATTTTTGTTGTTTTTTCGTGGTTTTGGAAAAATTGCCAAACTCCACAGCTTTTGCAGATTGAGTAAGAGGGTTGAAGTTTGGTATGTAGATTGAGTTTATGTTGATTTAACCCTTTAACTGTCATGGCAGTTCAGATATAACTGCATCTGCGCCAAAAAAAATTTTTGTTGAAATTATATCAAATTGGTGTCTAGTGGTTACCTGCGGTAGAAAATGTAATTTTTTATTGATTTTTTTGGTGATACTGCATATATTTTTTTGTGTGACAAAAAGTCACTCACACGGCGAAAGAGCAACAAAAAATCGGTTTGAGCCGTGTGCTCCATTATGACTCACACAAATATGTGTGATCTTACAACGCTTTCTGCACCGTTCGGGAGTTTCCCCACCACTATTTAGTGGATTAACGAGCCTTTGCGTGTTTCATCTAGATTTTCTGAGCCGCAAGGGAGAAATTATGCTATGAAGATGACCAAGACAGTACGCTACGTATGTGTAGGATGTCCCGAGCAACCGCATATGTGCAAAGAATGTTTTTATAAATTACATAAGACTTTGTGCCAAAAGGCACAAAGTCTGTGACAGTGTCTGGATTTCCCGTAGTTTCACAAAATCCTAGAAGGGACATCGACTCGAATTTGAGCTTTGATGGTTTTTCTCTTTTTCTAGAACTTTTTTGTGATTTCAACTTCTCAGAAGAAAATCTACAAATACTACTTATCTCAGGGTACTTTCCCTGACTGAAGATGACGAATAGAAGTCGAAATAAGCTAAACAATACAGTGTTTTTCATAACACAAAGAATGCTTTTGCTTCGCGGTGAAAACAGCGGATGTGGAGATGACGGTTAGAAACGCAGAATTTTGCGAAATTCTCTAACTTTGTCAAATTTTCCATTGCTGAAATCTTTGCTGCTGGCAAACTGGGTTACGAACGGATCTACTATCCGTGTGAACATCAGATTTGGATGTTGTAATTGATCCCATTTTAGCTTTCGACCTTTCCTGGTCTCATCAGTTAGGCAAAGAAGCCTAAGAGCTGTGGTTTTTATCATTAATAAAATATCATAAATATTTGTTTCTGTATGATCTATAAGGTTGAAAACTTCATTAAATTCACACACGTATACCTAATAACTTTAAGTTTTGCATATAAAATATATTGCTAAATAAAAAATTAAACCAAACAAAAAATATACTTTATTTCTGTAGGCTATTTCTGGTGAAAGTTCTTCTACGCCAGGGCTATCTATAACATACAAACATACGAGAACTGTGCGCGCTTCAGACACGCAAAGCAAATAAAACTTCTTATACGTGTGCGTCAATATGGCGCACATGGCGTTCAGTGCAGATTCTGTGGGCACTGATATGACGCACATGGCAGTTAAAGGGTTAAGATAGTTTATGGGTTTCAACTTATTTTTTGAACCGCTCTGCATTTACTATAAGCATACTATTCCATTCGAATTGCATCTTGACAAGTACCTACGTTATGCACTTCGCGATTTTTTTTTACTATAGAGGGTTGACATTTCGTCGATTGATTTGATGTTGAGGTACGTTCGTTCTTTGGTGTCAACTTTTATTATTATAATTAAAAAAGATATATCGCATGTGTTGCTTAAATACTCTGATTTTTTGTTATTGTACTAAGTCTTACTATTTCTTATTGGAGGTTTCTTAATTTTAGAACGATCTATTTCGTGTATTTAAAAACTTCTCACCCATTTTATTTTGTTTAGGATCATTTAGCTTTGAAATTGGACATGAATCTGATAAATCGAAAATTCGAGAAAAAGTTTTTGAAAGTCAACGTAACTATTTCAACTACTAGCCAAAATAAAAATCATGCCTTCAAGTCTGTTCAACTGGAACTGAAAACTGAGGCGGATATATCTATTACGGGGTAAGAGTTTTTGTTGAATCATTTATTAATTTAAGAATAATTGGAAAATATGAGTTAATGTTTATTTTTCATACTGCATAAAATGAACAAATCCTTCGATAATTTAAAAAATTATCAAACAACTTTCCAAGGAAGCTGGTTATATGTATTCCCTGAATTCTTCTTTCATAATCCTACAGTAAATTATAGAAATCGTTAGTTCACTGTAGTGCCCCATCCAGTGACTCGCATGGCTCATAGATCTTCCAGAACCTGGTCCATCCATCTCAGTCGTGGTCTTCCTCGTTTTCTGGTTCCGTACACTCTGGCGTTCAATATCTTTTTGGGCATTCTATCTTCCTCCATTCTTTGTACGTGACCGAACCATCGTAGCCTCTGTGATTTTATAAATCTCACGACGTCTTCATGATTGAGAATTTCATCTATCTCCCTGTTGTTTCGGATTCTCCATTCTTCTTCACTCAGCCTGATAGCTCCGAATATCCTTCTTATGATCTTACGTTCGAATATTCTCAGCCTATTTTGGTCATCTTGTGTCATTGTCCAGTTTTCATTTCCATAGGTTATTATGGGTCTTATAAGGGTCTTGTAAATTTTGAGCTTAGTTTTTCTGGATATTAACTTGTTCTTTAGTAGTTTTATGTTTGCAAAATAGGCTCTATTCCCACTTCGTATTCTTTCCTTAATTGCTGAACTGGTCTTTCCTATGTTGTTAACTATCTCTCCTAGATACTTGAATTCATTAACAGCTTTAAAACTTATTTCTCCTATTATAAGATTTTGGACTGTTTTCCGATCTTCTGAGGCGGATACTTTCATATACATTGTTTTATTTTCATTTACAACCAGTACCAGTTCCCTACCGTTTTCTTCAATCTGTTTGAGTATTTCTACAAGTCGTTCTTTAGTTCTAGCTACGACGCCGACATCATCTGCATACGCGCATAATTGTGTGGATTTGGTGAATATCGTACCTCTTTGGTCTATTGGTTTTATGGCTTTATGTAATGCTAGTGTGTCACATTAAGTCACTCCGAAGAATTAGAAATTTCTCAATTCAGTCCGAGTCAAATAAGCTGCACTGATGAGATCTAATAAACTCGAAATAGCTGTATGCAGATTTGGAGTCTGGAGTACTTGATGATTTCTATGATTCAATGTTTGATTGTGAATGTAGAATCGTCGCGGAATACATATAAGCAGTTTCCTTGGAAGCTATCTTCCAAGGAGGGTAATTTTTTAAGGTACCGAAAGATTTTCCATGTTCTCTTTATGAAGTGTTCACTTCATGTTTTATATTGAATTGACCATGATCAACTTGTTTATTTTTCATGATTTGTTTTTCAGAAAATCTAGCGAACAAAGTTATTCATATGGAAATTCATCTGATAAACAGGTTCCTTTCCAGCAGATATATCAAGTGAGTTTAAATTAGATATGTAGATGTATAGGAGTTTTTATATAGCATGATATATGTTCTTGCATCAACAATCACCAATAATATAAATCCATCAATCAGCATTAATTTCGATCAATAACCATCAATCGAAATGAGAAATAATCCAATACCATCGATCAACTTTTATCACAACCAAATCAATCTCCATCAGTCAACATCAGTTATGATTAAACAGCGTCAATCATCATCTATAGTTTTTTATCCCTTTCATCTAACGCCACCAAACAATATAAATCCAATTAATCACCATCAATTATCAGCAATCAATCAACATCAGATTCACCTCCAGTCTACATCTCTCACCATTAATCATCGTCAATTATCATCTTACTCCAGTAAACACCATCAATTCTCATCAGTCACGATCAGTCGCCATCATTCATCATCAATATCCATTCATCAACATCAGACAATCAAACACCATCAATGACCATTGATCTCCTATTATCTCCAACAAACACCATTCAACGTCACCAAACACCATCAATCCATATCATCCAGAATCATGTACCATCAATCGAAGTATCACTTCTCTGTCAGATGCTTACTAAACAATGGTAAATTTCCAATACCGAAGTTAATCTCTGGTCTTCATATATATATATATATATATATATATATATATATATATATATATATATATATATATATATATATATGTATATATATATTTATAAATATATATATTAATATATATATATATAAATATATATAAATATATATATATATAAATTAATATATAAATATATATATATATATATATATATATATATATATATATATATATATATATATATATATATATATATATATATATATATATATATATATATATATATATATATATATATATATGATATATATATATTATATATATATGTATATATATATATATATATATATATATATATATATATATTAATATATATACAGGGTGTCGCACCGGGAACTGAATCGATCGATATTGAAGAAAGTACGGATCAGAAAATTTTGAAAATTTAGATGATTACTAATGTCGGTATGGTCAATCCAACCAAAATATTAACAAGCAGCTGGCACTTCCGCTTATACCGGAAGTCGATACCAACTTGCTTATTTCAAATGGAACACCCTATATATTTTAGAGTTTTCAAAAAGAACACAAAATTCTGAGTCGATACCTTATGCCTAAACCTAGCCGTTTCAGAGATATTTGACATTTTATAGAAAATTTGACAGGTGCAACGGTTTACAAGAACCGGTATAACTTTCTTTCTGTGAAAGGTACGCATTTGCTTCTTGTCACATGAAAATAACACAAGAAGAACTACGTTCTACAACTGAAATTAATTCAATAATATCATACCAAGTGTTCCGTTTTTCGCGTTACATTTCGTCAACTTCAAACCGCGAAAACTTGTTTAGGTCAAATGGAACACCCTGTATTTTTTACGTCAAGTTGTGTAAAATTGAATTCCCTTTGTTCTGATATTAGCATTGTGGGGGTTAAGTTTACAACTTTTTGAATTATTTGTGATTTTATTAGAAATTCATGAATTGTAATCATTTCATCAAAATAGCCATGATTAGAAACATTCAGTCATTATCTTATGTCAAAAAATGCCAGCACGTTTAAATTATACCCACGAAAAATTTTTGTGAGTTTATTCTAATAAGGTCTGAGGGTGACGATTCTTATTTAGGAAATATTATATGGACAGATGAAGCCAAATTTACCAAAAATGGACTTTTTAATAGACACAATTCGCATTATTGGAGTGACTCAAATCCCCATATGTTCAAAGAGCGAAACTTTCAGAAAAATTGGCAGTTCAATGTTTACTGTGCCATAAGAAATGATGGAGTGGTGGCATTACAATTTTATCAGGAAAATTTAAACGGTAAATTAAATTTTCTCTTCTGCTAATATGTATAGGTGAATTTTTGTTTTTTTTTAGGTGAAAGATATCTGAATATCTTACAAAATTTGAATAATAACTATTTAGAAAATTTGCCTCTCGCCGAATATAGAAACATTTTTTATCAGCACGACGGTGCTCCCCACATAACGCATATTTAATTAATAATTATTTACAAGACATTTTTCATGATCAATGGATTGCCAATAATGGGCCTTTCTTATGGCCTCCTCGCTCGCCCGATTTATCAGTTCTGGATTATTTTATTTGGGGAACTATTAAAAATAAAGTTTATGAGAGTCCATTAACAACTATTGAAGATTGTATGCAGAGAGTAAGAAATGCCTTTGAAAACATATCACAGGATTCAATTAGAAGAGCTACCCATGAGGAACTAATCCGTAGCTGCGAAAAATGTGTCGAGGTTCGAGGGCGGAATTTTGAGCATTTATTAAAATAAAATGAAATGATATTTCAAATTGATCTTATCTCTGCTATTTTAGTTCATGCCATATCTTCAATTTGATTAATACGAATGTTACAGTGTTAGTGTTATTTTCCGTTTTTCTGAATATCGAGTAGCAAATGTGCTGCAAGTTCTTGATATTACTTTATTACATTCTCCATAAATAATAAACATATTTAAAAAGTCTTCGTGGGTCTAATTTAAACGTGCTGGCATTTTTTGACATAAGATAATGACTGATTGTTTCTAATCATTGCTATTTTGATGAAATGATTACAACTATTCATGAATTTTGGATTGATTGGGCCGATACTTGGTGTAAATTAATAAACATATTAAAACAATGGTTGAAAATAACAATTTACACATTTATTATAAGAAATAACGCATGACGCACGTTTCGGTGGAACTTCACGTTCTTCAGATGCTAATCATATTCATGAATTTCTAATAAAATCACAAATAATTCAAAAAGTTGTAAACTTAACCCCCACAATGCTAATATCAGAACAAAGGGAATTCAATTTTACACAACTTGACGTAAAAAAATACAGGGTGTTCCATTTGACCTAAACAAGTTTTCGCGGTTTGAAGTTGACGAAATGTAACGCGAAAAACGGAACACTTGGTATGATATTATTGAATTAATTTCAGTTGTAGAACGTAGTTCTTCTTGTGTTATTTTCATGTGACAAGAAGCAAATGAGTACCTTTCACAGGAAGAAAGTTATACCGGTTCTTGTAAACCGTTGCACCTGTCAAATTTTCTATAAAATGTCAAATATCTCTGAAACGGCTAGGTCTAGGCATAAGGTTTCATAATTTTCCCAAAAATAAATCCATCAGATGAATCCATCATTGACTTAGAAGATTATGATCAAATAAGGCTATGATCATAATTGACAAGTTAACGGATTGTACTTAATTTTGATTTGTTTTTAGATCGCCAAATACGGCCGAAGTCCCGTATATGAAATGAGATTCAAAATACGCATTCCTTATGCATTAAAAACGAAAACGGGTAACGTCTCCTTCGTATCTTTGTATTATCCGAAGGAATCTTTAACAGATGACAAGTCTTTGATATTTGAGAGTGACATTCCCTACATTCAAGAAAATATAGTCGGGCCTACAGAAGGCATAGAACAAGAGAAACAAATTAGCAGTTTGAGGGAATATTCCACAAATTCACAAACGAAGATGAAAGATTTTCTTACGGAAAAGAAAACCCTTGAGATTAATTGCAATATGACTGACGTTATTTGTGGAGAAGTATCAGGAACGGCGGGGCCATTTGAAAGACAAAAGTCTGTTGTTTTTACGTTGAAGATGATACTTGATTTCGAAGTTTTAGCACGTGAGTTCTTATAGCACTCTAAGAAGAATTATATGCATTGCGTGGTGTTTAACATTGATAAATTATTAAACAATGAGTAGCTGATATACTAAGATACAAGAATAATGTTTAAACTTTAAAATAATACACACTGGGCTTAAGTTACACTATATATATATTATTTCATAAGGAGGAGAAGTGTTACTTTTCATGCCGAGCTTGAGCTTAGGTAATTGAAAGCGAGCCATGAAAAGTCACTTCTACTCCGAATGAAATATGTTATTTTATTTTCAAACGTTTTGAAATTCATAAAAATCTGAATATCCAATTTTGGATTGATTCATATTTACGCACATAATTCTATCCACTTATATGATCGTTATGAATTATGGAACATTTGCCTAGTTACGGTTGCAACGCAAAATTGATTCTGACAGATATAAAGTGAAATAATTGATAGTTATAATTCGCAACCTGGTGAGAAGTGGTTGAGAGTGAAAATGACGTTTAAATTGGAGAATTTTTTGTTCGTGGTTACCAATTCATCTTTTGCATAGTGACACTTTTCCTGCTGCCGGCCGGAAAAGTGTTGCATGGGAACACTCCTCCTCCTTGGCGGAGAAATAGAACTTTTCGATGATCTTGTCAATCGAGAAATTACGTTATTATTGTACGTTTGAAAATAAAAATATTTATTTTTCACTTGTATATTATATGTTTATTTCACCTTGGATACGGTTGCTATAAACACACTCATTATGCCCTAGGCCATTATGCCCGCATTTGCGGGTTTTAACGTTATTATTCGGAAGTATGTTACAAATTTCGCTACTCAAAAAAAAATACACTATCGAACGTTAAAACAATTTGTACAAATAAAATGAACTTGAAGTCATTCTTGGTCAATAATAACGAAAAATCTAACATCTAACAGTGGTGTTAACAAAATATTTTGCGACGAATGTCCTGCTTTCTATATTGGACAAACAGAAACGAATATAAACATTCGTGTTGATGAACATTGAAAGTCAATTTTACAAAATAAAAATACCACTGGCTTCTCCGAACATTGTATAAAATTTAACCATTTCCTGGATTTCAACAAAACCCAATTGTTGCATTTAGGTAATAAAGGAAAGCACCTTGATCTTCTGGAAATTCTCGCAATAAGTTCCGCCCACAACAGTAAATTACCCCTTGTAAACGAACAAATTGATTTTCAGGTATCACCTTTGCTATTGTCTGTTTTATAAAATAAGATGTAATACTCTCCTGTAGTCAGTCTTGATAATGAGGTCATAATTCCAAACATGTCGACTATCCTCTACTGCTAAATACAGTATCTAATTATTTTTATATAGTGAAGCTTAAGCAAAGTGTGTTTTATTTTGAAGTTTAAACTTTATTCGTTATAATATTTAGTGTATTGATACTTTAATTATTATTTATATAAATTCTCCAGATGCATAATTTTTTCTTCCCTTATGTTCAGATCTTAAAATAGAAGACACAATTCCGTATACAACAGAGGGTGAAGTTATTTCTCTAAATCCAGCTCACTTGATTCAAACCGGAAAAAGGTAAAAATACAAGTGAATTTCAGAAGGTATCAATCTCAAAAAGTTGAATTTATTTCAGGCCAGACAAGGTTTATGTGCCTAGTCTCTTCGTAAACGATGGAAAAAAGAAGAGAATAGCTTTATGGATTATTGTTGTCTCAATAGCATCAGGATTACTGCTATTGTTATTTTTGACTGTAGGCCTTGCCAAAGTAAGTTTGAAAATAAATAATAAAATAACTCCCGTGACCAAACTTTGATTTCAGGCAGGATTCTTCAAGAGAGCAAAAAAGGAAGAATTGAAGAACTTGAAGGCACAAGTGAGTCTTGGTTTAAAAAGAAGGCTAGGTTGTATATTAATAACAAAATCAATAATCAAAATAAATGATCAAAAATTATTTAAATTTTCTGAGAGATAATGAACAGGAAATGGTTTGTGCAAGTTCACAATAAGTTTTGAAAGAGTAAAACATATGTTAGTACACTAAAAATTTTTTGGTTGACTATAATAACGGAGGTGACTGTCAATGAATTTCTATATAGGTACTATCAATACAGTTTTATGACTCAGGAATAATTCGGTATCAAGCAATAATGTACAGTGTTTTGTCGGTGTAGTTGAGAATTTATATCTTGTTTGATTAATTTTCTTTATGCCATGTTTCACTTTATTATTAAAATAAGGAATTTGTCCTTTGAGAATTGATATTAACGAATATAGCAAGATCCCAGAGCCGCCAGACGTTACTTATTTTCTCAGCAATAATATTTGTGGGATGAAGTAGTACTCGTATGTACTTTCAGTGTATATATACTCGCTATCTTGTGCCGACGGCCTATTTCCAGGTATCAGGTGCTAAAGATGGAAAAACTCAACTAACTTCTCTTATTTACTGAGTCTTGGTTTTCATATATGATACTCAGGGAACTATTTCAATACCTTATGCAAGCAGCCAGACCGATCGTATGGGCCAATAATCCCGCCAGACACAAATAAAGTGTCCCTATGAGTATGACAGTATGAGCGAAATGTCATGATTTGCTCATTTAAGCGCGAGAGTGATTATCTATGCGCGTCGATCTTCCTTCTATACTTACTAGACCAGTCATTTAAGCTTAAATGAGGGAAAAATCTCGGAATTCGAGATACCCAGCTGTAAGTCTGTAAATACTTGTATATTGACACCCTAAAAGTTGTCTCAAAACCTACATATGGTAGGGTGTACGCAACTATTGAATTTCAAGGTCAAAGGTCACAAAAATCGGTTTTTTGCGCTTTTTTTCTTGTAAATATCTCATTTCCTATGGGTTTTTTGCTATTTGTATTTATTATCAATATTGTAGCATACAAAATTCTCTACAAATTTTGATTGAAAAATTTTTTTATAAGGTGAACCGTTTTCGAGATAGAGGGCGGAGACCGCGCGGTCACAGCATCAGTTCAGGTCAACCGGTGCCTCCGGTCGAAAACGCGCCATATATAGTTGATGAACTATCTATAAATCAATAATTATAAATATTTGTCAATTTTTATTAACTATTATATTATATTTCATCATTTTCTTCTTACATTAAATCTATATCTATTTAATAATACTGATAACCGTTTCCGAAAATTAAAAAATAATTTTCGAAAATTAAAAAATAATTCGGGAGCGATTCAGCTCCCGAATCTGACTTATTACATAGAAAACACAAATCAGCCATAGTTCTTGAAATTGTACGTCCGTAGTTACCCGATTCAAACTGAAATAAAGAGAAGACTGTCGTAACTATACACTACAATTGAACATCTGTCCCTATTGGCTATAAATAGAAAGGTCCGTAGTGTATAATAAGGGCCCGTATAATTCTTGATGTAGTGGAAGGATTTTAAAATTTAAAGATTTTAAAGAAGATGCACTTAATTATTTTTTATTTAAAATGTCATTAGTGTAAATGGGAATATAATTATATTATGATTTAAGTTTTTCCCTTAATTATTTTTTAATTTTCGGAAACGTTTATCAGTATTATTAAATAGATATAGATTTAATGTAAGAAGAAAATGATGAAATATAATATAATAGTTAATAAAAATTGACAAATATTTATAATTATTGATTTATAGATAGTTCATCAACTATATATGGCGCGTTTTCGACCGGAGGCACCGGTTGACCTGAACTGATGCTGTGACCGCGCGGTCTCCGCCCTCTATCTCGAAAACGGTTCACCTTATAAAAAAATTTTTCAATCAAAATTTGTAGAGAATTTTGTATGCTACAATATTGATAATAAATACAAATAGCAAAAAACCCATAGGAAATGAAATATTTACAAAAAAAGCGCAAAAAAACGATTTTTGTGACCTTTGACCTTGAAATTTAATAGTTGCGTACACCCTACCATATGTAGGTTTTGAGACAACTTTTAGGGTGTCAATATACAAGTATTTACAGACTTACAGCTGGGTATCTCGAATTCCGAGGTGAACTTACTATATTGACTGGATTATACTGTCATGACATTTCGCTCATACTGTCATACTCATAGGGACACTTTATTTGTGTCTGGCATGATGTTTGGCACATACGATCGGTCTGGCTGCTTGCATAAGGTATTGAGATAGTTCCCTGAGTTACATAATATATAAAAATCAAGACTGATAAAATAAGAAAAGTGAGTTGAGTTTTTTTCCTTTAGCACTCAATACCTAGAAATGGGCCGTCGGCACAAAGTAGCAGGTATCCGATATACACCGAAAGTACATACTGACACTACTTCATCCCATACATGTTATTGTTGAGAAAATAAGTGACTTCTGGCGGCTCTGGGATCTTGGACTAGAAGCTTCAGTTTGTAAGGTCCTTTATTCAGTCGTAAATTTTCATAAAGTTGTATTACACTAGTTATGAAATTAAATTGTAAATTTCGTCCACTGTACCGGGTGTCTGATTAAGAGAGGCACGCGGCTGTATCTCACAAACTTACGGTAAAAATTTTTATAACCAAAGTGGCCAATAGAAAATCCTGGAAATTATTTTCAGGTTTGTAAGATGACCGCGCGGGGGCGTAACCGCCATCTAAAACTTTTAAAGTGATTTTTTTCTGAAATTCATCTAGTGAATATACCAAAACAATATTTTCTGATTAAAGCTGAGCTTTATTCGAGTCATTTTTATTTGACTCTTTTTGACGTATCTATTGAAATGAAGTGGTGGGGTGTGATTCAATGTTTTTTTGAATAAACAGCTGTAACTCCTGAACGGATTTCAACGAAGTTGATCTCGTTGGGAAAAGCATTTATTGTTTCATCGAAAACATTTTATCTGTGGTCTGTCAAATTTTTAGTTATGCGGATAGAGAGCGTTTTTTGTGATAACAAAAGGAAATTTCTAATTTCTCTAAAAAATTAAATGCAATAATACAACTTTTTTTCCATAAAAAAGAAAGAAAATTTAGTTATCATATGATTGAAAAAGACGCTATCACACCGGTACTTATCTTTATTTATCTGTAATTTTTCAAGAATCAATGATGAAATTTCATCATTCAATGATTATCATATAGGTACTAGTATTCTTATATCAAAAAAAATTTAAAAAAATCGTTTAGCTTAATAATCAATAAATATAATTTGTGAAAGTGCAAGAAGTTAGTCAGAATAAGAAGAGCAGGCCATGAAGGAAAAATAAATGCCTAAAATCAACTTGTCAAAAAATATTAAAAATGAACTTATAATGGCAGTGTAATGAGTTTTTGTGGCACACACAAGTAAGGACTGAAAACTATAAAAATGCATTTACGAACAATGAAGATGTTCATATGTTCGCGGTATATTTTGAATGTCTTCAAAACGCGGAATTGGCACAAAGATTATATAGAACTCGATTTCCAAATTGGCGTTCACGTCATGAATGAGAGAATTTGTTTAGCACATTTGAAGAAAATAGAGAATTTTCATCTGAAATTTATAGGGTTGAAGCTGCCAATATTACGCAAATTTCGGACTAAACGCGGAAGAATTCTCGCATGGCGTGAACGCTGAATATAGAGCACTGTATATTTTTTGTTCCAATGCCACATTTTGAAGAAATTCAAACTATACCGCAGTGATATCAACAGCATCATTTTTGTAAAAGGCATTACTATCTTTTTCAATCGTTACTTTTTTGTACCACAAAAACTTATTAGACTGCCACTATATGTATCTATGATTTTAGTATTTGTTGACAAGTTGATTTTAGGCATATGATTTTCCTCCATGGCCTGCTCCTCATTTACTGACTACATTGCACTTGCATATTATTACATTGGTTATTATGCTCCCACTCGATTTTTTTTTGAAGTTTTTGGAATAAGAATGTTATGTTTTGAAAATAATAAAATTATTAAATTTCATCATTGATTCTTGGAAAAATACAGATAAATGAAAATAAATACCGGTGTGATGGCGTCTTTTTGAATCATATGAAAACTAAATTTTCTTTCTTCGATATTTTAGGCTAGGAATAAGAAATCGACATACAGTTCTCACTAGCCTATTTTGGCATCATCACAATACATTTTTATGGAAAAAAAGTTATGTTATTGCATTTAACTTTTCAGAGAAATTGCAATTTTCTGTTATTATATCAAAAAACGCACTCTGCCGGCATAACTAAAAATTTGACAGATCACAGTTAAAATGTTCTCGATGAAACAATAAATGCTCTTCCAACTAGATCAACTTTGTTGAAATCCGTTCAGTCGTTCAGGAGTTACAGCTGTTTATTCAAAAAAGCATTGAACCACCCCCCACTACTTCATTTCAATAGATACGTCAAAAAGTTTCAATTGAAAATGACTCGAATAAAGCTCAGCTTTAAACAGAAAATATTTTTGTGGTATATTCACTAGATGAATTTCAGAAAACAATCACTTTAAAAGTTTCAGATGGAAGTTACGCCCCCGCGCGGCCATCTTAGAAACCTGAAAATAATTTCCAGGATTTTCTATTGGCCACTTTGGTTATAAAATTTTTTACCGTAAGTCTCTACGACTAATAGTTTGTGAGATACAGCCGCGTGTCTCTCTTAACCAGACACCCGGTATATATCTCATCGATATAAATTCCCTGCAATAAAGTATCATCAGAAAATATCCCCAAATCTGGCCTTATGATCGTGGCGTCACGATGTGACCTTCTCCTTTTCACTCATTCCACACGGTTCATCCTCTTTATGATAAGCTAGATCTCTCATTGAACTGAGCAATAGTACTGTGCAGTATTCTTCCGGTGCCGTACCCGGTTTCAGGCGTAGGCTACCTCTCTACAACTATTCGTTTTGTGCGTGATACAGTGATACACTATAGAAGGAACCTGCAGTTTTACGATGATTCCGAACGTCTTTATAGAGAGGCTTTACAAGGCAGAACACTTCTCGGTGGTTTGCCATTGCCTTCTGAGAGGCGGCTCCGCATTAATTTGTTGGTTCGGCCAGGATTCGATCCACCGACCTTCTTTTCAGTAGCCTAACGCGCTGACCACTGAACTACGGAGCCAGTGGAGTATTATTGAAGCAAAAGCGTAGTAAACATATTTTACCAGGGCCGTATGCTCCCGTGTTTCATTTTCCGTTCGTCGTGCGCATGACGTCACTCACGACCTTATTTGTATTGCTGAGATAGCAGTTTTGTATGTGTTTACGCGTTTATTTAATTAGTTACAAAAAAACTGTAGAGTCAAAGTATGTTCTAAATGATCTGTCCTATTCCCTAAAGACATAAAAGTTTTGAAATTTGTGATACTGATCACTCAAAACTCTTATTTTTTTACTGTGAAATTTCTCTTCGAAGTATTAAAACGCGATTTTCATTAAAACGGTGCAAGATAGAATAAACTGGGAAGGGAACTAATTTGTAGAGCACAAAATTTACTACAACACTAGTCTAGGAGGGAAATGCGAGATTAAATAAAAATGCGAAAACATTTTATAAAAAGTGGACTTTTATTTATGGTTTTTACACAGGCATATTTTTCCATTTAAATAGTTTCGACATAGTAAATACCGAATTTCAAGATAACATTTCATTTCCTACATATCACGTACTCTACATTTTATTAATATTTAATAATTAACAACTTACTTATTCTTTTTCTTATTTTTTTGGGAATTAAACCACAATATATTTTTGTATTTTTTATTTCAACGTTTCGGTAGCGTTCTAGTTACCGTTGTGAAGATGAATTAAATTTTTAAACAATTTTTGGTACCCATCAGACACAACGAAAAAGTTTGACAGACCAAACTGCCCGTAAAAGGAAGTGGAAGAAAACTTTAATTTAATTAAAATATAGGAGACTTTATCCTAATAAAACAGAGATTTGACAGTTATCACTTGGCAAATTGATTTAAATTTAAGCGAATCATCACGTGTTTTTCATTGTTATTATTTTTTTGGTAATTTTCTTTAATAGGGTTTTGTTTTGTTGTATTTTATTTTAAATAACACTAACTAGTACAGGTACCGTAAATTAGAGTCTGTTTATTTTAAATGTATGAACCATTTTTATATTGTCGTGGATATGTGTAATCTGAGTTGTTAATATCTTCTGTACGTTCCCATTACTTATAAATAACAAAAACATATTTTCAATTCAATAACGATTTTTATGAACAGAATTTTGGTCTTGCCATTGGCTCTTGCCTCTCACCAGCTTTATCAAATATTCACATGGAACATTTATAAGCCAAAATAGTAAATAATCAAGAATTAAAACCAATTGTCTGGTTTGACAACAAGGTTCAAAATATTATTGATTGTCTTGTTGTCAAACTTTTTCGTTGTGTCTGATAGGGACCAAAAATTGTTTAAAAATTTAATTCATCTTCACAACGGTAACTAGAACGCTACCGAAACGTTGAAATAAAAAATAAAAAAACATATTGTGGTTTAATTCCCAAAAAAAATGAGAAAAAGAATAAGTTGTTAATTATTAAATATTAATAAAATGTAGAATACGTGATATGTAGAAAATGAAATGTTATCTTGAAATCCGGTATTTACTATTTCGAAACTATTTAAATGGAAAAATATGCATGTGAAAAAACCATGAATAAAAGTCCACTTTTTATAAAATGTTTCCGCGTTTTTATTTAATCTCGCATTCCCCTCCTAGACTAATGTTGTAGTCAATTTTGTGCTCTACAAATTAATTATTTTCCCAGTTTACTCTATCTTGCACCGTTTTAATGAACATCGCGTTTTAATACTTCGAAGAAATTTCACAGTAAAAAATAAGAGTTTTGAGTGATAATTATCACAAATTTCAAAACTTTTATGTCTATAGGGGATAGGACAGATCATTTAGAACACACTTTGTCTCAACAGTTTTTTTTGTAACTAATTAAATAAACTCGTAAATAGAGAAAAGCATACAAAACTGCTATTTCAGCAATACAAATAAGGTCGTGAGTGACGTCACGCGTCTTATTAACAACCGCCCACTCATGCGCAACATCCTATCTTAGGTGTGTATATATCGTGATATTTTACAGCTATTCGCGAGGTTCCGGGGTCGAACCCCATCATCGAGCTTTGATTTTATTCGAAGAAAGTTGTACCAGAAGTCAATATATTAAATATCTATTGTTTTTTCAGGCTGACGTGACGAGTAATGATGCAACAGTACAGGACAACGTGGCCATTGTGGAAAAATGAATATGATTATGAATTATTGTCATTGAATATAATTCGATTAAGTGATTGATTGTATATAGATTTCAATTGAATAAGAATATTCTCTACTATATTCAAAAAGAGCTGTTAATTTTTTGAAACACAAAATTGTTTACAGATACATATAATAATAATACTAATAATAATAAAAACAAAAGACTTCATTACTTCCTACCCTTTTTTTCAGATTTATCAGATGTTTATATAAAAATCAATAATAGAATATACACCAATTTCTGAAGGTACTAAAAGGTAGAATACAAAATAACTGGTTCATAATAACAAAAACTATAGCAACTAAACAATAAATAAATACTCAATGAAAACATTAAAATACAACCAGGATTGATACCACAATAACACTGAAAAGAAATGATATATATTTTTCATAAAATAATCGAAAATTGCACTAATATAAAATTGGAAATTAAGTGAGTTACCGATCACAAAGTAACTGTTGCATTATTTTCTTAAAATAATGTTTCATCTCCAACTGTGATTCTGTAGGTACTGACAGTGCTACATGTTTACAAGACAATATCATGTATCATCGGTAAACTAATTGATCAAATCTAACATTTTTTTTATTTCAAATAACCGCATGTTGAGTTGATACATAATATTTATAATTTCCTAATTAAATCTAAGTTTTGCAAAAATACAATGATTTTGTTACTGTTACTATAGAGTAACATTTCTTTTAAGTTAGAGGATATGTTAAATGTGTTCTCTTTGGTTAATTATTTCTGATACTTCTACGATCTATGTGTAAGAGAATGAAAATATTTAATTAAATTGACAATTGCAATGCTAATCAAATCTAGAGTAGAAAAATAATTCAATATACTATAAACTAGAACACCTTTCCTTAGTCCAATTTTTGATACTTGGATATATATATATATATATATATATATATATATATATATATGTATATATATATATATATATATATATATATATATATATATATATATATATATATATATATATATATATATATATATATATATATATATATATATATATATATATGTATGTATATATACAGGGTGTCCCGGAATTGGACGTCAATATTTCGACCTCATATTCTACTTCCAAAAATAGAGATAAAAGTTCATATAAACTAGGGTCCACAACTTCTTCGTTTTCAAGATACAGAGTGTTAAAGGTGAAGACCTGATGGTGATTTTTTGTGAATATTCTCGAAACCTGTGAAGGTAATTGAATGAAATTTGGTATAGTTACGAAACTTTTTACTCTCTATTTAATGTACTAGAATTTAGTATTGCAGTATTCTCAGGACTGCGTAGTGCAGGGGGTATTGGCATAAAATTTGGCGAAAATTTTCTGGTGGTTGATTTTTAATAATTCTGACTTCAAAATTTGAAAATATGAAGCTTTTTGTACAAATAAGGTACTCTTCTCATACGTCGCTAGGAAGCAGCATTTTCGAGAAAAATGCATTTGAATATTTCTTTACGAATTGATTGTCCCGAAATTAGAAGTCAATATTCTAACCATGTATTCTACATCCAAAAATAAACATAAAAATTCATATAAACTAGTGTCCACAACGTCTTCGTTTTAAAGGTGGAGACCCGATAACGGTTTTTTATGAATATCATATTTGATATCACTATACTAGTCTAATTCGAAGTGTGGTGCTGTATTTTCTCAACAAGGTCGGCAATACTTGGTGTTATCGTTGAAAGTGCACACAACCAATATATTCCTTTTGTATTAGAATTTGTCAAATATGAAATTTATCATTTTAAAGCCCAAAATTTGTAGGCTCTCTCACCTCCCAAAGCCCTCTCCACTAGTTTGGGTACCACTAACATTTAGATAAGATGCTCGAAAAGGTTACCTTGCTCATGATGGCATATTTGGGCTCTACGGGTAATCGCATGTGAAGCTTGCGAAACTTCAGAATGGTTTTGACTTATTTGATTACTTGCCACACGTATTCTTTCACACAGCTCCTCCTCGTTATCTACTTCTGTTGCGTAAACTATATCTTTTATACGGCCCCAAATTTAGTAGTCTAGTGGATTTAAATCCTGCGATCGGGGTGCCCACGGAATGGGAACACCTCTTCTAATCCATTTATACGGAAATTACTCGTCTAGCCAATTCCTTATATTCACACCATACTGAGCTGGCTGACCGTCGTGCTCTGCCATTGCATAAACCACGTACAAATTGGATATCTGATAATTCTCTATTTGAAAACCCCTACATTACTACTAAATAGCTTTTTTCCGGCAACAAGCAGCACAATTAAAAACTGGGCGATTAATAATTGACAGCTTATTTTTCTTTACCTAGCAAATCAAAAAACGTCATTTGTTTCCAGGTCTGCTGCTTTATTTCTCTTCGATTTGCACATTGAAAAGCAGAAAATCAATTCGTCAAGAAATATTCAATTGCATTTTTCTCGAAAATGCTGCTTCCTAGCGAAGTATGAGAAGTGTATCTTATTTGTACAAAAAGCTTTATATTTTCAAACTTTGAGGTCAAAATTATTGAAAATTAACCCCCAAAAAATTTGGGCCAAATTTTTCGCCAATACTCCCCTGCACTACGCACCCCTGAAAATATCACAATACTAACTTTTAGTATATTAAATAGAGCGTAAAAAGTTTCGTAACTGTACCAAATTTCATCCAATTACTTTCGGAGGTTTCAGAAATATTTACAAATAATCACCATCAGGACTTCACCTTTAGCACCCTGTAAAACGAAGAAGTTGTGGACCCTAGTTTATATGAACTTTTATCTCTATTTTTTAAGTAGAATACGCGGTTGAAATATTGACGTCTAATTTCGGGACACCCTGTAAATATATATATATATATATATATATTTATATATTATATATATATATATATATATATATATATATATATATATATATATATATATATATATATATATATATATATATATATATATATATATATATATATATATATATATATATATATATATATATATATATATATATATATATATACATATATATATAAATATATTGGTTTCATCTAATGTTTAAGTGGGAAGGTTTAATGCTTAAATGTGAAGGTACCTATATATCGATATAGATCTCAAAGAGCTGGCGAAGATCATTATGATGATATTGAATGGAGAATGGCATTAAATTTCAGCTATTTTTGATAGTAGAACATAATTTTCTTTGCAGTGAAATTTCTGACAATTGGCCAGTCTATATTCTATTTATGTTCTCCAACAATGAATACAACATGCACTGGTAGGTATATAAAGGCTGGGCTCTCTGATGCTTTCTTTTTGAAAATAATTTCAGAACTACACTGTTGTTCATAATTAGGTTCCACATCTTTTAACACCGTTTCAAAATTTATATATATATATATATATATATATATATATATATATATATATATATATATATATATATATATATATATATATATATATATATATATATATATATATATATATATATATATATATATATATATATATATATATATATATATATATATATATATATATATATATATATATATATATATATATATAAATATATATGCCTCGGGTCAAGAATTTTGTGCTCTGTATAGAGTTTTTCATTTGAATATCTGATAGGTTTTTTCAATGGGATATTGTACAGTGTTCCCCAAGATGAGATATCATATTGCAAGATAGAGTGTACCAGCGAATAATAGTAATAACATTTATAGTCTAATAAATAACTATACCCATTATTTAATATATCACTGAAAATTTTCAGTCTATATAATACCCTCCTCAATCTGTTGTGTACGTATACAACTGATGTATATAAATAAATATATATATATATATATATATATATATATATATATATATATATATATATATATATATATATATATATATATATATATATATATATATATATATATATATATATATATATATATATATATATATATATATATATATATATATATATATATATATATATATATATATATATATATATATATATATATATATATATATATATATATATATATATATATATATGTATATACATCAGTTTTAAACGTACACAAGAGATTGAGGAGGATATTATATAGACAGAAAATTTTCAGTGATATATTAAATAATGGGTATAGTTATTTATTACACTATAAATGTTATTATTATTATTCGCTGGTACACTCTATCTTGCAATATGATATCTTATCTTGAGGAACACAGTACAATATTCTATTGAAAAAACCTATCAGATATTCAAATGAAAAACTCTATACAGAGCACAAAATTCTTGATCCGAGGCAGCTAAATGTATAGTTTTTTAATTTCACATATTTTGGATTTATTTTCAAAGGATTATTATACGAGACAAAAAAGTCACAGCTTGCAAAAACCCTGAAACTAAGTAAATCTAATGTGAAGAAATATATCTATACAGTATCAAAAATTAACAATGTGATGTCTAATCATGTAAAAACTCCTTTCAAAGCTCCCATAGTTTGAAAAGTAGGACAAATGAATTGTTATTTCAGTTGGTTCGGAAGCCCCTTCTCACACTTATTGAATAATGCTTTTTAAATTTGATTCATTGATTTATTTTTTTTCTTTTATTTTGGAATTTTTCAGAGTTTATTTCCTGTTATAGCTTTAATATAATTGGTTTTTGTTTATCTAAACTATGTTTATCCAACTTAATATATAAGATTATAATATTGTGAACACGTATATGCCTGTCCAAGGTGTAAGAATTTTAATTTAATTTACTGGGATTTACAATGTATTTTATTGGTAATTATTATTATGAATGAATTATTATTATTATAGTAATTTTTCAATGAGAGGTATCTCTCATGAGTTGCTAAATACTGCATTCAGTGTTCCATTACTTGAAACTCGTAGAATATATTTGGGAATTATGTTTCTATACAGAATGTTTAGGAATTCCATTGACTGTTCATTTCTACTTTCTCTTATAGACTTGCCCGTTCCGAGATTACCTAGTCGAGACATGAATGTTTTTTATTCACCTCTCCAATTTGTAGTGATTTCGAGCCTTTTCATGGAGTCATTGACATATTTGCGGACAGGCCTGGAGATGTCAGAAGGGCTGTTCTTTGACTGTTACTTCAGATGTAAGCTTTTAGTGTGACTCTGTGAGTGAGCCTTCTTTTTTCTCCAGTGAGAGTTTTTTATTTTTGTTTGAGTTGCATCATTTACTATGTTTCTGAAATATTGTTTTTAGTTTTTGTGAGTGTTTATTTTCATATAATTTGTATTCATTTTATTATATTTTTCCCACTCTATAACTGGCTTAAGCTGTTGAGTGGTGTAGTTCTAAATAAATAAATATATAAATAAATAAATAAATAAAAGATTAATGACTCATCAAACCAACATATTTGGTGGCTGGTATGACTAACGGAGTGTTCCCTCTAAAATGACTTATTTGAAAAAGAGATTACCAGTTCCACTATTTGTTATTTGCTCATGTCTACATCATATTTCCCCTCGATATCATACCACATATCCGTTAGAAGATAATGTGATTTTACCAAGCATAATTATCGATTTCAGCGGTCACACTTCCATAGTAAACGACTGAGCTATTAAAGTTTGACAGTCACTCAATCGGAATGTCTTCTTTCTCTGTAGTGTACCCAGTTTTCGTTCTTACTATTTTTAAGTGTCTCTGTTTCAATATCGATACAAAAAATCCCATTATCTATTTAGACCAAACGAAATATTTGAATCTTGCCCCAACCAACAAATCTAGTTATTTTGGTTTCTCTGTGATTCTTTATCCAGGTGACAATATTAATCCGCCATGGTGAGTACGTATTCAATAGAATAATCCAACAATTATACGTGATAATTTTACTCAGCACTAGTATATTCACTATTCTCGAAAATAATTAAAAGAATGAATCGAAAATCTGAAATTAGAAGTTGAACGATATGATCTCTTATTCTCCAACATTATTAGATTTATTTTACCTTTTGTTAGTGAATCGAAAATACCATTGAAACTTTTTTATTTTGTAAAATTTAAATCTGATTTATGGTTTTTATTGATTCTGTTTTTGATTGAAGATGCTAGAATATATTTCCTGCAACAAATTAATGCAGAGGAAATTTAAAAATTGTTTGAAAATGCAAAAAATCAAAACTGTGATAATAATGTAACTTCTTGAATTTATCTCGAAAAAAAATGGTTTAGAACTTTATGAATTATTAAGGATTATATTCAAGTGAATTAAATATTACCACCAATTATACTTTCATCACTTTTAATGTTCATTTCTTTAGCATTTGGTTTTCAAAGCCGTCATAGACAAATAAGAGTAATTGAACTTAAAGTATGTATCACAATTGCCATATAAAAGTATCAAATTAGTGATATTTTAAAAACAAAAAAACGAGTGTGGTTGGAGGACTCGTGAACCAAGTTCTTTATCCTTTTCTATACTCTTTTTGTCTCTGAGCGTATATTTTTACTATTGTCTCCCTGTACTGTATGTGAATAGTAAAAATTAAACACTCGAATCATATGCAAATAACAAGTATATAAACAGCAGGGGCGGCTATTCAAAGGCGGCTAAGCCTCTTCCTCAATAATATTCCGTGTATCACTAATATATTATATTGAATAGTCAGCATTCAGCATATCCATATTAATCAAAATCATATTATTTTATGCACCTACATTCCTTTTCAACCTACATTATATAAGGGTATTTACATTTACTGCATTTCAAGATTTGTGGCAACGCTGCGGAGGCTTAGAAAGGTAAATTCTCAACGTTCATTATGCCTGCCACAGAAAAGCAAACAACGGTGCGAATACTGTCAATGAATACTTCATTGCAATAGAAAAGCAAAACACATGTAAATGGCAACACCGATGGATCCTGAGTCTCATACAATGTCGACCAATCACAACTATAGAATTTCGGGTAAAATCGAGTGAATTCCTTGGAAAGCATTAATCGTAGTGTGATCGTAGTGACTAATGGCCGACAACAGCTTGTTTACTTATATTGCCCGCGTATTGTTTTGAAATGAATTTGGTTACTGAAGTTAATTTCAAAAATTTCAATGGTGACTTAGTGGAATATTTGTTATCTCATAACTTTAGTGCACTAAGTTATGAGGATAAAGTTTTGATAAAAACATTGCGACCTACCCCTGAATTAAACAATTTGGTGCAGCGTAACAGACAAAAAAACCGCGGTTTTAATACAAGAAATTATGAGAGACATCCTTGCCTAACCGGATCACAGGTAAAAAATAAATTATTTTGTTGGCAGTGTTTACTTTTTACTAGGGAAAATGTCTCTGTTTGGGGCCGCTTAGGATTTGAGGATTTAATTCTATAGTTGAAAGTGAGGAATTTTTCACCGATAAAGTAATTTTAAATACCGCACGCGGATTAATATCTTACTTACAAGATAACGAATTTATATATTTTTTAAACATCTTTAAATTAATTTTTGAACAAGCGGAAATAGTTTTTCAAATCTTACAGCACAAGTTTATTTAAAAAATCTATTTTCTGTATTTCAAACTACTGATGATACGACTCAATTTAGCCCAAAACCAAAGAAATTCAGTTACGCAGATATGGAGCTTCACTATAAGCAAATATTTTATGAAATTTTGGATACTATTAGGGGTCAAATAGAAATAAGGTTCTCTGATTTGAAAGAACTGCATTTCTTCGACTTACTCAATAAAAATTGTTTCACCGGATTTTCGGCTAATTTTCCAGAAAACCTTTTGGAAAATTTATGTCAAAAATACACTTTTTTTGATAAGGTGGCCATAAAAAGTGAACTGTGTGTTGTTTATAATGACAATGAAATTTTGGAGCAAAATGAAAATCATGTGAGGACTATTAAATACCTTTTTGATAATGATTTGAATCAAGATTTACCCCAAGTTTATAAACTCTTATGTCTAATTGTTTCTATCCCGGTGACATCGGCTTCCGTAGAGCGCTCGTTTTCCACTCTTAAGAGAATTAAAACTTATTTACGAAATTCAATGAGCCAGGATAGTTTGAAAAATATTAGTTTGTTGTCTATTGAAAAGGAATTGGTAAAACTTTTGGCGAGAGACAAAAAATTTTATGAGGATATTATAGATCATTTTGCTAACGCTAAAGATCGCAGAATCCCGCTAATCTCAAAAATATATAATAACTTTTTATTTGCTCTCACCAGCTGTTAACAAATTAGTTAAGTAGGTAGGTAGGTACCTATTTTGCGAAAGAAAAAAAAATTTGATGAATAGATGAATTGACTAATTGGCTGAGAAGAGTTTTTGTGAATATTGTAAATAGGAGTTGTAGGTCTCAAGGTAGACACTCGAAAGTGAAAACAAATTAATAGCTTAGGGTGCTTGTTTTACTTTGATTTTCTTTAAATTATAAGGTCGTTGACCTTGAAATCCTAAACATTTTCGCCTATGGTGTATTTTTTAACGCCTCTTGTAGCCTCCTTAAACCAAAACCTCACGAGCCGCCACTGGTAAACAGTAAATACTTATATTAAGTTATACAGTTTTTATAACCTACTTTTCTTAGTTTACATTACAAATACTTGTTGTATTTTCGATACTTTTTTCGACACTTCTCACTTCATGGCTCTCTCTGTAATGTATAAGGATAGTAAATAGTAAACATTTGAATCACATGTACGTTAAGCCGATGTGAACAGTAAATGCTTTCATCAAGTTATTCAATTTTATTAACTTTCTTTTCTAAATTTGTATTATACATATTTATGATTTGAAACAAAATCAAATATATCAATTACTTCTATTAATACTATTAAACTTTCATAGTTCTACTCGCAGGACGTCATAAAAATCACTATATTAAAAAAATTATATAGTTCATATTGTTTAAAAGAGCCGGAAAAGAGAATGACAAGTACCTATTGTGTGAGCATTTTACGTTTACTGCGTGAACTTCGACATCTTCGCATATAATCCACGAAGTAAATCACATCCTATTTAAATATTATCTTTCTCATCCTGCCGACAACCATAGGTTGATGTACTCCGAGAAAGCTTCATGTGATTTGACAATCGTCCGGTAAAAAAAAAATTAGTAGATCAGGTCTCGATATCCCGTATATAGATAGAGAGAGAGATAGCGAAATTCGCCTGGAGGGGGCATAACGCATTTCCCTTACATGACGATTTTTTAGAATATACAACATTACTCGAAATCAACCATATTATTATTAATCGTGGGTGTTTCTTGTATTTTGGATTGATAGGGCCGATACTTGGTGTAAATTAATAAACATATTAAAACAATGGTTAAAAATAACAATTTACAGATTTATTATAAGAAATAACGCATGACGCACGTTTCGGTGGAACTTCACCTTCTTCAGATGCTAATGGCAAACTAACTATGATTCTCTGTTATATCGAAAACAAGAAATGACAAATTATGTAAAAGGAGTAAATACAAAGATGGATACAAATAATTATTAGAAAAGGAAAAACCAATTCTGAACTGCTAGTCAGGTAGTTCGGTAATTTTGAAAAGATTAAGAAGGGGGCTTGAAGTATGATCGATTTGGCTATTCAATAGGAGACCGGAATGCTTGTATTTATTTATCTGTAATGATTCTAAAGAATTAAGTTTAATTCCCTTACTTTCAGTATTTAATATTTTAAAATCGAAATTGAATGTGTGATTTTCTTGGATTAAATGGTTTGCATAATGTGAATCCGACTTCTGATTAACAAAGCTACGTTTGTACGATAAGCAATGTTAATGTTGTGCTTAGATAAGAGAGATTTAAGTTTTTCACTTGAATTTCCGATGAAAGTGAGGCTGTTGTATTTGATATTATTTTTAGTAATGCGATTAACCAGGTGTACCCCCTTACTAAAAATAATATCAAATACAACAGCCTCACTTTCATGGGAAATTCAAGTAAAAAACTTAAATCTCTCCTATCTAAGCACAACATTAACATTGCTTATCGTACCGGTAATAATTTAGGAAATCATATAAAAAATAATAAATCCAAAGTTCATAAAGATAATAAATCGGGAGTTTATAAAATTAATTGTGGCGATTGTGATAAGTTTTACATTGGTAGAACTTTCAGAAGTTTTCAAACTAGAATTTCAAAACACAAACGTAGCTTTGTTAATCAGAAGTCGGATTCACATTATGCAAACCAATCAATCCAAGAAAATCACACATTCAATTTCGATTTTAAAATATTAAATACTAAAAGTAAGGAAATTAAACTTAATTTTTTAGAATCATTACAGATAAATAAATACAAGCATTCCGGTCTCGTATTGAATAGCCAAATCGATCATACTTCAAGCCCCCTTCTTAATCTTTTCAAAATTACCGAACTACCTGACTAGCAGTTCAGAATTGGTTTTTCCTTTTCTAATAATTATTTGTAACCATCTTTGTATTTACCCCTTCTACATAATTTGTCATTTCTTGTTTTCGATATAACAGAGAATCATAGTTAGTTTGCCATTAGCATCTGAAGAAGGTGAAGTTCCACCGAAACGTGCGTCATGCGTTATTTCTTATAATAAATGTGTGAATTGTTATTTTTAACCATTGTTTTAATATGTTTCTTGTATATCGAAAAACTTCAATATCTTCAATCTTTCTTCATCATCTAGTATCTGCATGTGATTTTGTCTTTAAAGTGGATTATTCAATTTGAATATTAAGAAGTATAAAATAGTGTACTTCAATATCTTCAAGTCAATCAAATAATTTGCGAATTTCTATTGAACATTTGATCTAAAAAACTTCCAGTGTTTTCATATGGAAACACAGAAAACATCATTTTTCCAATAGCATTTTCTCTTCAATGATCGCAATAATTTTCAAGGTTCTACACCCTTCCATAGCATCTCGATGTTATTGAAACGTTTAGCGTTAGTCTCGGAGATTAAATAAGATCTACTGCATTAGCAGATTAGCAGAACGAATACTGTCCCAGTATATATCTTCTCGCAAGAATTATCTGTTCTCACTAATCTATAATGCACCTCATGCAAATGGTTGAAGGAGTTCCCCCCCATAACTCAAGCAGCCCGCCACCCTCACACATACTTTCACACTCATGATCGAAACTAATTCTACCCTAAATGAATTTTAGTTCTCAAAACTAGATAGATGTTTTTTATTTTAGGATACAAATCGGAGCTCCTCGAAGTAATAGTCCTACTGTCAAATTCAAAAATCCAGGCCTAATATTCAGATGCAACATTTCCGCTCCATGTCGTGGTATAGAAGTGGATACAGGTAAAAAATGATATAGTTTATATCCATAACTGACTAATTTTTTTTTGCAGAAGGCGAAGAGTCGACAGATAATTCTTTATTTTATTATAATAAACTAGACGATGCTTGGATTGGAGCTGCCATGGATATTAACTTGACATTCAATCGTACAGTGGTAAGTGAAAAGTATTGGCTCAATACCAGCCAGAACTCAAAGAGGATTAAAAAATTTAATTTTTCTGTATAGACTGGTTGTTGAGTGTTCAGCAAAGACTGAACACTGAAATTTTGGAAAAAAATAAATTTCAATTCGCAGAAAAATAGCGTCCCATTTTTGGGACGATGGCTAAAAGGGGATAAAATAATATATTTAGAAGAAACAAGACAAAAGGGACAAAGCTGCTTTAATAACAAAATGTGTTCAATAGACTCACGTAAATTATATACAGAACAAATTTTAATAAAAAATTTTTGGTAAAAAAAATTATTTTTCATGGGATGGTAGAAAGCAGATATCTTGTAGTTGTACATTGCATTCTCCACAAATTCTAGTTTTTTTTTTTCACAAAATGCTCATCTCGTTTTTTCTTTATAGAAACAACTAAATGACCCATTTGGTCATATCTTATGTCTACACTTGCTCTCCCTCTCATCAAATTGGACTTTTAATGGCGTGGTCTCTTTTTCTACGTTTTTCTAGCAGAGTAGCCATTTCTTGGGGATTTACAATCTGGTAAAGTCTCCAAGTATTTGTCACCGATATATCTAACACTTGGGCGAATAAAAGCCACCACCATTTCTCTGAACTAATTCTTGTTCGGTAAAGAGACACTTGCTTGTCTAACATATCTACTCCGCCCATATGCGAATTGTATTCTTGTTTCAATTTTACGATAGAGTATTGTCACTATTGCAATGGAATTCTCACCGTTTGTGCTGTTTTATTTAGTCCACTTCACTATTTTTTCTGATAATGGTTCGTCGCTACTCTCAAACTCGGATTCGTCAGCAGGGTTAGAAGTAAACAATTCCATAGTACCTGCAACATCCACTATTTCTTCTCCTTCTAGGTAATTCTCTTCAAAATTTTCTGTGTCTGTTAGAATATCCGGGTCTGGAGGAATTATTGCTATAATAATATTTTCAATATCCATATCTTTCCAGAATTCCGGATCTTCAAATATGATGTCAATGTCACGGACAGTGAGACATTTTCTGCTACTCATAATTATCACTTCCAGCCAATGTCCCAAAATTGGGACAACAAAATTAGCAACAAATTGGCAACAGATAATGATATGAGTCAGTTCATTTCCGTTCTGTATCGAAAAAGGAGACTATTCAACAATAAAACTGCAATGGTATAATTATAATTTTCTCGACAGAAATATATTGAAATTACTATAACGTATGACAACCCCAACGCGCCAGGCAAGTGCCGACTTGTTGAATCAGTCTAATTTCTGTGATTGTTCCTGTGAGACATCTGACTATAAATATATGAAGTACATACTTTGACCTAAATGACATTATCAAATACTCTAATTTTCTGTGATAGCTTTGAAGGAATCTGGCAAAAATGGCGCGTCCCAAAAATGGGACGTTGGCTGGTGTTGGGTTAAATATTTTCTGATTTTTCCTTTTAGTCAATATAGTTTTTAATCTTATACAAATATAATATTCAGTTGATTAGCTTAAATTTCTTGAGTTCTTATGGACACAACGG
Source organism: Cynegetis impunctata (assembly GCA_030704885.1). Classification (NCBI taxonomy): domain Eukaryota; kingdom Metazoa; phylum Arthropoda; class Insecta; order Coleoptera; family Coccinellidae; genus Cynegetis; species Cynegetis impunctata. The sequence continues at coordinate 293,096 of JARQZK010004417.1, forward strand.
TACTCGAACGAAATTTGAAATTTTTTCCAATACTTATGTCAAAAATGTCTCATCTTTGATAACCTTTGAATGCCCAGAGAGCGTTATTTTTGAACAGAGTTCAAAAGAAATATTTTCTGCACGGCCTGCAGAAAAGTACAGGTCTAGGTTATTTAAATACAGGTAGTAGGTACACAATACCCATAATTCTCATTTCAATCATTGAAATAAAAGATGGATGGCCCTGTGATTTGTTCCCTTGTCATAACTGCTCTTTCTAGAAACTATTAATATTATTTGGATTTGATATTGTTTGCCACTCGGGCGATGGATGGGACACTACTGATGATATCCCTGAAGAACGAAACAGACTATCTAGTGTTTACATCGTGTCTGGCACCGATGTCGAATTTTCTAACATTTTTCCTTGGAGAATTAATGGGAACTTCATGTCGTCGAGTCTCATGATACTAGATCTTGGAGGGTTAATTGGACTAAGCATCAATTTTTAAATGAATTTGCCAACGTATCATCATCTGTATCATACCCGCTGCGCCTGTACCACTCATAAATATTCATATTCATATGTATACATACATATATATATATATATATATATATATATATATATATATATATATATATATATACACAGGGTGTCCCACCAGGAAAGAACGCGATCTGTATATGGAAAACTACACATAGGAAACTTTTGAAAATTTGACAGTACACTAATGTTGATAGGGGCAACTCGACTAAAATATTTTCAAGATGGTGGCACTTCCGGTTATACCGGAAGTAGATACCAACTTGCTTATTTTAAATTGGATACCCTATATATTAATACATTTTTAGATTCCACGCAAGATTCAAGGCAGATTTTATGTATTATGTGCTATACCTAAGTCTAAGCGTTTTTGACATATTTAGGTTTTTATGTCAAAAATGACGATTGCAAGCCCTTATATAATTATCAATTGTTCCTATAAGGATTCCCGTATTACTTACTTTGGGGTGGATTCCTTATTGAAAAAAAGTTGCTTTAATAGATTTTGTTTAGTATTTGGATAACTAATCATACAGGGTGTTCGAAAAAAAAGATCTAAAATGAGATTGAGAAAACTGACTAAAATCAATTTTTTCAAATGGAAACCCCCATTTTTCTTATTTTGTAGTATTTAGCATTTAAAAAGAAGGTAACTTTATATGAAGTTATCTATACCTAAAATTTGAAGTTCTCGAAATATTGCCAATTTAATATTTTTATATGGCGATTTTGCATTTAATCGTTGAACAATTAGATCTAGGATAGCAACGATCGTATTTGACATTTCGAATCATCGTAATGGCACCCCGGTTAAATTATACAGACGAAGATTATTTAAACTTATTTATTATTTATGGACAATGTGATAAATTATTTCAAGGACATGTGATACATGTGCGACCCGATATCCTCATTAGCAAAAACCATCACCAAATACTGTTAAACGAATTATAGAAAACTTCAAGAATTTTGGATCCGTAAAGGCATAAGTGTACAAAAAGAAACCAGTTGTTAACAATAAAAATATTGAAATAACAATTTTGGGATATTTTGAAGCATATCCAACAAAATCTTCAAGGCAGATAGCATTAGAATCAGGCTTATCTAAATCGTCAGTTCTAAGAATTTTACGAAAACACAAATATCATCCCTATGCTATCTATATTTTCATTAGTGCAGCATTCAAATGGAAATGATTTAGATAAGCCTTAAAAGTTATATATATATATATAATTTTCGTTTGTATAATTTAACCGGGGTGCCATTTCGATGATTTGAAATGTCAAATACGATCGTGGCTATCCTAGATCTAATTGTTTAACGATTAAATGCAAAATCACCTTATAAAAATATTAAATGGGTAATATTTCGAACACTTCAAATTTTAGGTACAGATAACTTCATACAAAATCACCTTCTTTTTAAATGCTAAATACTACAAAATAAGAAGAATGGGGGGTTTCCATTTGAAAAAATTGATTTTTGTCAGTTTTCTCAATCTCATTTTAGATCTTTTTTTTCGAACACCCTGTATGATTAGTTATCCAAATACTATACAAAATATATTAAAGCAAGTCTTTTTCAATAAGGAATCCACCCCAAAGTAAGTAATACAGGAATCCTTATAGGAATAATTGATAATTATATTAGGGCTTGCAATCGTCATTTTTGACATAAAAATATAAATATGTCAAAAACGCTCAGACTTAGGTATGGGACATAATACATAAAATTTGCCTAGAATCTTGCGTAAAATCTTAAAATGTATCAATATATAGGGTATCCAATTTAAAATAAGTTGATATCTACTTCCGGTATAACCGGAAGTGCCACCATCTTGAAAATATTTTAGTCGAGTTGCCCCTGTCAACATTAGTATACTGTCAAATTTTCAAAAGTTTCCTATGTGTAGTTTTCCATATACAGATCGCGTTCTTTCCCGGTGGGACACCCTGTATATATATATATATATAATATATATATATATATAATAATATATATATATATATATATTAATATATATATATATATAATCTCCTTGATAATTATTAGCAATAACAGGCTTGTTGAATCTTAAAAACTCGATTTTTATTAAAAAGTTGAACGTTTCGCCACGACGTTCGTGGCTTTTAATCAAAACTTTTGAAAAAAAGATTTTTTGAATAAAGCCACGAATGTCGTGGCGAAACGTCAACTTTTTAATAACAATCGAGTTTTTTAAGATTCAACCAGCCTGTTATTGCTAATAATTATCAAGAGATTAGAAAATAGTTCACAGCAACAAACAATTCGAATAAATAATTAATATATATATATATATATATATATATATATATATATATATTTTTATATATATTTATATATATATTTATATATATAGTTGAGTGATTACTGTTGTTCTAAGACTTCCGGTTGAGTTTATAATCATTCGTCATTTTTTGTTTCGACTTCCAAGGTATGCGCTCCGAGATGGATAAATATTGTGAAGCGAGGAAAACCGAAGGAAGACTACAGAATGCTTGGAGCTTGCTATTGGTCTAACCTCAATTCTAACCAATTTCATAAAAGAATACCTCTACTGGACAGTAGTAAGTTTTATTATGTTGTATATTACCAAATTAGAAACTTCCGCATTCACTCCAAAATAAAAGTTCATACTATTTAGATTATAGCAAATGTATATCTAAAATAATTTACTTTTGAATTCTGTTAGCAATCAGTCGTTCTACAATACATTTGAATTTCGAGTATCTACTTCCTTATGCCGGATCTTCACGTTGGCCAACATAGTGGCGAATGTTGTGGCCAATATATTCGCCAAGAGTTCGTGGTGGCATCCACACGTTGGAACTTTTGGAAGGTCGTTCAGTTTGCTTCGATACTGGCCAATATTCGGATCAATTCATTAAAATGGATATTGGGGAGCTAACGGCTGCTGCGGTTCATTTATTCACAGCATACCGCTACTACTGACATTTTGTGAACACTAATTACGACGCGTAAATATAAAATTTAAAAAATCCGGACACCCTACTGCGTAGCACTAGGAATGATAAAACCCCTCGGCGCATGTGCATGTCGTAATGCCTAATAAGTCTATCGCAGATCATTTTCCCTCATGATGACTATATCGGAAAATGTATAGTATTTGAGATATAATCAAAATTTCGAGTGAAATTCATAATTTTCACTAATTTTTTTATGTCTAGTTGGCGCCACGTCAATATTTTTTGAATGTTATATAAATTAAAAAACTATACATTAAATGCTATCATTTTATTTCATTATTGTAAAAATCGGTTCAGGTTTAAGATTCATAGATAGCACCACACTTCTATGGACAAAAAAATCTAAAAAACGCTATAATTATTTCATTCTTCGTGAGGAAAAATTTTTGAAAACACTTTTCTTATGAAATCATATGTGTTTTATCGATATCCGTTGGAATTTTTAAAATCGGACCAGCTACTAACTTTTGGTCGTGATACTATAACCCCTTAGATTCGCGTCGAGGTAAAAATCATTTGCATGTGATCACTCTGAAAGCTCGTAGCAAACTAAAAGTGTGACCAACGTGTGGACGCGACAGCCAAAACTCTGCCACAACCCTTTGATCTTTTGTAAAAAACCGACACCACACGGACTATGTTGGCCAACGTGAAGAGCCGGCATTATGGAAGTAACGGATTCTTTACGGGAGATTAATACTGCATAAAATCAGAGAAACAAAACTGATATTCTCAAATTCATATTTAAAACTTAACAATGCTTCAAAGCAGAATTTAATTAAAACAAATTTGTACAGTAGTTCTGCTGGCCTAAGCATTTGAAGTGAATTGAATAAATTGAAAATTTATTATCAAATAATTTCCTTACAGAGTTGCTAGCTATATGTGTCGCAATACCGAGAATTACACAATTTCTTCAAACAAATTTCATTTACATGTACCGGGTGTCTCATTAACAGAGGCACCCGGCTGTATCTCAGGAACTATTCGTCGTAGAGACTTACGGTAAAAAATTTTATAACCAAAGTGGCCAACAGAAAATCCTGGAAATTATTTTCAGGTTTCTAAGATGGCCGTCAGGGGGCATAACCGCCATCTGAAACTTTTAGAGAGATTTTTTTCTGAAATTCATCTGGTAAATATACCAAAAAATATTTTCTGTTTGAAGCTGAGCTTTATTCGAGTCATTTTTATTTGACACTTTTTGACGTATCTATTGTAATGAAGTGGTGGTGGGTCATTCAATGTTTTTTTGAATAAGCAGCTGTAACTCCTGAACGACTGAACGGATTTCAACAAAGTTGATCTCGTTAGGAAAAGCATTTATTGATCCATCGAAACCATTTTATCTGTGGTCTGTCAAATTTTCAGTTATGCCGGTAGAGAGCGTTTTTTGATAAAATAACAGAAAATTGCTGATTTCTCTGAAAAAATAAATGCAATAACATAACTTTTTTTCCATAATAATTTATTGCGAAGATGCCAAAATAGGCTAGTGAAAACCGTATCTCGATATCTTATTCCTAGCCTAAAATATCGAAGAAAAAAATTTAGTTATCATTTGATTGAAAAAGACGCCATAACACCAGTATTTATTTTTATTTATCTGTATTTTTCCTAGAATAAATGATGAAATTTCATAATTTCATGATTTCATGATGGGGTTCTATTTATGAGATAAATTGTTGGGTAATGTTTACAAGCCCATTGGCCGTTCGGAACCGGCGTTGAACTGTAGGTCCCTCGAGATAAAAAAAAAATACTCTTTAGCTAGAAACGTTGAGTAACATATGTTAAATTTTTGTTGTAGATCGCTATACTTATGATGATTCAACAAGAGGAGTTAATGTCTACGATTACGGACAAGGTGAATCTGGATTCTCCATTCATATGCCCGAAGTGAGTATGAACATTTCGTATAAACTTTTCAGCCATAATATTACAATAAATAACAAAATTCGAAGTTCGACGTCGAACCTATGAATTCTTTCAAATTTTATAAATGAAATTAGAGGTTTAAAAAACATAAATCTATAAACGCCTTCTGAAGCAGAGGTTTAGTGACAGTATCTGCAGCAGGAGTGTTGGGTTCAACTCCTTAGTTAAGTTGATGTTTGTGTATGTCTATGAGTTCTAGTGGTGCTATGAAAAATTAGTAATTGGGTAATATACATTGTTCACAAACCCATAAGGCGTTAGGAACCAGCGATAAACTTAAGTAGCATTGAGTAAAAAGAAAATAAATATTATAATCGTTATGAACAACAAAACAAAACTTGAATTTACTACGTTTATTATCAAAAAATTATTTGAAAAATATAAAACTCCGATTGCTATTTGCTACCATCGGGCAGATTGAGTTAAGAACAAAATATCTGATTAAAGATTTGACGCTTACCGGTGGGGAAGAATTAATACAGGTACCTAAATAGATAAAAGCAACATATTTCAAGAAGGCCTAATACAATTGGGTTTCCCCAATTCTTACAATAAAATGTTCTTAGAAAGTCATTAATTTTCGAATACTCTAAATAAAGGAGAATATATCTATCTGGTCGTTCAGCAAGATATCGCCCTTTGCTTTATGATTGAGTTTGAAAATTTCCAATGATTCTAAGTTAGTTATTTTGGTTCCTTTCGGTAATTTGTGCATAATTTGAAGGTTATCTATTTGAGAAAACGTTCAATCCGTTTTATTTTTCAAAAAAGATTGTTGGTGTTCTTTAAATCTTGTCTTGAACGATCGACCAGTCTGACCTTTATACACTCCTTTACATACAGGACAAATCAACTTGTAAACTCCTGAACATTCAAATTTTGAAATCATATCTTTGATGACATTGAATAAAAATCCTGGGAGTTTTGTCTTAGGTTTGAAAGCAATTTTAATATTACATTTAGATATGATATTAGCAACTTTTTCTACTTTCGATTGAGGATATATGCTATTGTACGCTAGTTGAATACGTTTCTTCTTTATCATAAAAGATAACTTCCAAGTTATGCACAAGTTACCGAAAGGGACCAAAGTAACTTACTCAGAATAATTGGAAATTTTCAAACTCAATCGTAATGCAAAAGATGATATCTTGCTGAACGACCAGATTGACTTGATATATTCTCTTATATTTAGTGTATTCAAACAATAATGATTTTCTAAGAACATTTTTTCTATACCAATTTGGGAAACCCACTTCAATTAGATAGATAGATAGATCTTCATTTGTAATAAACATTACAAATGGTGTTCACAGTAAAATATAAGAAATATCACATCACAGTATAAATACAAGAAATAACACATTGGCAACAATAATGCGTACAAACACAACAAAATCAAAACAAACATTATTACATTTTCTTTCTTGACAAGAACTATATATTCCACGGAATATATAGTTTCATTCAAAAGTAGTCTTTTCACTTTCCTCTTGAAGTTCATCTGGGACTTGTTATGCAACTCAGAAGGAAGGTTATTATATAATTTGGGGCCCCAGAAGTCAATGCCCTGTTGTGTGCGCCTCAGACGATGCATTGGGATCTGCAAGGAGTCTTTATTTCTTGTTTAATATACATGGTTTACAGAATTGGTAGGAAAATCCCCCAAGTTCTGATGCACATAACACAGTGAGTTGTATAAGAAGAGTGATGGAACTGTAAGTATTTCATGATCTTTGAATGCCATTCGGCAAGACTCATTATACCCCATGTTAAAAATAACTCTAATGGCTTTTTTTTGCAGAATGAAAATGCTTTTAGCTCCTGATGCCATCCCCCAGAACATTATGCCATAGTTGACGTGACTATGAAAATTGGCATAGTAGACCGATTTCAAAGGCCTACTATGCCGATTTCAGAGGCCTTGTTGAAATATGTTGCTCTTGTCTATTTAGGTACCTGTAATCATTCTTCCCCACCCGTAAGCGTCAAAACTTCAATTAGGTATTTAGTTCTTAACTCAATCTCCACGATGATGTTCCAGTGACCGAAATTGCAATCGCAGTTTTATATTTTTCAAATTATTTTTTTGATGATAAAAGTAGTTAATTCAAGTTTTGTTTTTGTTCATCATGTCGAATATATATATATATATATATTATATATATATATAATATATATAATATATATACTATATATATATCTATATATATAATATATATATATATATATATATATATATATATATATATATATATATATATATATATATATGTATATATATATTATATATATATATATATATATATAAATATATATATATATATATATATATATATATATATATATATATATATATATATATATATACAGGGTGTCCCACAATTTTTTAGACAGGCTATAACTCTAAAACGGCTGAAGATAACTGCATGAAATTTGATATGCAGCAATTGGACGGATTTTACAATATTGCGAATCCCTCATGACGTCAGCGAAATCATCACCGTAGCTATGACGTCATGTCATTATAAAATATCAAATGTAAAGGTGGTCGTGTGACTACTCATATTAAAGGTCCTTTTATTCTGAATTCAACCATGTAATACACTTAGTATTTTAAAATTTATTACTTGTGTATTTTCGATCAAAAGGAGTTTAACAAAATAAATAATAAAGTTTAATAAACAAATTTGATCACATGAAAATCAGGTTTGAGGCTTGTGTTGAAAGTAATTGTAGAATAGTAGTATTATTGGCTTGATTTTCATGTGATTAAATTTGTTTATCAAACTTTTTTATTTATTTTGTTAAACTCCTTTTGATCGAAAATACACAACTAATAAATTTTAACATACTAAGTGTATTACATGGTTGAATTCAGAATAAAAAGACCTGTAATATGAGCAGTCACACAACCACCTTTACATTTGATTTATTATAATGACATGCCGTCATAGCTACGGTATGATTTCGCTGACGTCATGAGGGATTCTCAATATTGTAAAATCCGTCCAATTGCTGCATACCAAATTTCATGAAGTTATCTTCAGCCGTTTTAGAGTTACAGGCCTGTCTAAAAAAATTATGGGACACCCTGTATATATATTATATATATATATATATATATATAGTTTTATATATATAAATATATATATATATATATATATATATATATATATATATATATATGTATATATATATATATATATATATTATATATATATATATATATATATATATATATATATATATATATATATATATATATATATATAACATTGTTCATGAAGATTTTTCAAATACAAACATTTTTTCAGTCTAAAAATGAATTATTGTTGGGTGCTCCAGGAGTATTTAACTGGAAAGGAACAAATATAATTTACAAGGATCAGTATAGTGTTGAAGACGAACCTCCGTCAAGCAGATTGACGATGCAGAATATAAATGGCCGAAAACAAAGGTCACAAATCACAATAATTAAAGAATTTTCAAATGCGAACATAGCGGAAGCAAGAACTACGAACGAAATCAGCCGTTACAGTCTCTCTGGTAAGTTGAAGTTACTTTATGTAGTTTTATATTTATTTCAAATGCGAAACGGGATGAATAGGTAGTTGATCAATAAAATTAACCTTCCTTATAATTAGAAATCCAAGAATACCATTTCGCGCATTTACAAATGTAGAAAACATGGAAACATTTCTATGTATTCAATGGAAACTGATTATGGTCAGCAATAACAATTAATATCTGCTCGCTTGTGTGTGAGAAAGAACTATGGATGATATATCAGGCATGAACTCATTTCACTCCCGTATGTCCATAGCCGAGTTCAAAAAAGTGTCTGGACACTCGAAACTAGGTACACCTCTATTATTACCCCGAGGCGAAGCTAAAGGAGTTATAGTCTCACGACAAAAAGTTGGTAACTGGCCCGATTCTAAAAATTCCAACGGATATCGATAAAACACATATGATTTCATTTAGGAATTTGAATTCCCAATTTTTCCCAACGAAGAATAAAAAACTATAGCGTTTTTTAGATAGGCATTACGACATGCGCATGCGCCAAGGTCGATATGTACGAAGTCCTACAAAACATGCGTCGAAGTGCTCTGTGTGCCTCGGTAACCAAGCGACGTTGATAGCTTAAGTTTGATTCTGCGTCTGTGTCTGCTTCCCATCCATAGAGATATCTTATCAATTTGATTCATAATTTGCAGCAAAATGAGCCGGGATAGGAATTCGACAGTCAAACAATGAATTTTTTTGCTAAATTTTCACGGATTTTATTCGTAATATCGACTTATTAATACATTTATTGCAATTTTTTTTCATTTAATTCGTAAAATCGACTTTCATTGTTATTTAATTCATATAAAAGGTACATTCAAAAAATATTGACGACATGCACATGCGCCGAGGGGTTTTATCATTCCTAGTGCTACGCAGTAGGGTGTCCTTCATTTTTAATACTTTTTGTTCAGTTCGAAAAAATGCACTAATCAATCAATATGAATTTCGACATCGTCAAAAGGCCAATACGTGTTGAGGTTGATCGGCATGCATGCGACTACCCTTAACGAAGGTATGCCTCAAGGGTCGATCTTGTTACCGACGCTTTTCCTGATATATATCTATTTCAATTAAAAACAAAATTATGAGATTCGCTGACGCAAATACTCTCATAGCATCTATTACCAACAAGAGGCCTATGCGTGCATCTATTTCTGACCATCAACGTGTTGTGCAAGTTGAGACCATAAATAGTGACCCTGAAATTATTGCGAAATGGAAAACTGATAATTTGGGATCGGGATACCCAAAAGTTTTGTTATTCATTCTGTGCTCATAATCTGCTTACGTTAAAGCAGTTATTGCTAATTTTTGTGGTCTTGTGAGCACTTCACTAATCAGACAAGGTTAAATAAAATTCACTTCGGAAATGGAATTGGTATATTTTATCATCTTACTTGGGAAACAATTTTGAAGAACATAAATGGAGAAATAATGAAATTGGGATCTCAGAATATACCATATACAAAATGGATGGAAAACGCACCATTTTCTATCGAATTGTTTGTGAAGTACCTAATCATCTATTACATTTTTCAGGGTATGCTGTTACTTCTGGTTGCTTTTACTCAAAATCACCTAACTGTCTCCTATATGTTACTGGAGCACCCAAATCGACGAAATACCTCGGAAAAGTGAGTTCAAATGATTTTTTTATCAACTTGATGTGATCTTCATATCAAATGTTATTTCATATTAAACACCATTAAGGAAAAATTAAAATTAAATTTTTCGTAATTAGTCAACGAATTCAAACTTTTTTGCATCTGCTTTATGAATGGGTCTTTCAAACCCAACCTTCAGTTGCTGTATTGCATTCTACAATAAATTTTTCTCTATAAAGTCACATTTCATTGTACGCAGCAGAATAAAAATATTTGCTTATATTAACAGAATTAAAGCAAACAAAGGAGAACATATTCAGAACTTCGGAATGATATAGTATTTTATACATGTATACTAACTATATGGACCTAATACCAATGAAATTCTAAAAATTGATTTTGGAAAGAAATTACTTCAAAGAAATTGCAAAATTCTCTTGCCTCTCTAATTTGAGGTTCAATTTAATATTTTAAGAAAAGAAATTTCAATAGTTGTTAATGATTATGATACGATCTATATTATAGGTTCTAATTTTCAAATTTCAAGAAGTTTCTGCGCTATCCCTTCGTGTTAAAGACTCTAGACAAGGCACTCAGTTTGGAGAATATTTTGGTGCTTCTTTGGCAGCAGGAGATATTAATAATGATGGTTTAGATGACCTATTTGTTGGTGCACCATTCCACAAAACATCCAAATATAATGAAGGTCGAATGTACCTGTTCTTGGGAAGTAAGAGGGTGAGAATTTGAATATATAATAATGCATAAAACTTCAATAGTTTTCTTGGAAAAAATTACAACATTCATAATTGCTTTCGACCATTATATCTATGAGATTAAATGAACAATTTTTCTCTAACATAAATAGATATATAAATATATAAATAAATATATATATATATATATATATATATATATATATATATATATATATATATATATATATATATATATATATATATATATATATATATATATATATATATATATATATTATTCATGGCGGCTCGTGAGGTTTTGGTATGAGGAGGCTACAAGAGGTGTTAAAAAATACACCATAGGCGAAAATTTTTAGGTTTTCAAGGTCAACCGCCTTATAATTTAAAGAAAATCAAAGTAAAACAAGCACCCTAAGCTATTAATTTGTTTTCACTTTCGAGTGTCTACCTTGAGACCTACAACTCCTATTTACAATATTCAAAAAAACTCTTCTCAGACAATTCATCTATTCATCAAATTTTTTTTTTTTCACAAAATAGGTACCTACCTACCTACTTAACCAATTTGTTAACAGCTGGTGAGAGCAAATAAAAAGTTATTATATATTTTTGAAGATTAGCGGGATTCTGCGATCTTTAACGTTAGCAAAATGATCTATAATATCCTCATCAAATTTTTTGTCTTTCGCCAAAAATTTTACCATTTCCTTTTCAATAGACAACAAACTAATATTTTTCAAACGATCCTGGCTCCTTGAATTTCGTAAATAAGTTTAATTCTCTTAAGAGTGGAAAACGATCGCTCTACGGAAGCCGATGTCACCGGGATAGAAACAATTAGACATAAGAGTTTATAAACTTGGGGTAAATCTTGATTCAAATCATTATCAAAAACGTATTTAATAGTCCTCACATGATTTTCATATTGCCCCAAAATTTCATTGTCATTATAAACAACACACAGTTCACTTTTTATGGCCACCTTATCAAAAAAAGTGTATTTTTGACATCAATTTTCCAAAGGGCTATCTGGAAAATTAGCCGAAAATCCGGTTTACAAATTTTCATTGAGTGAGTCGAAGAAATGCAGTTCTTTCAAATCAGAGAACCTTATTACTATTCGACCCCTAATAGTATGAAAAATTTCATAAAATATTTGCTTATAGTGAAGCTCCATATCTGCGTAACTGAATTTCTTTCGTTTTCGGCTAAATTGAGTCGTATCATCAGTAGTTTGAAATACAGAAAATAGTTTTTTAAAATAAACTTCTGCACGAAATTCTGAAATTTTTTCCAAAAGAAACTTGAGCCGATTTCGTGAGTAAATTACATCTGAAAACTTGTGCTGTAAGATTTGAAAAACTATTTCTGTTTGTTCAAAAATTAATTTAAAGATGTTTAAAAAATATATAAATTCCTTATCTTGTAAGTAAGATATTAATCCGCGTGCTGTATTTAAAGTTACTTTATCGGTGAAAAATTCCTCACTTTCAACTAGGTATAGAATTAAATCCTAAGCGGCCCCAAACAGAGACATTTTCACTAGTAAAAAGTAAACACTGCCAACAAAATAATTTATTTTTTACCTGTGATCCGGTTAGGCAAGGATGTCTCTCATAATTCCTTGTATTAAAACCGCGGTTTTGTTGTCTGTTACGCTGCACCAAATTGTTTAATTCAGGGGTAGGTCGCAATGTTTTTATCAAAACTTTATCCTCATAACTTAGTGCACTAAAGTTATGGGATAACAAATATTCCACTAAGTCACCATTGAAATTTTTGAAATTAACTTCAGTAACCAAACTCATTTTAAAACAATACGCGAGCAATATAAAACGCTGCTGTTTTCGGCCATTAGCAACTACGATTCAATTAATGCATTCCAACGAATTCACTCGATGTCACGCGAAATTCTATAGTTGTGATTGGTCGACATTGTATGAGACTAGGTTCCTATCGGTGTTGCCATTTACATGTGTTTTGCTTTTCTATTGCAATGAAGTATTCATTCGGAGTATTTGCACCGTTGTTTGCTTTTCTGTCGCAGGCATAATGAACGTTGAGAATATACCTTTCTAAGCCTCCGCAGCGTTGCCACAAATTTTGAAATGAATGAAATGCAGTAAATATAAATACCTTCTATCTTAATTAATAAATTGTTTTATATAATGTAGGTTGAAAGGAAGGTAGGTGCATAAAATAATATGATTTTATTAATATGAATATGCTGAATGCTGACTATTCAATATAATATAATATATTAGTGATACACGGAATATTATTGAGGAGGCTTAGCCTCCTTAGCCTCCTTTGACTAGCCGCCCCTGATATATATATATATATATATATATATATATATATATATATATATATATATATATATATATATATATATATATATAATATATATCATATATATATATATAATATATATATATATATATATATATCCATATATATATATATATATATATATATATATATATATATATATATATATGTTTTGTGAATGTCCTTGCAAGTGTTTCTTTTTTATTTATCTTCTTCTCTATAAAAGTCGAACGTAAACTTTTTGATAAAATTGGTTTAACTATAAAGGAGGAAGAATATACTTTGTTTTTTATCTCTAATCATTCCCATTCACATAGATGGTGGTAGAATTCAAAGTATATAGTGTCTTATTTATAGTTAAAATGTATAATTACAAATTAAAGTACAATTCCATCCAATATTTAAAATCGGTGTAAAATCTTAAATGGTCTAGTAAAATTTTAAAAAAATACGTATTAGTCGTATTTTCCTTAGAAATAATAGACTATTGCACTGTATCGGTTCAAATCTGTTTTATACCTCATGGAAAACGAATTTTTTAATTTTTTTTATATTGGACTGAAGAGTTATTCGTACCTACGATATGCGATATTAATATTATAATGTGAATGAAGTATCAGTTTTTCACTTGTGTTAACAATATGAGTATTGAATCTCTTGACAACATCTTTCGAAATCAGAAGAATTTATTTCAATGCTAAATTGGGATTATTTGATAATATTGTCAATTAACTGTATAATATATGCATTATTGGTGGTAATTTGCTTTATTGAAGGTTGTCTGTAACGACTTCATCACATCAAAATTTGAGACAGTATTATTGAAATATTTTTAATGAAATTATCAGGGACTCTTAGAAAATCCATCTCAAGGAAAATTCATAGATGGAACTAAGACTCATAGTCAGTTTGGTACAACTATCACTTATTTGGGAAAATTGAATAAGGATACGAACAACATTGACGGACCAAACTGTAAGTATTTCGCTCAAGTTTGAGTAGCGGTAACCTATATGCTTTTTTTCCATAGATGTCGCTGTTTCTGCACCCTACGAGGATTCAACTGGAGTTGTTTATATATTCAGAGGCCATTCTGCTGGACTAGAGATCGTTCCTGTTCAAAGAATCGTTGGTAGCTCCTTCTTACCAAACCTGAAGGGTTTTGGTATCAGTATTTCTAAACCTGTCGATATAGATGGAAATGGATACGAAGGTGAATATGTGTTTTTTAGAACTGTATTTGAATATAGCATTCAAGCTTGTTCAGTGCAAAAAAAATTTATTTTCAATTTTGTAGAAAACTTTATATCTTTATCTGAATACATTCAATTGAGTTATTCAGATGTATTTGTTCACTTTGTTTGTATAAAAGTAGACTGAGTGCATTTTAAGATATTTCCATCGTTGTGCACATATTTTGCTAGCAGGAACGAAAGTTTTATGTATATTTTCTTTGCACTCTGTTGTTGTTATTCAATGTTTGTCTTTTACACATACTTAATGCAGTTTTCATTTCTTGAATCTTCATTGCAGAATTGCATTAATGAGACAACCAACACACGTATGATTTAAAACATAAACAAATATATAAATTATTTCTATTAATATACTCAAATTTTATAGTTGGCTAGCAAAACATACTAAAAACCACCACCAATGCCATAAATCACGTCCAATTTCAATATCATCTTTCACAGCGTGCCGATAACCATCTGTTGCTGTATTCCGATGAATGCACCTAATAATTTGTCAATCGTTACGAATTTTCGAGAGGCCTCGGTAGACCAGGCGGTAGGGTGTACCGCTTGTAAACCGAGGATTGTGGGTTCGAGTCCTACCTTGCTCTTGGGTGTTGTATATTTCCGGAATTTAGTGGTTATAGTTTTAAGAGGAATTGTTGGGTAATGTGCATCGTTCACAAGCCCATTGGCCGTTCGGAACCGGCGTTAAACTGTAGGTCCCTCGAGTTACGAATTCAACGAGTCCACTCCCACCGCTCATAGGAACTTCGTTCCAAAAATACGTAAACTGTTTTCATTCTAAACTCTAATAGGTATGTTGTGCCCTGTTCCTTCTCATTTTACAATTTTTTAAAAGCGTAAGTGAAACTGACGAAAATAGTGTAAAGAAGAACAATTAAATTTTATTCATTTTTTGGATATATTTACATTCCAACTTGAAAATATTGTGAAAGTTTTTAGGTACTTGCTATGAATGATAAATAAATTTCAATATTGCAAACTCTTTTGCATATTCTGGAGATAAGTGTAAACACAATTTTGTCGTTTGAGGAAAACAGAAATTTTACTCGATATTGTAATTACAAAAAAAAGTATATGCTTAGTATGCAAAATTAATGAAGATATACCAATTATTCTGAAGGAGTGTTTTATTTTTGATTATTATTAATTATTTTATCAGATATTGCGATAGGGGCATACGATTCAGGACATGTAGTCCTCCTGAGAAGCAGACCATTGGTGAGACTTGAAACCTACTTTCAGTCGACACCTGCTAATATTCGTAAGGAAGAAGAAAAGTTTACTATCACTGTATGCCATAAATACAGTTCTTTCAAAGGGATGGATTCTATAAGTAGGTGATTTTTAATTTTACATATATATATACAGTGGCGTAGATAGCTTTTTGCGATGGGGGGGATATGATTGTGTAAAATTCCATAAGTTTTTCGTCTAAAGTTTTATTTGTTGATGAAAATAATCTTTCATGTAGTACAAAATAAGCAGAAAAAAATTTTCAGTTTTAACATCGCCTTGACGAATTAAATATTTCTTCCACACTTCAACTAACGAGAAAAGCAGGTGTGGCAGTAAAAATTTTTTTATAAAACTTGTCAGTTTTGATGAATTTATCAGCTGCTTTGTCAACTTCGTATAAATCATGCTTGGAAAACACCGAAAATCTTTTTAATATATTCAGTCTAGTCAAGGAGACCTCAGTAGCCCAGCGGTAAGGTGTATCGCTTGTAAACAGAGGATTCTGGGTTCGAGTCTTACCTTGCTCTTGAGTGTAGTGTATGTCCGGAATTTAGTGGTTCAAAAATTAATCTGTTGGGTAATGACTTAGATTCAAGCCCATTGGCCGTTCGGAACCGGCGTTAAACTGTTGGTCCCTGGAGTTAATAAAAATAGTCTAGTCAACAAGTGCTTTTTTGTTCAACTTTTTTCAGCAGTTTCGGAAAAATAAAAGCAAAGTGTTATTCGATTTGTAGCGTAGATGTTTTTTGAGAAAACTAAAAATTCCCGAGCGAAAATTGTGGAAGTTATAAACAATATACCAACTGAAAAAAAGGGGATTGGTTTTGTGTCAATATGTCAAGAACTAATTGAGATTTTTAAAATCTAAAGAAAGATTCAAAAAGAAGAAGAAATTTCCCAAAAGAAAAACTCAACTTCTGGAACTGTAGAGTCAATATTCATAATTTTCTCAGAGAGGTAAAAATATGGCTGAAAAGGGGTAACTTCGTTTGGGCAAGTCACGCCCATTTAGGACACTTCAACAATAAACATTATTTGACCATATAAAATATGAAAAGTTACTAAATCGGAGAATGAACAATAATTATGCAATAGTTAATTAACAATTTTTTGGTGCTTGAACATAAAAATTGTGATAACTGATGTTCAAGTATAGATTTAAGATGGTTTCATTCTTGGAGCTATTGAAGTAAATCCCTGTTGAAAAAACCAAAAATTTCAATTTTTCAGTTTTTTATTAACAATTTACGTAGTTTTGCAAAATCAAAATGAAATTTTTTTATGAATTGAATGGTCCGTTTTTTATTATCTCCTATTGTTTGAAAAATTGTTACAAATAAATGCGTTATTTATAAGAGAATTAGGAAAAAAAATTATGATTAAAGTGTTTAATTTTGCAACTAAGTAAATTGTTAGTAAAAAACTGAAAAATCGATTTTTTTTAACGGGGATCTATTCTGAGGTCCTTCGAAACTAGCTCCAACAAAGGAAAAGAATATCAGATTTATAGTTTAACAGTTAACACACTTGCAATGTTCTTGTTCAAGCAGCAAAAAACTATTGCTCAAATAATGCGCGAAAAATAGCGATAAAAATTTGTTGTCGCTTGATTATTGTTCATTCAACTATCCAGTAAGAAATTTTTCATTCCTTAATTTCCATATTTAATATAGTTAAATAATATTTATTGTTGAAGTGTCCCAAATGGGCGTGACTTTCGCAAGCCAGATTAACTGTTTTGGGCCGTTGAAAATTTCTTATAGGAAATTTTCTTCTCTTTTTGTATCATTATTTAGACATCAAAATATCTATTACTTTTTGCGATGTCTGAGAAAACAAACTGTTTCTTTTCCTTTCAGTAAATTGTTTATTTTTTTTACAATTTTCCTGAACGGAACTTATTTTTTTCAAAAACTATCTACATGCTATTTGCTCATATTCTTCCGAGACTGATGAAAAAAGTTAAACACAAAAGCACTTGTAAACTAGACTGTATTCTCATGATTAGTAAATCTTTCTCCAAGAATGATGTAGAAGTCCAGCCATCGCAAGAAAATTTTTAATCGACAATTTTTATTAACTTCAAAATATTATGGAGTAATTAAATTTATAATCAAATCCAAAATTTAGTCCTACTTTTCAAAGCGCTCATATTTCGATACTCTACATTCAAAAATATTCGAAATATTAAATATTGATTGAAAATCCTCTATGACAGAAGTCACGCTCCTCGAATGTAAACTGGAATTTAATCGGTCACTAGGACCAAAAAACGTGTTTGAAAGAGCTTAAATGGAAAATTTTATGTACCAAGGAAGAAGTCAACCAAAACCTCATCGCACTTCTTCTCTTTTTAAATTTTATACTACCTATACTATTGAACAAAACTGCTTTAGATATAATACTACACCATTAAACAAAAGCTCGAGCACTTTTGTTTAATAGTAAGTATAGTATACAATTTAGAAAGAGAAGTGCGTGGAGATTTTGGTTGGTCTTCCTTTCGATATGAAACTCATAGTGACTGATAAAACTTACTAATTCAACATCGAATAAAATATGCTCAAAACTACTAGTTACTTTATAATGTTCAAATTATGTCCATTCCGGATTGGTCGGCCTGTTCGAAACGCGGAAATTATACAAAAATCAATTGCACACCCGTCACAAAAACATGACTAGGTGATTTTTTTTATAATTGCACATACATAATAGCTGAAAAGGTGCTAGTGCTTAGTAAATTTCATGTAAAGGTATTTAAATACGTACATAGTTACGAAGACTTTTATTCAGTTCTATTATAATTATCGTAGGCTCATGGGGGGGATTGATCCCCTTGATCCCCTCCCTATCTACACCACTGTATATATATATATATATATAGATATATATATATATATATATATATATATATAGATATATATATATATATATATATATATATATATATATATATACTATATATATATATAATATATATATATATATACATATATATATAGATATAATATATATATATATATATATTTATATATATATATATATATATATATATATATATATATATATATACAAATAAATATATATATATATTCCCTGCACTAGATTTTCAATTGGTTTTTTTTTCATAAGCAATAACAGGCGAATGAGACTTGAAAAAAAATTCACTGAGAATTTGGTAATCAAGTTCGTGGTATTTCGAAATTACTTTTTTGTGGCAAAACTCTAATAACTTTCCAATAAATTATTATTCAACTCTCAATCGCTTGTTATTGCTCATAGATATTATTGCTATAATATATACATATATATACATATATATATATATATATATATATATATATATATATATATAATATATAAATATATATATATATATATACTATATATATATATATATATATATATATATATATATATATATATATATATATATATATTAATATATATATATATTTATCTATTATTATATATATATATATATATATAATATATATATATATATATATATATATATATATATATTAATATATATATATATATATATATATATATATATATATATATATAATATATATATATATATATATATATATATATATATATATATTTTTTTCATTTTTTCAACGCAATAATTGAATTATATATTCAGATTCATTGCATTTTTCAATTTTGAATCAATATAAAGAAATGAATTGAAAAGATTATATTAAAATTAATTAAAATCACGAAAAATTTTTTCGTCTAGGAATAAATAGAAGTATAGTGGTAGATGAAGTTTACAATAGAGCATACCAGACACGTAGTAATGATAACTTAGATGAAATCATTGTTTCTTCTAGAGGACCTACTTGTAGAGACGTGATGATAAATTTGAGGGTAAGTTCATTTGATTATAGCAAGCTAACTAATATTTTTTTCTAGTTTGGTGGATGTTCATAATGTTTATTAATTCCTTAGTTCATTTTGTGATAATAACTAAGGAAAAAATTTTTTCATTTGCTTTTGAATTTAATGAGTTGTGTGAAAATAAAGAATTCAGAAAAAAAATTTTTTATCATGTACTTCTTTACATAATGTTTTTCTACCCAAGAAGCTCAGAATATTGAAAATGACGGAGAAAACAAGAATTGAATTAAGATCTTCGAAACCCCAGCCCAGAATATTATATATATATATATTTATATATATATATATATATATATATACAGGGTGACCCAGAGCTACGTAATCGGTCCATAACTTTTTTGTCATTGAAGATATCGATATGAAATTTTCAGAGCAAATATGATCTGACTGTCTATTTTTCAAAATTATTTTGAAGAAAATTGCACTTTTGGTTTTGCCGGAAGTGATATCAACTTTGTTATTCCGAATAGAATACCCTGTATATTTTTTGATTTTCGAATTTCTTATGTAATTTGTAATAAAATTGTCATAACATTCTTCATACCTTAAATGAACAGTTTTCGAGTTATTGATTCTTTTTGTAAAATTTTGACAGTTGCGTCTTCAACAAAAATAGGCTATAACTTCTTTGTAAGTAGGTCTATTTGTATGCGGTTTGTATTTTTGTAACCTTGAAACAGTGTTTCATTCATTCCTTGTCAAAAATTTTTATATTTCTAACTTATTATTTGCTAAAATCTAGGGAGAAGTTGGCAAATTTCAAACGTTAATAACTTTCTTATTCCTAATAGAATGCTATGTATATTTTTGCATTTTTAAATTAGCTATTCAATTACCTTTCGATTTGTATAACGATTTCCTATACCTAAAGTTAATAATAACAAAGATATTTCACAATTTTGTAATAATTTATAGGGTAAATCAGGCAAACATGCCCCATTCGATAACGTGCCCCACTAGCGAAACTAACAGATGCATTTTGAACTTGGCGCGAACTTGATCCGAACAGCTTAGTGAAACAAGTATGGCTGCGATGTAAACAACACAGTTTCAGTTTTCATTTGTTTTAACTGAGAAATATTGATCAAAAGGTATGTACGACAGTGTGAATTTGTCTTGTATCTGTTTTTACGCCAATTTAAAGTTTTTGCTTCATTTTTGTTCCTCTTTCAAAGTTTGATTCTAATTCTAACCTCTTTGGAATATTGTATGCATATAATGACGTTCTGTTTTTGGTACATTTTTATATCGTGATCAAGTGGGGCACATTATCCTGAACATTGGTTAATGTGCCCTGTTTTATTTCGGGTAATGTGCCCCACCTGTGAATTATTTTTAAATCATTTTTCTTATGAATTTTCAATTCAGTTATTATTCTCTGGAAATGGGAAAGGTTAAAGCTATAGATCCCAGAAAATCGACAGAAGCAAATATGATGAAAGCGATAGAAGATGTGACAAGCAAGAGAATGGGAGTTAATGAGGCGTGCCGGACATATAACATACCATCACGAACCTTACGTAGACACATCAGCAAGGGCTGGAGAAGCAAGCAGAACATTGGTAGACCTTCTGAATTAGGAAATGAAAATCAGTTGAGACTTGTGGCTCACATTAAAAAGCTCGAATCTATCGGATTTCCTCTGGATCAATCGAGACTGCCGTCTATTGCTCACGACTTTGCTGAAAAACTGGGATTACCCCACCGAATCAATACTCAGAAAAGACAAGCAGGCTGGGATTGAATTCAAGGGTTCATGAAGAAGCACCCAGACCTTAGTAAAAGAAAAGCAGAAGGATTGTCGCTGGCGAGAGCTAATGGTATGAATCGACAGGATGTCGATAAATATTTCGAAATATTGCTGAAAGTACTGAATGATAATGATTTGATTGGTAAACCGGAAAGAATCTTCAACATGGACGAGAGCGGAATTCAAGTTAACAATAAAACTGGACGCGTAATAGCTAGAAAAGGTGCAAAATGTGTTAATACTGTAACCAGCACCGAAAAAGGTGAAAATATTTCTTTGATTGCGTGTTGCAATGCCGAGGGCACTTTTCTTCCGCCTGTTTTGATACTTAAAGGAAAATACAAAAAACAAAAAGGTCTACCGACTGGCTCTGATGTTTTTATGAATCAAAAATCATCATATATAACCGCAGAACTATTCTTGAATTGGATGAGGGATCATTTCATTAGACGAAAACCTGACGGGAAAGTTCTTCTGATTCTAGATGGTCATTCCTCTCATTCCAATTCATATGAAATGCTGGAATTGGCTAATAAAAATAACGTTATAATCCTTTGTCTACCGAGCCACACTACACAGGCTCTCCAACCATTGGACAGAAGCTTTTTTAAGCCATTCAAATTTACCTGTCTAAAGAAGTCACCACTTGGTTTATTAACAACAAAGGAAAGTCTTTAAGTCGGTACCATATTTCAAAAATGATTGGTGATGCCTGGTACAAGTCCGCAATACCAGCAATTGGCGTTTCAGGATTCAAAGCAACAGGGATATATCCCTTTGATCCTAATGCTATTCCTGAATATTTTTTCAGCATTTCTGATGCATCAATTAGGTGCAATGATGATAATCCGCAGGCAATTCAGGAAATAAATAATATTTTTTGCCGAGTACCTCCACGGCTTCACAAAATGTGGAGATGGCATCACATGCTACTGTTGTTTCACAAGAAGAAACATCAACAAAGACCTTACAAATAGTAAGTCCATTGCCTGTCTTATATCATAAATTAAGTAAAAGGAAACAAAATGTTAAGGGTTTGACATCACAAAGTCATTTAACCACGTGCAAACTGTTTGAAGAGAAAAAGATGTCTCTAGAGAGAAAGTTGGTTACTGTACCATCAAAACGAGCGAATAATATTCCAAAAGCACTTTCTTCTTCATCGGAAAGTGAAGAAGAGTTGCAGCTCAGCGAATCTAGTGAAGGATGTTCCGATGAAGATGATGCCACTTGTGTAGAATGTCACGAGTCTTACTACCAAACGAAGAAGAGAAGTGACTGGATTCAGTGTTTGCAGTGTTCTGGATGGTTACATGAAGATTGCACAAACTTTTCAAAGAAATGCAACAAGTGCGGTGGTAAAAATAATGGCAAAGGAAAAGGCAAAAAGTCAACACAATGAGAGGCTTCACTGAGGCACATAAGACTGATGTATCCGTGAAATGTGCCCCACCCTATATTTTAAGAAACTGTTGATCTCAGCTGTTCTGCTAACCTTTTAGAAGATTTTTTTCGTTTTTGTTATGCAAATTTAGTCAGAGGTTAAGAATAGTTACTTTAATAAACATGTTCTAAATAATATCGTTTTTTATTTCAATTCTTCGAATGGTGGGGCACGATTGCCGGGTTTACCCTATATCAATACACTTGAGAAATCGACTAGCGAGTTATTTTTGACGTATCCATGGATACCAATTACGAAAATTGTTTAAAATTTAATTGTGTCACCTTTTCTGTTCATTAGGTCATTAGATTTTATCAAATAATAAGTTAGAAATATGGAAAATTTTGACATGGAATAAATAAAACAATGTTTCAAGGTTACAAAAATCTAAACCGCATATCAATAGACCTACTAACAAAGAAGTTATAGCCTATTTTTGTTGAAGACGTAACTGTCAAAATTTTACGAGAAAAAATTACTAACTCGAAAACTGTTCATTTTAAGTATGAAGAATTTTGACAATTTCATTATAAATTACATAAGAAATTCGAAAATCAAAAAATATACAGGCTATTCCATTTGAAATAACAAAGTTGATATCACTTCCGGCAAAACCGGAAGTGCAATTATCCTCAAAATAATTTTGAAAAATAGATTTAGTCAGATCATATTTGCTCTGAAAATTTCATATCGATATCTTCAATGACAAAAAAGTTATGGACCGATTACGTAGCTCTGGGTCACCCTGTATATATAAATATATATAAATATAAAAAAAATTTCTGTATTCTGTACTTGTGAGATATGATACACGAGATAACAGGTTATAATTCTATTGTCGAAGTGGTTGTTAGTCCACTTAAGATTGATAATATACAACTTCATGTACTTTAATAAACTTGAGATAGATTTGTTCAACAAAGTCCAGGCGATGTGAAAGATATTTTGGAAGAAACGAAGACGGTCATATCCTAAGCGTTCTATTAGTAGACTGTCGATCTCTATGTATATTTTTTTCAGTATTCTAACATATTTATAAATTTTTCACTAATTTTCAGAATGTCTACAATTTTTTCAAACCCCTCGTTATCAAAGTAACTCATAATTTGATCGATGTTAGTAGAGCTGATAATAAATTGGTTATTATTGGTCGGAAAACACAAGGCACAGATGAATTTTGCCAACGATGTGGAGTATACGATGAATATAACTCTGAAAAAACAGTAACGAAAGAAATTCCTTTCGCCCTTGATTGTGGAAACGACGATGTCTGTGAATCAGCACTGGAATTTAAGTCTCAGTTTCAAGGAATTGGTGTTAAGTAAGTACTATTTTCTTATTAATGGTTTGGTTATAGTCACTTAACTATTTAAGAATCTAATTTAAAATATTGTAGTTTCAAATAGAACATATTTAATTTCATTTCGCATTACTCCTTTTTGTATCATAATAATTATCCAAAATATTTTTGTATTTATAATTCCGTTAACAAATGCATAAAAATCGAATTGAAGAAAATAAATTCTTTGAAAATTACTTTTAAAGAACATATGGTTCGGAATGTTCTAAATACATTTGTGAACCTACACAATAATTATAGGACAGTAATAGATCATTAAATAATATAATAATGAGAAATAAGTGAAAGTTATGAACATAAAAGCAATAAGTAATACAATAGCAGTAGCGAAATTTTGTATGAGCAAAAACTATTAGCACTTTACTTTTAATTTCTTCAATATGATATTAATTTTTTTTTGATATTTTGTTGGGTTTAGATTAAGTTGGTTGAAATTGAGTACCGAGTATTGGGTTAATGTTACGAAGTGTTTTTCGGTAGGCTTTCACTTTTCGCTGACCTCCACTCTCTCCAAATTGTCTTAGGAGTTTGAGAATTTGTATGCACAAATGACAAAAAAATTGTGAATAATACAGTCTCATGAACTTTTCATGACATAAAAAAACTTATCAAAACGTAGACTAATGATTGAAAATGATGTTTATAGTAGAACAATTCCTTCAAAATAGGTCAGTATGTCTACTTTGTAGGTGTATTAAATAATATGATATTTATTTTCGTAACTTTTTCATCTTATCACCATAAATGACAATGAAGTTATAATGACAAATCGAATAAAAACTTAATTTCATGAATATTGATAAAATAGTTTCATTTTGGTACACTTATTATTTCATTCATTTAGGATAAAATTTATCATAAATTTTCTCAATTGTTTCATAGGGATAATACCTACATACTTGGAGCTACCAATGTCATAGATATCATCGTCGCTGTGAAGAATAGGGGTGAAAAAGCATATACACTAAGGGTTCAGATAGATCTTCCCCAAGGACTGAGCTACAAAAAAATACCTACATTGTGCGAACAACAGAAACTGAGAATTATATGTCCTGTTGCTGACCCCTTGGACACTAACGAAGAGGTAGGAATGTTACGACATATAAATTTTCAGTTTTTTTCATGAAACTACATTCATGTTAATAAGGTCGAAGGTAGGAAAATAAACTATATTCTACATTTTTGCCTATGTGGTCTTGTTATTCACTTGTCTTTTCTAAGCAAGCTAATTGAGTTATAAAACTAACTTCATTTATCATTAAACAGATTTCTAACTCATAGGGCCTGTTTTCTTTTCAGAAAAAACAGACCATTTATATCAGAAAATCGACTTCTTCAAAAAGCGCACCTACGCTTCTTCATGAAATTCGTTACTTTTTTCTTGAAAATACATCAAATTTTTTGATAAATTCCTGAATTTCTTGACGAAATGTGAACTATTGAATAAAGTCGATTGTTCAATTCCAAATGGCCTGTTATAGTTGATAAATAGTACATATATATATATATATATATATATATAATATATATATATATATATATATATATATATATATATATATATATATATATATATATATATATATATATATATATATATATATATATATATATTATATATATATATTTATATCTATATATATATATATATATTTATATATCTATATATATATATATATATATATTTATATATATATATATATATATATATATATATATATATATATATTTATATATATATACTATATATATATATATATATATATATATATATATATAATTATTTATTTATATATATATTTATAAATATATAAATAAATATATATATATATATATATATTATATATATATATATATAAATAATGTTTTTGTTTTCTGTTCAGAAAAATATCACACTCAAATTAGACATGGATAATATAAATCTGAAAAATGAAGAAAATTCAGTTGACATAAATGTTACCCTTCTTACAAATAGTAACAACAAAAATAAAGCTTCAGAACTAGTGAAACTTAAATTGAAAACAGAGGCTGATATTTCAATATCTGGGTAAGTTTTAAAGGATAATTTTCAAAGAAATTTAATTGCTGAATTTTATTTTTATAGAAAATCTGTCGAGCAGAGTTATTCTTATGGCAAAGACAAAATTGTTGAATTTCAACAAATTTATCAGGTAGGTGGTGTTATATATATATATATATATATATATATAATATATATATATATATATATATATATATATATATATATATATATATATATATATATATATATATATATATATATATATATATATATATATATATATATATATATATATATATTATATAACATATAACGACTTATTTTCCATTTGTTCTTTATTGACCATTTACTTGATTGATATTATTCAAATAGAGAGGTTTTACCGAATTTATTTTTATTTTGGATTATGCATTTTGTAGTTTTTCAATATTTTTTGACTGTGTATCTCATGAGATACTGATTGGCAATCTCAATCACTATGGAATAAGAGGTATTCCACTAAAACTGTTCGATTCGTATCTATCTAAGAGAAAACAAGCAGTCTCTATCGATGGTATTATGTCTGACCCAGGACATATTGAAAATGGTGTCCCTCAGGGGTCTGTTTTGGGACTACTATTATTTATTATTTACATTAACGATTTTCATCACTTTTTACTGCCGAATAAATCTGTCTTATTTGCTGACGATACTACCATAATAAACTCTGCCAAGAATATCAACACTCTCGAACAACTAGCCATGGATACTGGAACTGAAGCTAATAAATGGTTTACAGCGAATAAATTAAATCTGAATCAAGCCAAGACACAATCTGTAACCATCTCTTCACATATCGAAGGCACACAGGGTTTATCGGTGAAATTATTGGGGGTATATATTGATGACAATTTGTCTTGGGTCAGTCACATACATTATTTATGTAGAAAATTGTCAAGTATAATCTTCATACTTCGAAGACTGAAACAAATGTTGAGTTTCACAGCTCTTAAAATTGCTTATTTTTCACTGTTTCATTCGCATATATGCTACTCGATATTTTTATGGGGGTCATCGTCTCATTCCACTAAAGCTTTCATCCTACAAAAAAAGCCATAAGGATTTTAACAGGAGCGGATAGGCGTGATTCGTGGCGACCTCTTTTTACAAAACTGGAAATTATGACTATTCCATCAGTTTACATTTATAATTCCGTATTAGAAATCCACAACAAGGAAGATTCATTAACCAAAAATTCAGACCACCATAATTACCCAACAAGATCCGGAAATCTTCTAAGATGTGAACGATATAGGTTGAATCAATCTAGGTATAATTCGCTGGTCCTTGACCTTTACAACAAACTTCCAGTTTACTTCAAAGATCTTCCTCAGAAACTTTTCAAGAGTAGAATGAAACATTTTTTCCAAACTCAATGTTTTTACTCTACTTCCGAATTTCGCAGTTTCAATTTTCCTTCAACTCTGAATTTATTGAATGAAGCAGACTGATTTTACTCCTGTGAGCACCGGTTTACGTGATTCCCACAACACATTTTTAGATTGGTGGGTGTATATGTGTATAATTGTATTTTATTTTATATATGTCAAGTATAATTGTGGATATGTGTAGGTATATCTGTCTCGTGCTCGCAAGACATTTTAATTTGTTATTTTCATACACACATGAATGTATTGACTTGTGTAAATGCTGTATTGCATATAGCACCAATGAATTATCTATCTATCTATCTATTCGTAAAAGATTCAGTTTTTATATGCATCTTGAAGAAAAATACCAAATTTCTCTAATTTCAGATCTTTCGATCCTAATTTCCATACACTTTTTGATTCAGAGAATTGTAGAAGTTTTATTCACACAAAAATTGATAATGCAGTTTGAAAAATATGTCTTTCGTTCAGAAAATACTTTCAATTTCTATATTATTCATCAATATAATAAATTCTCTATTCCAATTTATTTTCATGGATCCGTGTAATAATTCAATAAAAGACTATAATTTAATTACTCAACAGCTCAAGTCCTACTTTATAAGTATTCAAAATTGCTTGTTCTATATTCCTATTCATATTACTCAACCATTCCGTGCTGAATATTCTACTCATATCATTATATCTATCAAATATTTATCTATCGTTGGGATTTTAAAAAACCACGATACAGGTCGATTTTGGTTTCATAGAAGACATAATTTCATCATAAATTTATAGATGCAGCAGAGTAATCTCCCCAAACAGAGTGACAAACCCTTCGAGAATCTCAAATTGCATGACTGGCTGTGTAGCTCGTCATTTCAAAGGCTTTTTTTTCGTCTAAATCAGTTCAAAAAACCAGATAGTGCAATAAATTTAAAAATATATTTCAGGTGAATTTTAATTTCTTTTTTTTTTTTTTGTTTATTCTACCCGCATCGACCTCATTGGGTCATTAGCGGTGGTACTACAATCATTACTATATCTGATTTAACATATTGATATTTTTGAGATACTGAACGACACTTTTCAAGTCACTGTTCAAAGTCACAGATAAGTCACTGGTAAGCTTGAGGTTGGTTCTTTCCTGGAGATATTGTGGGCAGACAAATAAATGTTCAATAGTGAAGGGTATATTGCATTGTTCACAACGTCTTGGTGCCACTTTCTTCAGAATATGCTCGTGTGTAAGTTTGGAGTGTCCAATTCTTATGCGGCTTGCTGTCGTCTGGTGTTTTCTACTGAGTCCTGAGTAGTTTGGATTCTTCATGTGAGGGTTGATTCTGAAAAGTTTATTTGAGGTCATTTTCTCCCATCTCTCTTTCCATAGGTTGCCGATGTCGATTTTTATTTGGCTGTATATGTCTTGGTATGGTGTTTGTTTGACCATTTTAACTGCCGGGTTCGAGAAGGCGTTGCGAGCCATAGCATCCGCCTCTTCATTCCCAGGGATGCCCATGTGTGATGGTACCCAGACTACCTCAATTAATTTCTTTTTTCGGTACAGTGTATTCAGGGTGGCTTTGATTTTTTGCAAGAGAGGATGCTTGGGATAGAGTTGTCGAATTCCTTCTATAGCACTCAGAGAGTCTGTGAATAGTACGGAATTTCCAGGTATTTCTCTGGCCTTGTAGATCGCTTGTAGTATCGCATGTACCTCTCCAGTGTAGACGTTACTGGTTTGCGGCAATTTATAGCATTCCTTACTATCGTCCGTAATCACAGCTGCACTCAAGCCTTCCTTGGTTTTAGAAGCATCTGTGTAAATATGGTTGTAGTTACGGTACTTAGCGGAGATTGCTTTAAATGAGTTTTCAATGAGGGTAGTAGGGGAATCGTTTTTAGGTAGTTTTAGAAGTTCCGTGTTGCACGGGGGGATAGCTATTGTCCAGGGAGGTGGAGTATCCAAGGCGATTGGATATATGGAGTTGAAGTCAATAGTGGTTTTAATTATGTCCAATTCCAAGGTATTTGCTTCCAGATAGTTACGAAATATCTGTTCAACATTTTCCCGAAGTATAATTTCATGTGTTATTTCACCACATGCTTCCCCTATTCGGCGAAGGAGATCATCAAAGAGATGAGTTTCGTTTTACTATAAATACTTTTCAAGTGATACCATATGCGAACAACAAGTTACCAACAAGTTACCCATCAAAGGATTGAGTAAATAGATTGGACAAAAATATTATTTTCCAAAATCTCAGTCCAGAGATCCATGCAATGTTTTACTCATTGAAAGTAAATGGCGATGAATTTTCCTTTTGCTTTAGGTATTCAACGGACATTTCCAACAAGAATTTGACATCCATTTCAACTCAAAAGAAACACAAAATCTCCGTTTGAAACAAGAATTGATATAAGTACCTTCAAAATTATAAGGCTATTTGACCTTCAGGATCATTTCATAAACTTTAAGGGTTTACCAGCCTGTTTAGGGAGATGTTTCTATATCACTGAATCGACTTGTCTCAGGGTTTTTCAGAAAAACCTCTACGATTGAAACTATATCATGTGTAGTGTTTCAAATGGGCCACCCGGTTTAACAATGCCCTATTTTGTAACTTCAGAATAAGGATTTTCTGAAACGAACAATAAACATGTTTTTCTTCAAAAACCTGTCACATTCTGATATGAAGAATAAATTTCAATTTGCCGATATGGATTCTTCAATTTCACATCGAAAATTTACTATTATTTCATTAATATTTTATTCATTTCTATGAATAAAGTAGAAGTAAATATTCAGTATTGAGAAAACTTTATTCGTCAATACAAATTGTCTTTATAAAAATCTACTGCGATTTGGGGATTAGATCATCATCGAGCAAATTAAAACTGAATTCTCAAGCCTTCAGTATGTACCTACTAACTAATGAACTATGCGTATGTATCTGCAGATTTTATTCTAAATAAAATGAAAAGCAAGCACCATTCGCGGCAAAAATAATAAGTATCCATATGGCAGTTAAACTATGTAGATATTTTGGAGACACACGAATTGCGGTCAAAATTTGAAGCAGATAAAAGGGTACTTAGGTGGTTGTTTTCGACGACTGAATTGCGGTCAAGCCCTACGTCCCGGGGGGTCTTGGATGGTTAATCTTTTTATTTTAAATCTCTATACATATCATGTATTAGGCGGTTAACCACAAATATGGTAATAATTGGCCTAACGATGATGTTGACAAAAATTCAAAATTTAGCAGAACCTGCCGCTCTCCGCACCCCAACATTAATCTTTTTATAGAAACGTTAAAAAGCATTCAAACAGATACTTACATTAAAATAAATTCTGTTATTGATAATAAAACGAGATTTGTGCGAAAAAATGTATTAGATAAACAAGAGTTTATTAACAACAAAATATGTCAGTACAATAAAAAAGATATAAGTAGGTATAATTTTGTAAAATGTGTTAGTTATAAGTTTAGTGAAGTAGTTTTATGATGTATATGGATGTAGATGTAAGTCTGTAGTATTGCATAATTTCTATATGTTTTGCATATTATATATATATATATATATATATATCTTTATAAAGATTAGAATTTACATTTTTACTTTCAATTTACCCTCTATAATAAGTTTCTAACCGCAGTTCGGTTGAAGATTAGGACTCCTCAGGTAGGCACAAAAATTTTGACCGCAATTCAGTCACTCTCGCAAAATCGACCGCAATTCGTGTGCACCGGATATTTTGTGTTGTAATTTTATTCTGCCTGATGGTGGTCTGGTGACTGAATCTAGTACTAAACATGATACTGAACATAATGTTGATTTACAACATGCGAGAACGACGAAGAGTAGATTCAATTTTTTTGAATGAAGCAAATAAATTGTCCCTGCAGATTCGTGACTTTCTGACATTGATACTTTCAGATTACTAAATACGGTTTCAGTCCAGTATCGTTGGTACAATTTGACATACTTATTCCGTACCAAATCCAAACCCGAACAGGACTCGTAAATTTATTATCCCTCTTTCAACCGGAAGGATCTCTTGGAGGCCAATCCATAGTCTTTCACAGCAACATTCAATATATTGAGTCCAAGAAAAAGGAAACTATGGAAAAAATCGACGAGGACAAAATTTCAGAAATTAGAAGTCGACGGGAAATTCCTGATTTATCTGAGGCCGAATTATTACAAGATGATACCTACTTGTCCAATATATCCTCGAACATGAAGCAGGAGTTGAAGAATACAGAATTACTAGGAAATAAAATATTTCAAATTAACTGCAGTATGGCTGAAGTTATTTGTGCGAATATCTCAGGGAAAGCTGGCTCGTTTGATAGTGACAAAAAATCGGCTGTATTGGAACTCAAGATGATTTTTGATACAAGGGGTATAGCTGGTGAGTAGACTATTTTAAATAGTTGTCTGAACTGAGAATCCGGTTTCTATCAGATAGGTTTCATAAAACGCACACACACATACACACATTGATTTAAAATATTAACCTACAGAATGGGTTAAGAGTTTGTTTTCTTCTGGCTTCTTTCCATATATACATTATAATGTATATATGGAAAGAAGCCAGAAAAAAACAAACTCTTAACTCATATATATATATATATATATATATATATATATATATATATATATATATATATATATATATATATGTATATAAATATATATATATATATATATATATATATATATATATATATATATATATATATATATATATATATATAAATATATATATATATATATATATATATATATATATATATATATATATATATATATATATATATATATATATATATAAATATATATTAACTTCAACGATATTACAAGAATTAATTTTCAAATCACATCAAACATAAATGTCGAAGAACAAATATAGTTTACACAGATATCTATTGTCAATCATAGAATAATACTTTTCTTTAGTCCTGCTGTCGCCATCTCTGTCTTTATTCATCAACTTCCATCAACTCCATCGTAGACTTTCGTCCTAATTTTTTTTGTAATAATATAAATGTATAGATTTTACTTAAGTTTTCGTCATCTGACTTTTTATTTATAGAATTTGTTGTTTTATGTATGTGGATCATCTCCAAAATTGATCTTTTTTTTGTATTACTTTCAATATCTAATATTTTTACACTGTCAAAATCTATAGTATGACTCAATATATTTACGACGCAGAAAAACACAAAATCATCTCCACAAATTTATTGTCACCATCAGATTTCATTCAAAATATCGGACATGGCTCAATATATTAGCATGCATAGCTTATTTACAACGAATATTTCCCTCCTGTCAAAAATCCCTTGTGAAATCGAAAATTACTGCGAATATTTCCCTCCTGTCAAAAATCCCTTGTAAATGGAATGCAATTATCGAAAATTACAGCGATAATTGCATTGTAGAAAGCGAAAGAGCCCTGCGATAATTGCATTGTAGACCGATAATTGCATAGTAGCATAGTTCATATTACGGTTATTGATGACAAGACGAGAATTTATGAATTACTAACGTCAGCTTGACAAGTTGAAAGTTTATTCGGGAAATATTCCCCAAAATTACACTCGTGCATCAAAATAACCGGATAATTTCGCTTTCCAGCGTGTTGTCTTTGAAAAACTGCATTCGGTCATTTTCATATTTTGGAGAAAGAGCCCGACACCTTCGGTGTCGGGCCCTTTCTCCAAAAATGAAAATGAACTCATGCAGTTTTTTGACAACACGCTGTCATGCAAAATTATCGGTTATTTTGATGCACTTGTGCAATTACTTGCGAATAATTGCATTGTAGCATAGTTCATATTACGGTTATTGATGACAAGCTGAGAATTTATGAATTATGATGAATAAAACTGAATTTGAATTAACTACGTTTATTATCACAAAATATTTTGAAAAATATAACACAGCGATTGCAATTTCGATCACTAGACCATCATCGGGCAGATTGAGTTAAGAACTGAATACAGAATTATAGATTTGCGCTTACGGGTGGGAAAGAATTATTGCAGGTACCTAAATAGACAAGAGGAACATATTTCAAGAAGGGTTAATCGAATGAATTTCCCAAATTGGTACAATACAATGTTTTTAGAAAAGTCGTTATTATTTGAATACACTAAATATAGGAGAACATATCAAGTCAATCTGGTCATTTAGCAAGATATCTTTTGCATTATGATTGAGTTTAAAATTTTCTGAGGATTCTAAGTAAGTAAGTTTGGTTCCTTTCGGTAATTTGTGCATGATTTCCACAAATAGATAATTTTCAAATCATGCACAAATTACCGAATTTGGGTTAATTTAGTCATAAATTAGGCATGTTCTGAAATTTCGAGTTCTCAAAAATTTGGAAGGTGTTTAGAAGAAGCAGAAAATGAATTTTTATTTTATATAAACCATTATTGAAAAATGCTACAATTAATGCTGCACAACATATCTGAAATTCA
Organism: Cynegetis impunctata; assembly: GCA_030704885.1. Classification (NCBI taxonomy): domain Eukaryota; kingdom Metazoa; phylum Arthropoda; class Insecta; order Coleoptera; family Coccinellidae; genus Cynegetis; species Cynegetis impunctata. Next base: position 327,691 of record JARQZK010004417.1, read on the forward strand.
TTCTTCTGTGGCTCTTGGTAAGGCGCATATGCTGAAAACCCCGCATTTTATAGCACCCCCAAATCCTCACATTTATAAAAAGAAATTCCACAAAACTTCAAACCAAGAATTTATAATAAAAATATGATACATTTCTTGCATAAAGATATCTCGTAAAATAATTCTATTATTTCAGGATCCTTAGAGAAAGATACAGTGATTCAATTCAAAACATACGGCATGGTTGAGATTGTAGAACCTGTACATTTAATTCAGAGTGGAAATAGGTGAATTATTCCATCTGAGAAAATTGGGAAAAAATATTAATGAAGTTTGATTTTATTTTCAGATCAGACAATGTAATCGTGAGCAGCCTTTTTGTGAATGATGCTGGAAAAAAAATTATCGATCTGTGGATTATTATATTATCAGCGGTCTCAGGATTGCTTCTTTTACTCTTGATAACGTTCGGTCTGACCAAAGTAAGTTTAGAAACTTTCGAATATTCCCAACTGGACTTTTGTATTTTAATTTTAGGCTGGATTCTTCAACCGTTCGACCAAAGAAGAGCTGGAACATCTGAAAGCGCAGGTGAGAATTGATTCAGTGGAAATGTATATGTGAGACCGGATTCTTGAAACACATTGAGAAATTTTCCGCATACTGGTAAAGATTGATCTTTACACATAAACACTACACTAATATATTGCTATATAGGGCATAGCCCAGTTGCGCCAATTTTAAGCCCCGTCCACACGCTCCAATATATTGGAACTATCAGATTGTACCAACAAATCGTTCCGATAAGTTGGAGATTGACGTTTTGTCCACACACACCGATGTTTTGCTGCAACTTCCTCTGCTGATATTTCTTCACTCAGTTGTGAAATTGTGATCAACATGGAAGAGATACTGTTGTGGTCCCTGTATGTTATATGTTTAGCAAGAAAAGCGAAAAAGAAACGTTGCAAACCGAAAAGTAAGTGGTATCGTTCTTGACTTCTCGAGAGAGACAAGTTTTCGCATGTGAGGCTACTAAAGGAGTTGAGAGATGAACCGAACGACTGGCGCAATTATTTGAGAATGACAGAAGACTCATACGTGGAATTGTTAAACTTAGTTACTCCTCTAATGAAGAAGCAGGATACAGTTATGCGAAAATCAATTTCTCCCCATGAGCGACTAACCGCCACACTAAGATATCTTGCTACAGGGCGTTCTTTAAAGTGCATAGAATTCTCGACCATAATTTCAAAACAAAGTATGAGTGTTATTATTCGGGAAATCTGTGAGGCTATATACAAGGTGATGAAGAAAATTCACTTAGAAATTCACGGAAGGCTAGATCAACCATTTTATGAACTACTAAACTCACAGGCTAGGAGAACACTGTTTGTTTACTGTTTTGAACACATCTCAGCAATCAGTTGGAGCGCTGTCTACACGTTCCAACCTGATTGGACCTTGCAATCTGATTGGAAGGTTGATGAAAATTTTCATCAACCGTCCAACTCCAACTTATCGTACCGATCTCCTGTCCACACGCTCCAATCGATAGTACGATGAGATTGTACCAATTTATTGGAGCGTGTGGACGGGGCTTTAAACAGGTACAAGAAATCGTATAACCCAATTGCGCATGCAATCGACCAGCCCCTAAAATCACCATGGCCCACTTGCGCCGATTGTCTCTACGGGATAGTCCGGTCAATTTAAACATTTGAAGCTACATAAATTCCCATCAAGCTGAAAATCAGTACGGTTGTTAAAAATATGATTAAAAATGAAATTTGAAAGTTCCCCATCTTTCCCCTGTATGGAAAAAATTTTATTCAAGGTCAAAGGTCAAAAAAATTAGTTTTTCGCGATTTTCAACGAAACGGTGAGTTTCATCATAAAAATATCTCAGACAGAAATTGTAGATCATAAAATAATCTACAAAAAATATTTCAATACTCTTTTTCGTACGAGCCACCGTTTTTGAGATATAACGATTCAAAAAGTTGTACAAGTTGCAATAGTCATAATATGCACACGTTTCGACGCCACCTATGAGGTAGTGTACTTAGCGCGTTTTTTTAACGTGGTTTCCCCCGTAGGCCTACTCCACCAGTCAGTTGTGATCCTGTTTAATTTGAAACTATTGCAAAATTACGGAAATTTGTAAATATTGGAAAAGATAAAAAGCGATGTAAATTAAAATAGAACAAGAGACAGATGTCTCGAAGTTACACTGGCGTATGAAGTAAGGGACTGGGTTTAATTTGACCTGATATTCTTATAGTTAAAACTTATGTATATTTTATATTTTGAGTATAAATTACAATTTAAAATTAAATCACCGATAGAAAAATATTTCAACATATATAACAACTCTAGATAAGAGATGTATATACGTGGCGCACTCATGCATATTACGACGATTGCAACTTGTACAACTTTTTGAATCGTTATATCTCAAAAACGGTGGCTCTTAGGAAAAAAAGTATTGATACATTTTTTGTAGATTATTTTATGATCTACAATTTTTGTCTGAAATATTTTTATGATAAAACTTACCGTTTCGTTGAAAATCGTGAAAAACTAATTTTTTTGACATTTGACCTTGAATAACATTTTTTCCATACTGGGGAAAAATGAGAAATTTTATTTTTAATCATATTTTTAAGAACCTTACTGATTTTCAGCTTGATGGGAATTTATGTACCTTCGCTCTCATTTTTAGGTCTAGATTGACCGGACTAGGAGACCTATTAGAGATTATAGCGCTAGTTAAGAGGAATAATTATAAGAAAAATATCCGGAAGAGGTGCATAAAAACTTTTAGTTAAATCAGAATGAAAGTATTCATAGCAATTTGTTGTTCTGTAACTACTAGCTTCAGCACAAGCCTAAATTTTAGGAGAAAATTTAGAATCCTCGTCTATATAATTATCAACAATATAATCAAAATAATTTCTCAATCTTGCGTCATTCGTCAACATTTGATCAAAATCAACGGCAAAACAGTCTCCCACTGTTTCTGGCTCAAAAATATGAAGCCAAGTGTCCAATGTAAAATACTTCAAATAAGTGAATCATTGTTTTTGTATTCGGACATCAATCCTAAACTTTGGATTTTTCTAATCCAAGCTTGACTTAGATGAAATCTGCATCCAATAATTTTTGTTTCTGACCACATTAATCTCATGGATAAATGAATAGAGTTTTCAAAATCCGATGCAACTTCAGCAGGTTCAAATGGATATCCTAGTTTTACGCATTCTTGGATTACGATTTCAAAACATTTCAAATATGACTTGTGCGACTTATTTGACAATAAACAAAAAACAAGAGGAACATAGTGGCCGTTTTGCATACCGTGTATAGTAAACAATTGTAAAAAGAATTTTGGGGCATATTTAAAAGTGCCATCTACATATATTGTTTTACATTGAACTAGAAACTTTAAATTAGTAACACAAGAAAAAATTACAATGTTTGATTCAAAATCATTCGCTAGTAGAAAATTTTCTCCCTCTTTGAACGTTTCAATCGACATGTCGTTCAGAACAGTTTGTAGCTCACCAATATTTTTCGGTAATTTTGGCAGTTCTTTTCTTCAAGTTTCATACACACGTCTGCGTATGTGGTGTATGTCCTTGGTTGTGAACTTGTCTAGTGTTAGGGGTAACTGAAACAATTCTCGATGAATAAGTTTTGCCGGTTTTTCACAAATATCGTCGGAAGCTTTTCGTTTGATGCCGTTTGAAAGTATTTAGCGCTGCAATGTTGTTGAAGATTCGTTATTTACAAAATCTATATTTACCCAAAATTGTCTTCATTTCTTCATCGGTGAATAACTTGGAAGTACAGTTTTTATTAGTACACCTTCACTTTATACCAAGTTTTGTTACACTGCAATGTCGAAACTTAAAATTTTCGAAAACCACTAACTTCTTGCCTTTTTCAATATACATAAACTCCATTTTTATTGTGTCACAAGGAACTACAATACTGAAGATTTACATCAGTAATGGGGGATAACCCCATTGCGCTTATTCTACCTGGTCTAATCCGGGTGTCATAAGGGTCGGGAATTTATGATAACCCAGTTGCGTCGATGGTAAAAATAAGCCTAATCTATAGACTCAGCAGGTTATGTCCCTGCTCATTATCAACAAAACAAAAATTATAGGATGCAGATTTCATCTAAGTCAAGCTTGGATTATAAAAATCCAAAGTTCAGGGCTGATGTCCAAATACAAAAACAATGATTCACTTATTGGAAGTATTAGTTAAATTAGAAATAACAAAAAATGGCCACACTGTAAAATCTACCGTTTTAATTAACAAAACGGAAATAGCCCAAGGAAGTATAATCGGGCCACTCTTGTTCATAATTTATTTAAATGATCTATGTAGCATTGTACAGAATGTCGGAGAGAGTATTGTGAATTATGCAGATGACACTAATTTAGTGCTCGGTGCACATGAAAAAAATAAAATGATACAAGTTGGAACAGACTTCTTCACAAGAGCGGAGGAATGGTTCTCAAAAAATCAGTTGCTATTAAATGCAAAAAAATCAAATTTCGTTGTTTTCAGTACAGACAGAAACAGAAAAGAAAAGCCTAACAATATAGTACTACATAAAGAAGAATATCAGCTTTCAGAACAGTCTAAATTTTTAGGAATATTCATTGACAACTTTTTAAAATGGAGAGTACATACTGATTATGTAAAACAGAAACTAAATAAAATTAATTTTGCTATTAGAACAACCAGTAGATATATGAATGAGAAAACTTTAAAAAATTTTGTATCACGCTAATTTTGAATCAATTCTAAGATATGGGATCATGTTTTGGGGAATGGAGTATAATTTAGAGGATATTTTTATTGTACAAAAACGAGTAATAAGAATAATTTATAAATTACCTTTTAGAAAATCTTGCCGAGGCTTGTTTAAGGAAAAGAATATTTTAACGGTTTTCGGTTTGTACATATTAGATTGCTTAACTTTAAGTGAAAACAGAGAAAGATTCACAGAAGGTAGCACGCAATCGTGCTATAACATAAGATCACTAAATTTTAATTTTCCAATACACCGTTTAACTCTTACAGAGAAGAATCCTTCATATATGTGCATGAAACTCTTTAATAAATTACCAAACGAAATTAAAGAGATAAGAAATAGTAATCAATTTGTAAGAAGAGTGAAAACTTTATTAATAAAACTAGAGCCCTACAACTTAAAGGAATTCTTCAACTTGTGAAAGATGTTGGTTGGAGTGTTATTGGTTTAGGTGTAAGAAATATTGTTAACTTAGTACTTGACGCCGTTTTGTTTAATGTTTGGATATAGCACATGACTTGTATGTTATATGTAGAGTTATTCAAAATAAAGCTTATTATTATTATTATTATTATTTTACATTGGACACTTGGCTTGAAATTTTTAGAGCCAGCGACAGTGGGAGACTGTTTTGCCTTTCATTATGATCAAATGTTGACGAATGACGCAAGATTGAGAAATTATTTTGATTATCTTGTTGATAATTATATAGACCAGGATTCTAAATTTCCTCCTGAAATTTGGGCTTATGCTGAAGCTAGTAGTTACAGAACAACAAATTGTTGTGAATCCTTTCATTCTGATTTAACTAAAAGTTTTTATGCACCTCATCCGGATATTTTTAAATTTGTTCAAATATCGAAGGAATTTCAAAGTAAAACTTACATTAAAATTAATAGTATTCATTTACCAATTAAAATTACAAATAAATCGTATAAAGACAGAATTGGAATCTTAGCCGAAAAATTAAATTTATTTAAACAAGGACAAATTGAAAGGTTCGATTTTGTAAAAATTGCGTCATTATAATAAAATTTGTATATAAATAAATGTCTTATACAATTTGAATAAATGTCTTGTATACTTTGTCAATGATGATTTGAAGTATTTTAGTTGAAAAGTAAAACCGGCATTCCCAAAATCCTATTTCCTATCGGGCACCCATCCTCTTAACTAGCGCTATAATCTCTAATAGGTCTCCCGTAGAGACAATCGGCGTCATAGTGATTTTAGGGGCTGATCGGTTGCGGGCGCAATTGGGTTATCCGCTTTCTTGTACCTGTTTAAAATTGGCGCAACTGGGCTATGCCGAAATTGAACAATTTTTGTAAATATTTCTGATTTATGGTATTTGTTAGGGTAGGGTGTGGTCCGGTAATGAGCAGGGACATAACCTGCCGAGTCTATAGATTAGGCTTATTTTTACCATCGGCGCAACTGGGTTATCATAAATTCCCGACCCTTTTGAGACCCGGATTAGACCAGGTAGAATAGGCGCAATGGGGTTATTCCCGCTATATATAATATTCAGGAACGTTTTGTTGCTAAATGTTTCTCTTTGTTGACAGGTAGAAACTTATGGCAACATACGTAAATTTCTTGTTTCCACAGAAACAACTAAAATTGCATATTGTTTAGTACAAACAATCAACTTTTGTTGCCGAAACATAAAGAAATATTAAGGAACATTTTGGAACATTTACGGAAACAAGCAACAGCAACAAAAATGTTCCTCAATGATTCTCCAGCGAAACCGTATCTATGTATTTATTCGTTTTCGTACATCACTTAACAACCTAAAAAATACATGTGCTGAACTTAACGATTTTAAATTTGATCATGACGATTTTTAACTGGGGATCTGATTATAAATTTTTCAATAACTTGGTGTGCAAATCGAAATAATAAAACAAATTATTTTTCTTGTATTCAGCTCAAACTATATTTTGTATACTTGTATCATGAGGGTTAAAATTTTTTCAATGGACTTTAAAAGAAATATAAATATGTAAAATTTTAAAGGAAGATTCAGGGAAAATTGCTCTTGCTTTTGATTTGAAATTAACTACATAGAAAACAGTAATAGATGAAAAATTTTTTCAGAAAATTTTATTAGCATTTCATCATATTTCATTATATATATATATATATATATATATATATATATATATATATATATATAATATATATATATATATATAGATATATATAAGTATATATATAATATATATACTATATATATATATATTTATATATATATATAATTATTTATTCTATTTGTTGTTGCCTGTGATTTATTTTTAATCTCTTGATATTTCTTAGCTATAACTGGCAGGTTGAATATTTAAAAACTCGATTTAATTAATTAGTTGACGTTTCACTATGACATTCATAGTTATTCAAAACTTTTGAAAAAAATTGAAAATTCTTTGACATTTATTGACTTGAAAAAATTGAATAGATAAGATTGATCTGTCTTGTTAAAAAATTCTTTCAGTCTAATATTAACATTCAAAATTGTTATTATTAGAAGGCAAGGGAAACTACAGAAACCTTTACCTATGTAATGTTCGAAAATAAATAATAATAGGGGTACTATTTTATTTAACAGAAAGAAATTAGTCACGGGAAAATATTAAAAAAGTTAGAGTAGAATTATCGGTATTAGAACGTTTATTTGGAAGCTGCAGTTGACTCGTGTTTCGGTCTCTTTGGTCATCATCAGAACGGCGTAGCTAAGTATTGGATTGAAAATTTGGAGATGAAAATAGTTGAATAAATAAAATCCTCTGTTATGGAAGAAAATCACTTATTTGTGGTTTATTGTTTGAACTCTCCGGTATGGGAGATTTGGTCAAACTTTGCCACGGAGGCGATTAATTCCATCCGAGAGATCTCAGAAAGAGTAAATTAATATTAAAAAAGAAAATTAGTTTTGGGAAAATATTAAACAAGTAAAGCAAAAATTATCGGTATAGTTCGTTTATATGGAAGTAGCTGTTTTTAATGAAATTTTTATAATAAAATCCTCTGTTATGGAAGAAAATCACTTATTTGTGGTTTATTGTTTGAACTCTCCGGTATGGGAGATTTGGTCAAACTTTGCCACGGAGGCGATTAATTCCATCCGAGAGATCTCAGAAAGAGTAAATTAACATTAAAAAAGCAAATTAGTGTTGGGACATATCAAAGTAAAGCAAAAATTATGGGTATAGTTCGTTTATATGGAAGTAGCCGTTTTTAATGAAAATTTTTATTTAGAATTTCAAATTTTTTAAATGAAGAAAGGTACTTACAATATAAAACAATGTAGTTTGGGATCATTGCCATATTTTCAGCTTGCAATATTTAAATATTTATTCGAATTGTTGTTGCCTGTGATTTATTTTTAATCTCTTGATAATTATTAGCAATAACAGGCTGGTTGAATCTTAAAAAACTCGATTTAATTAATAAGTTGACGTTTCACTATGACATTCATAGTTATTCAAAACTTTTGAAAAAAATTGAAAATTCTTTGACATTTATTGACTTGAAAAAATTGAATAGATAAGATTGATCTGTCTTGTTAAAAAATTCTTTCAGTCTAATATTAACATTCAAAATTGTTATTATTAGAAGGCAAGGGAAACTACAGAACCCTTTACCTATGTAATGTTCGAAAAATAATAATAATAGGGTACTATTTATTTAACAGAAAGAAATTAGTCACATGAGATTTTGAGTATTATGCACCAGAAAATTGGATTCAATTAAGAGAACAGGCGTACTTCTATATAAAACGAACTATACTGATTAATGTTTGCTTATTGTCGTTAATATTAGCCGTTGACAGCTAGATGTTTTCTGGCTTTTTTAATAATTAAATTTACTCTTTGAGATCTCTCGATGAATTAATCGCCTCCGTGGCAAAGTTTCCAAAATCGTCCCATACCGGAGAGTTCAAAATAACCACAAATAATGATTTTCTTCCATAACAGAGGATTTTATTTATTAAACTATTTTCATCTCCAAATTTTCAATCCAATACTTAGCTACGCCGTTCTGATGAGGACCAAAGAGTCCGGGAAACACGTGTCAACGGCTGCTTCCATATAAACGTTCTATACCGATAATTCTACTCTACTTTTTTGTGTTTCCCGTGACTACTTTCTTTCTGTTAAATAAATAGTACCCTATTATTATTATTTTCGAACATTACATAGGTAAAGGTTTCTGTAGTTTCCCTTGCCTTCTAATAATAACAATTTTGAATGTTAATATTAGACTGAAAGAATTTTTTAACAAGACAGATCAATCTTATCTATTCAATTTTTTCAAGTCAATAAATGTCAAAGAATTTTCAATTTTTTTCAAAAGTTTTGAATAACTATGAATGTCATAGTGAAACGTCAACTTATTAATTAAATCGAGTTTTTTAAGATTCAACCAGCCTGTTATTTCTAATAATTATCAAGAGATATATATAAAAATATATATATATATATATATATATATATATATATATATATATATATATATATATATATATATATATACCGGGTGTAAATGAGTGATGGGCCACCCCTATAACTTTTTAGTGTATTCTTCGATTCTATTGAAATTTGGGTGGTTCATCTCAGACATAATTTTGAATTTTTTCACATACGAAATTAATATGGCTGACTTCCGGTTTCACAGAAAACGATATAAAAATTAAAAACTCAAATGGAATACCCTATATATTTTTACATATTTTAATTCTGAGGCTTCGAATACATACATTCCATCTGTCAAACGTCAATTCTAGCGCCGTTTCAATTTTGTTTTTCAGTTTGTTTTTTTTATCGTAGATGGCTGCGACGTCGTCTAAATCATAGATAATTGATTTAAAATATCGCCCAAAGTAATAATTTTTTTAAAAATTCATTTTCGTGAAGTTTGTTAACGATTAAATTCTTTTTCGAACCAAAACTCAGTTTTTTAAATAGAAACATACATGGGCCACCCGGTAT
>JARQZK010004417.1:340000-367434 GCA_030704885.1 Cynegetis impunctata
TATATATATATATATATATATATATATATAATATATATAATATATAATATATATTTATAATATATATTTATATATATATATATAAATATATATATATATATATATATATATATATATATATATATATATATATATATATATTATATATAAGTTCTCGTTCAGAGGAGATTGTATAAAATCAATATTTTTCTAGAATGGAATGGATGACACCCAGGGGAAACAGATGAATATGGATACAGAAGAAAGTGAAAAATCAAAGTAATTAACAATCCTCCACTTGAACTAACTTGTATATTTCTGATGTATATATCTCATATATTACAGTTAACTTTTTGTATTTATCAATAAATTAGTTTTTTATTTCCTTGTTTTTATCCAATCAAATAAACGAAAACGAGGCAGGATTTCAATGTTCATTTCTCTTCATTGTTAATCTATCAACAGTCATACAAAGAATCACCATACATCATCTACAACATAAATATTTTATAAATATTTCATAAATATTGTACTGAACATAAAATCATAATTTGAGTGGATAAAATATTTATATTTTCTGTCTAGCTACAGAAAAACTATGGGAAAAATTACAATCTGATTTCAAGTATATGAAGTAGAATTATATATATTATGTATATATATATATATATATATATATATATATATATATATATATATATATATATATATATATATATATATACGTATATATAGGGTGGACCACCATATTCGCCTCGGTGTTTCTATGAAACATGAGAAATGAAAAGAGTGGGGAATGTGGGTGTATGAGGAGCATATTGCAAATTTTTTTTGAAATATACAGGGTGACCTAAAAGAAGATACATATCAAAGTTATATTTTTTCTTATGGAATGCCCTATTTTTTTTACATTTTTAGATACTATGGACCAAATAAAGGTAAGTTACTGTTATATTTCCTATACGTAAAACTAACCGTTTCTGAGAAATTTTGAGAAATTGAAAAAATAAGGACCATAATGCAAAAATTGTTTACACTCTGTAACATGTAACGAGCTGCTTGTAGCTGATTTGACTGCTTAGCTGAAAGGTTAAAGTTAATTACCACATAAAAGTTTTATTTCAATATTTTACAGAGTGTTGAAAAAAATTGCATCAAAGTTTGGGCACATTTTTTATTGAATAACTTCTTGAAGTTGAATGAAACATCCAGTATTTAATGGCATATTTTGACGCATAATTAGATTCCCTTTAAAACTATATCAGGGTTCCCTATACCTATCTCATATGATTTTCACGCAAAAGACGTTTTTATATTATACTTATGAGTAATTTCTTTATCTTAAAACTGGAACATCTTGTATTGCAATGAAAAGCTGAAAACATTTTTGAACTCATTTTATTGAAAAAATAACAAAGGTTAATGGTAAAAGAATTATCTTAACAAATGCTCAAAGATGTACCCATTTTTCTCGATGCATAAGTGAACTCTTTCTTGAAATGAGTGCTGAAGCCTTATAACATGGTTTGCGGTATGGAAATAAACGGTCTTCTTATCGTACTTTCATATCTTGAGGTCGCGTTGGCAGTGTATTGTAAAGAATATTTTCGATATATCCCCATAAAAAAAGTCCGGACTTATTAGTTCCGGAGCCCTCGCTGGCCAGTTATGTGGACGTCTTCGTCCTTTTCATCTATTTGGATGTTGTCGATCGAACTCGTTTCTAGCACGTCTATCAAAGTGCGCAGGTGAACCATATAGCTACATCCACATCCGTTGATCAAAATCATATCAATTCGTTTTTGCCGATGGTAAATTGTCATATTAACTAATTAAAATATAACAATCTTTCAAGAAAATACTAATTATAAGTATTTTAACTGTAAAATATTTGTTCTTTCAAAACAAAAACTAACGTCATCTAGGCCAAAGCCTACTTGAAAAAAATAATAGGATAGGTATAAGAAATCGTAACTTTGGTAATATTGAAATGTAATTTTTATTGACCCAATAATAATATTATTTTGGGATTTCACCATAAAGTCTAATACATTTGCTGACAAACAGGGCAATTTAACATATTTTGTCTCAATAACTGAGACAGGTGATCCTTCATTTTCAAGAATGTTTCAAAAGTTTAGAAATGGCAATAAATTTGAGTTTATACTTGTGCCTGGATTTTTCTTGAGATAGGCCGTATTTGCAAAAATTTAAACTCGTGCTTTTAGCGAATCTACGTGTTCCTTAATGAAAAGATTTCAAAAATGCTTTTTAATTACAATACAGGTTGTTTCATTTTTCAGATAAAGAATTACTTATAAGTAGAATATAAAAACGTCTTTCGCGTGAAAATAATAAGAGATAGGTATAGGGAACCCTGATATACTCTTAAAGGGAATCTAATTCTGCGTCAAAATATGCCATTAAATACAGGATGTTCCATTTAACCTTAAGAAGTTATTCAATAAAAATGAGCCCAAACTTTGATGCAATTTTTTTCACCACTCTGTACAATATTGAAATACAACTTTTATGTGGTAGTTAACTATAACCTTTCAGCTAAGCAGAAAATTCAGCTACAAGCAGCTCGTTACATGTTACAGGGTGTAAACGATTTTTGAATTATGGTCCATATATTTTAATTTCTCACAAGGGTAAAGGTTTCTGTGGTTTCCCTTACCATCTAATAAAAACAGATTTGAATGTTGATATTGGACTGAATAGCACGTAATAAATAACAGAGAACGTCCACAGCCGAAAAATTGTTGATGAAACATAGTAGTCTTTTTTAACTATTGAAATTTTTTCCAAATCAATAAATGTCAAAGAAATTTTAAATTTTCAAAAGTTTTGAAAAAGCCACGAATTTCGTGACGAAACGTCAACTTTTTAATGGAATCGAGTTTTTCTGAGATTCACCAAGCCTGTTATTGCTAATAATTATCAAAAAGTTATATACATATATATATATATATATATATATATATATATATATATATATATATATATATATATATATATATATATATATATTTATATATATATATATAAATATATATATATATATATATATATATATATATATATATATATATATATATATATATATATATATATATATATATATATATATATATATATATATATATATATATATATATTGAATGGAATTGGCATTTACTTGGTGAAAGTTCATATTCATAACTTTATAAAGAGATAAAAAACTAACTTTCACAGGTTGAAATAAAAATCTATTGAGTAAACGCGTTTCGTCATAACATTGACTTCATCTCGTACTAAACTTTGGTATTACAGAACAATCTATTTATACGAAAATTGAATATAACAGAGGGGTTCCTAGAGAAACTAAATAACAATAAGCAATTCATTCTGAGCTATTAGTAGGTACCTACATTGAACAGATTAAGGAGAGGAGAAGGGTTTACTTCAATCTGGTCGTTAACTAAATTACCGGAATTTTTATATTTATTTATGTATAGGGATTCCCAACAGGAGGTTTTATGGAGACTATTTTCAGATTGTAATATATTATAATTGTGATTAAAGGTATGGTTTTCTTGAATAAGATGACACGCATAATTAGAATCAGTTTTCTGCTTAATATAGCTACGTTGATGTTCGTGTATTCGAGTTTTGAAATTTCTAATTGTACGTCCTATATAGAATTTTTCACAATCGTTACAGTCGAGTTTATAAACACCAGTACGTTCATCTCTATGAATTTTTGATTTGTTGTTTTTAATTAATTTTCCAATGCTATTATTGGTTTTATATGAAATTTTGAAATTTTGTTTCTGAAAAAACAATTTCAGGTTTTCGGAATTTTTACCCAAGTATGTTAAACTGCTAAATACTCTACTTTTTTCGGATATAAGTGGGTAAATTTCTGAAATTGCCATTTTGCATTTTTTCCTCTGAATGAGGCTGTCAATCATATTAGGTGAATAACCATTATTTACAGCCATATGTTTAATTATATGCAATTCCTTCCGAAAATTAGCTTCGGACAACGGAATTTTGAAAAGTTTATGAATCATACTATGATAAGCCGCTAATTTATAATAGTTTAGAGAAAACTATTATGAACCACTTCAGCAGTAAATACTTTCTTTATTGGTATAGATACGTTGATGACGTCATTGTTTGCTACACTGGTACAGGTAGACAATTAAATAATTTCATTACTTATATTAATTCCATACACCCTCCTATTAAATTCTCTCTAGAAACTGAAATGAATAATTCTATTAACTACTTAGATTTAACTATTACCAGAAAAAGCAACAAACACGAATTTTCAATTTTTCATAAACCATCTCATACAGATATTACAATTCATAACACATCACTACACTCTTTTTCACATAAATTAGCGGCTTATCATAGTATGATTCATAGACTTTTCAAAATTCCGTTGTCCGAAGCTAATTTTCGGAAGGAATTGCATATAATTAAACAAATGGCTGTAAATAATGGTTATTCACCTAATATGATTGACAGCCTCATTCAGAGGAAAAAATACAAAATGGCAATTTCAGAAATTTACCCACTTATATCCAAAAAAAAGTAGAGTATTTAGCAGTTTAACATACTTGGGTAAAACTTCCGAAAACCTGAAATTGTTTTTTCAAAAACAAAATTTCAAAATTTCATATAAAACCAATAATAGCATTGAAAAATTAATTAAAAACAACAAATCAAAAATTCATGGAGATGAACGTACTGGTGTTTATAAACTCTACTGTAACGATTGTGAAAAATTCTATATAGGACGTACAATTAGAAATTTCAAAACTCGAATACATGAACACCAACGTAGCTATATTAAGCAGAAAACTGATTCTAATTATGCGTGTCATCTTATTCAAGAAAACCATACCTTTAATCACAATTATAATATATTACAATTTGAAAATAGTCTCCATAAAACCAACTGTTGGGAATCCCTATACATAAATAAATATAAAAATTCCGGTAATTTAGTTAACGACCAGATTGAAGTAAACCCTTCTCCTCTCCTTAATCTGTTCAATGTAGGTACCTACTAATAGCTCAGAATGAATTGCTTATTGTTATTTAGTTTCTCTAGGAACCCCTCTGTTATATTCAATTTTCGTATAAATATATTGTTTTGTAATACCATAGTTTAGTACGAGATGAAGTCAATGTTATGACGAAACGCGTTTACTCAATAGATTTTTATTTCAACCTGTGAAAGGTTAGTTTTTTATATCTTTATAAAGTTATATATATATATATATATATATATATATATATATATATATATATATATATATATATATATATATATAGATATATATATATATATATATATATATATATATATATATATTATATATATATATATATATATATATATATATATATATATATATATATATATAGTTAAGAACTGCAGTTCTTAACTCAATCTGCCCGATGATGGTCTAGTGACCGAAATTGCAATCGCAGTGTTATATTTTTCAAAATATTTTGTGATAATCAACGTAGTAAATCCAAATTTAGTTTTGTTCATTATGTTATTATTATTATTCGCTGGTACACTCCATTTGGCAATATGGCATCCTATCTTGGTGAACACTGTACAATAAATATTACACAGCCATTGAAAGGTTGCAAAAACGTGTTCGGAAAATCCTATTGAAAAAACCTATGAGATATTCAACCAAAAAACTCTATACAAAGCACAGAATTCTTGACCCGAGGCAGGCATATGTTAAATGTATGGTCTTTGATATTCACACATTTTGGATTTATTTTCAATCAATTATTATACAAGACAAAAAAGTCACAGAATTGCAAAAACCCTGAAACTAAGTAAATCTAATGTAAAGAAATCTATCATTTATACAGTATCAAAAATTAACAATGTGTCTGATTATCTAAAAACTCCTCAAAGCTTCCATAGTTTGAAAGGTAGTATGAAGAAATACTCATTTCAGTTAAATCGAAAGATCATTCACACGCATTTTGATTAATTATTTTTATTTTGTTTTATTGATTGAGTTTTTTTCTTTTCGTTTGGAAATTTTAAGAGTTTATTTTGTCATTAATCTAAATTGTGTTTATTCAACTTGATATATATCATTATAATATCGTGAACACGTATATGCTGATCTAAGATCAAGTTGTTCAAGAACTTTTTTGGATATGTTGGAGTGTTATGTCAGCAAGGTGTAAGAAGTAGAATTAAGAATTTTAATTTAATTTACTGGGATTAACAATGCATTGTATTGGAATAAATTATTATTATTATACTAATTTTTCAGTAAGATGAATAATACTTCAAATCAACATATTTGGTGGCTAGTATGACTAGCGTGTTTCCCACTAAAATGACTTATTTGAAAAAGTGATTACCAGTTGCAATATTTTTTAGTTGCTCATGTCTACATCATATTTCCCCTGGATATCTTACCGCATATCCGTTAGAAGATAATGTGATTTTACCAAGCATAATTATCGATTTCAGCGGTCACACTTCTATAGTAAACGACTGAGCTATTAAAGTTTGACAGTCACTCAATCGGAATGTCTTCTTTCTTTGTAGTGTACCCAGTTTTCGTTCTTACTATTTTTAAGTGTTTATCTTTCAATATCGATACAAAAAACCCCATTATCTATTTAGACCAAACGAAATATTTGAATCTTGCCCCAACCAACAAATCTAGTTATTTTGGTTTCTCTGTGATTCTTTATCCAGGCGACAATATTAATCCGCCATGGTGAGTACGTATTCAATAAAATAATCCGACAAATATACGTGATATATTTGTGATATTTAAACCCTCATAAGTTTTTTATTAAAACTTATAAAAGCCCAAATTTTTCAACTGACTATTTCACTCATTCCATTTTTAGTGAGAAAGTTTCCATAGCTACTCTCGTTTCACAGCGATAAAACATCCAAGCCGGCAAAACTTACTATGGTAGTATTTCAGCGAATATTTTCCTCCTGTCAAAAATCCCTTGTAAATGGAATGCAATTATCGAAAATTACAGCGATAATTGCATTGTAGAAAGCGAAAGAGCCCTGCGATAATTGCATTGTAGACCGATAATTGCATAGTAGCATAGACCATATTACGTTTTTTGATGGCAAGCTGAGAATTTATGAATTACTAACGTCGGTTTGACAAGTTGAAAGTTTATTCGGAAAATATTCCCCAAAATTACACTCGTGCATCAAAATAACCGGACAATTTCGCATTCCAGCGTGTTGTCTTTAAAAAACTGCATTCGGTCATTTTCATATTTTGGAGAAAGAGCCTTCGGTGTTGGGCTCTTTCTCCAAAAATGAAAATGAACTCATGCAGTTTTTTGACAACACGCTGTCATGCAAAATTATCGGTAATTTTGATGCACTTGTGCAATTACTTACGACAATTCCACTCATGTATAATAATTCCCATTTGAGAGAACGAAAATCGTAGTTTTTTTATATAGGAAGGAAGAGAAATGCAAGTGGATAAAAATATCGGATAAATTACGTTACCTTACCAACGCTAGCAATTATTCGTTCAAGCGTTGCATCAGTTTGACAATTGTAAATGTCGAAAACAGAATTTTACAACAAATACCTAATATTCCAGTAAATATGTTGAGATTTGGAAATATTAGCGAGGCAGAAATAATAAGGGAGATCGAAAAATCAACTCCTGAAAATACAAAAAAAGTTATTCTTCCATTTGGAATCAATTAAGCGAATTTTGTAAACAACGAAACTTCAATTTGGAAACCGAACAGTCAGTGGAAAATGTGGCAGGAATATTGATGGACTGGGGCTTTAATACGAAGAAATAGAATGGGAAACATTATAAAGAATATGTGGTGAAAACAATGTGGAACACAACCGCGAAAATGTTGCAAAACTGTATTTCGAAAAATTTAATGTTACTTTCAATCCTTTCACTGATTTGGCATTAACAATAATTCATGGAATTGTCGTACCAAATACCACGCCAGCTCAGATTTAGCAGGATATTTTTTGTGGTTGTTTTCGAATACTTACTTTCATTGGCAATTTAACGAGAGCTGTTCTGACAAAATCACGAGAGCGTAGCTCGAGTGATTTTGTCTGAACATATCGAGTTAAATTCGAAAACAACGACGAAAAAATATCCGGCTAAATCTGAGCTCTAGTGGTATTACCCCCGACAATATTTTGACATTTCTCACATGAATCGTTATTTCCTTGACTTTCTGAAATGTGACCATATTACTGGTATGCCCGCCACATACGCTACGGTAGACCGGAGAGGTCTACCTGCGCAGGTAGACCGGAGCGTATGTTGCATATTTAGTACGTACACAGACCTGCGCAGGTATACCTGTACAGGTTTCCTATCCGGTCTACCGTAGCGTATATGGCGGGCATTAGACATATTTTCTTGTGAAATAGTCATGTCGAATACCACTCGAAATGAAATTTTGCCGGCAAAATTTCATCTCTAGTGGTATTATATATGAATATTCTGTAATATGAGCTTGTTCAAATAGTAAT
Organism: Cynegetis impunctata; assembly: GCA_030704885.1. Lineage (NCBI taxonomy): Eukaryota > Metazoa > Arthropoda > Insecta > Coleoptera > Coccinellidae > Cynegetis > Cynegetis impunctata. The sequence continues at coordinate 348,525 of JARQZK010004417.1, forward strand.
AGTTTTCATTGCAAGTGTTGGTACCAGAGGCTCATACGAGGATTTTTATTCCACAAAACTAGTGATTTTGTTAAAATGAATCAACTTAAAAATTCAATGTTGAAAAAAGTAAGTAACAACAATTGAGAGCTTCAATTTCCTTCGAAAAGTTTTCTACTTAATAAAATTTCTAACGGTATGCTATACATTGATAAGAAAAAACATTTCTGCTTCAAGTTGAGCATATTCCTTCAGAAAGAGAGAAATCGTTCGGACTTAGTGTGGAAAATAATTTTTATGATCATTTATTTGAACAAAAGTTGAACTACTAACCATAATTTAATATTTAACTGTTCTATAGTTATAAATTTTGTTGGAACTGTTCTCCCTTGTTCCTTATGCACGTCTGGCACATCTTTCTTACTTCAGCCGTTACAGTAGCTACTTATTTGTTGAAGCAGAAACATTTCTCTTTTTTTTTAGATCAAAATGTGATTTTATGATCGTTTATACGAACCAGAGCTACTACTTATAATAATTTAATACCTGTCTGCTCTATTGGTATACATTTTTCTCGAAAAAAAAAATTTCTGCTAGAACAGAAAATCTTTTTTTCAACGAAATGTGCAAAAATAGAGCAGTTAAGTATTAAATTTTTCTTATTCATTTTTCGTTCAAATAAATGATATTGAAATCACAATTTGTTCGAGCAAAAGAAAAATATTTCTGCTTCAACATATTACTAGCTACCGTAACGACTATTAAGAAAGAGGCGCCAGACGTGCATTGAGAACAAGGAAGAACAGCTCGAACAAAATTTAAAACTAGAGAACAGTTATATATTGAATTATTGTTGGTAGTTTTACTTTTGTTCAAGTAAACGATCATAAAAATAAAATTGGTTTCCTCACTAAGTCCGAACGTTTTCCGTATTTCTGAAGGAATATCCACAATTTGAAGCAGAAATATTCTTTTCTTATCAATGTGTAGCATACTGTTAACAAGTTTATTAAGTAAAGAAGTTTTTGAAGGAGAGAAAACCTCTCAATTGTTGTTAGGTACATTTTTCAACATTGAATTTTCAAGTTGATTCATTTTCACAAAATCTCTAATTTTGAAAGAGAATCCTCGTATGCGCATTTGGTACCAACAGTTGTGATGAAAACTATTAACTATTTGATCAAGCACAAATTACAGAATATTCAATTGAAAAAATTTGGCTTTCACAGGTATTAATAAGAAACTTATAAGGGTTCAAAGGAGGAATTTTGAAAAAATTTGAAAACAAAAATTAAAAAAATATCTCCTTAACCGTGAGTCTTAGGGCCCAGAGAGAAATTGTAGCAAATGATCCCAACAATACCCAAAAAAATTTGGTGCTTCATGTGCCGAACATCCCTGTATATATATATATATATATATATATATATATATATATATATTTATATATATATATATATATATATATATATATATATATTTTATATATATATATATATATAATATATATATATATATATATATATAATATATATATATATATATTATATATATATATATGTATATATATATATATATATATATATATTATATATATATATATATATATAATATATATTATATATATATATAGTATATATTTTATATATATTATATATATATATATATATATATATATATATATATACATATATATATATATATATAAATATATATATATATATATATATATATATATATATATATATATATATATATATATATATATATATAAACAGGGTCCTGCGACAGTAGCGCGGTGTTCCATATCTCTATTTTGGAAACAGATAGAAATCTATATTTCTATAATATTATCTTATTAATCGAGCTCGACAAAATAAAAATATTATCGGTCACACAGGGTGTTCAATTTCTTCTTGACGAATATCAACAATGTTTTTTCAAATGGCAATTTTTTTTTTTATCAGATAAATAAAGAAAATCATTTTCACAATATATATTATAATAATTGTTTGACGATATTGTTTTATACTCTAGATGTGTTTATTTTTATGTTTATTTTATTGTCCATACTAAGATACTGAGGAAGGGAGTACTACTCCTGAAACGTCTATTAAACGAATTAATCTAGTAATTTAAAGTATTTTTACGAACCTGGAACAACCAAAAATCAAACCAAATCTTTATTATATAAATGACCAGGTAATAAGGTGAAGTGAGAAATTTTTAATATATATATATATATATTTATATAAATATATATATAATACGAGAGATGTTATTTTCAAGAGTTTTAATTTTGCGGTGTTTCTTGTATATCGCAAAACTCCACCAGCTTCAATCCTTCTTCATTTTCTAACATATGCATGTAGTTTTGTCCTTAAAGTGGATTATTCAATTTTAATGTTAGGAAATAGAAAATAGTGGCATATCCAATTTCTTCAAGTCAGTCAAAGAATTTGCGAATTTCTAATGAAGATTTGACTCAAAGAACTTCCAGTGTTTTCATATGGAAACACTGAAAAACATGATTCTCCTGATACCGTTATCTCTTCAATGATCGCAATAATTTGCAAGGTTTCACACCCTGTCATGGCGCCTCTGTGTTATTGAAAAGTTTAGCATCAATCTGGACGATTAAACAAGATCTACTATATTAGCAGATTAGCCGAGTGTGAGGCCGAGTGTTTAGGCTCGCAGGCTAGCATTCGTGAGGTCCTAGTTTGGAACTTTGGGGTCAACTGTGTTGACCCCATGATTTTTTATCAGAGGTTTTCTCATGGATAAAAACACTACTCGCAAATTTACCAAGGCGAATGTTGTCCCAGTATATATCCTCTCGCATGAATTATCCGTTCTCACTAATCTATAATGCACTTGTACATGCAAATGGTTGAAGGAGTCCCCCCCCCCCATAGCTCCAGTAACCCGCCACCCTCACACATACTTCCACACTCATGAACGAAACAAATTTTACCGAAAATGAATTTTAGTTTTCGAAACAAGATATGTTTTTTTATTTAAGGATACAAATCGGAGCTCCTCGAAGTAACAGTCCTAATGTCAAATTTAAAAATCCAGGCCTAATATTTAGATGCAACATTTCCGCTCCATGTCGTGGTATAGAAGTGGATACAGGTAAAAGAAAAGATAAAGCTTATATCCATAACTGAGTAAGTTTCAATTTTGTAGAAGGCGAAGAGTCGACAGATAAATATCTAGAATATTATAATAAATTAGACGATGCTTGGATTGGAGCCGTCATGGATATCAACTTGAAATTCAATCGTACAGTGGTAAGTGCATTTCCGAAAAAAAGAAACGGATATATTTCTCTGTATGATGTAAGAAATTGAAGTATTGGCTCAGAATAAATATTTTCTTATTTTTCCTTCTAATCAATATAGTTTTTGAACATATTCAATTAATTGTCCTAATTTTTCTTAAGTTCTTATACACAAAAAGGTACTCCAACGAAATTTAAGAAATTTTCCAATACTCATGCCAAAATTGTGTCATCTTTGAAAAATGTCAAAATAAGCCATTTTTGAATAGAGTTCAAAAAAAAATTCTGCACAACTTGCAAAAATACATAGATCTAGGTTATTTAAATACAGGTAGTAGGTACACAATACCCATACACACATTTCAATAGTTTCAAGTAGTATTTTCGCCAAAAATAATAGATAGATGGCTCTGTGATTTGTTCCCTTGTCATTATTGCTATTCCTAGAAACTATTGGACGGGATTGGATATTGTTGGCCACTCGGGCGACGGATTGGACACTACTGATGATATACTTCAAGAGCGAAACAGACTGTGTAGTGTTTCCATCGTGTCAGGCGCCGATGTCGATATTCAAACACTCTCCCTTAGAGAATAAATGGGATCTTCATGTCGTCGAGTCTCATGAAACTAGCTCCATGGAGGGTCAATTTGATTAAGCATATATTTTTTCAAATGAATTTCCCCAACGTGTTATTATCTGTATCATACAGCTGCGCCTGTTTAGCGCACATAAATATTCATATTCATATATATATATATATATATATATATATATATATATATATATATATATATATATATATATATATATATATATATATATATATATATATATATATATATATATATATATATATATATATATATATATATATATATATATATATATATATATATATATACAGGGTGACCCAGAGCTACGTAATCGGTCCATATCTTTTGTGTCATTGAAGATATCGCTATGAAATTTTCAGAGCAAATATGGTCCGACTGAGTCTATTTTTCAAAATTATTTTGAAAAAAATTTCACTTCCGGTTTTTCCGGAAGTGATATCAACTTTGTTATTTCAAATGCAATACCCTGTATATTTTTCATTTTCGAATTTCTTATGTAATTTATAATAAAATTGTCAAAACATTCCTTATACCTAAAATGAACAGTTTTCGAGTTATTAATTTTTTTTGTAAAATTTTGAAAGTTGCGTCTTCAACAAAAATAGGCTTTAACTTTTTTGTTAGTAGGTCTATTGGTATGCAGTTTAGATTTTTGTAACCTTGAGACATTTTTTTATTTATTCCATGTCAAAATTTTCCATATTTCTAACTAATTACTTGATAAAATCTAGGGTGAAGATGGCAAATTTCAAACGTTAATAACTTTCTTATTTTCAATGGAATGCTATGTATATTTTTGCATTATTAAATTTGCTATTCAATTACCTTTCGATTTGTATAAACATTCCCTATACCTAAAAATGATAATAAAAAAGATATTCCACAATTTTGTAATAATTTATATATCAATACACCTGACAAATCGTCTGGCGAGTTATTTTGACGTATCGATGGATACCAATTACGAAAATTGTTTAAAATTTAATTGTGTCACCTTTTCTGTTCATTAGGTTTGTACAACCTGATGCTGATATCCGAAAAGATATTGGAAAAATAGTAATTCTTAGAAGTTAATATTCAATAATTATTGTTGTTTATAAACAACATATGTTTGCAGTAGACTGATGTCAAATTGCAATATCAAGTTTGACATTATCATTTTGGTCAGGAATACATTTCAATGTTATACAGAAAGAAATCAATGCTTATTAATAAAATAATCACAAAACGTAGTTGAATCAGAATCAGAATATTTTTGATGATAAATTCTACTAGCTAGCAGAATATTTCGATTCGCTTATCCAATACAGTAAACCATATTAATCATTTCTTGTCGCGTAAAATCCATTTTAATAACTGAAAAAATACTAGAAAAAATGACACAATTAGATTTTAAATAATTTTTATTATTGGTATCCATGGATACGTCAAAATAACACGCTAGACGATTTCCCAGGTGTATTGATATATAAATTATTACAAAATTGTGGAATACCTTTGTTGTTATTAACTTTAGGTATAGGGAATGGTTATACAAATCGAAAGGTAATTGAATAGCAAATTTAAAAATGCAAAAATATCCATAGCATTCTATTAGAAATAAGAAAGTTATTAACGTTTGAAATTTGCCAACTTCACCCTAGATTTTATCAAGTAATAAGTTAGAAATATAGAAAATGAATAAAACGCTGTTTCAAGATTACAAAAATCCAAACCGCATACCAATAGACCTACTAACAAAGAAGTTATAGCCTATTTGTGTTGAAGACGCAACTGTCAAAATTTTACGAAAAAAATTAATAACTCGAAAACTGTTCATTTTAGGTATAAAGAATGTTATGACAATTTTATTATAAATTACATAAGAAATTCGAAAATCAAAAAATTTACAGGGTATTGCATTTGAAATAACAAAGTTGATATCACTTCCGGAAAAACCAGAAGTGAAATTTTCTTCAAAATAATTTTGGAAAATAGACTTTGTCGGACCATATTTTCTCTGAAAATTTCATATCGAGATCTTCAATGGCAAAAAAGTTAAGGACCGATTACGTAGCTCTGGGTCACCCTGTATATATATATATATATATATATATATAATATATATATATATATATATATATATATATATATATATATATATATATATATATATATATATATATATATATATATATATATATATATATATTTATATATATATATATATATATATATATATATATATATATATATACAGGGTAGCGAGAAAGTCTAGCAATAAGGTATTTTTTTAAGACTATTAAACGTATAATCATCAAATTTCCCTGAGAGATGGATTGTTTGAAGTGGTGTAATTAAGTGGCCGGTAAGATCTTCTGACTTGACTCCACTTTATAACAAATATAACTAATTCAAAAACTCTCAAATGTCTTGAGATACAAACTATTTCTTCATAAATAATGAGCAATTCTATTCAAAGCTTCAAATACAGATTGTATTATTGCTAACCCACGGTTGGCCAACATTTTGAGCACGTGTTATAAGGAAACTATTATTATTTTTATTATAAGTTAGCATGAATTGAAAAATTTTATATTGTATATCTTTGAAAATTGGCTCTCTTATTTTTATAGTAATGTGGTACACATTCTGTATTTTAGAAAAGAGGACTCGACCTACGGTGCTATTTAAAAAAATTCAAGATGGCGGCGGTACACTGAATGCTGACGTCACTCAAGTTTGACAGGACCTCTGAAAAATGAAAAATACAATCATGTGCATAACCCTTAAATTTGATAACTATACGTTTAATCGTTTCAAAGAAAATACCTTGTTGCCAGACTTTCTCGCTGCCCTGTATATATATATATATATATATATATATATATATATATATATATATATATATATATATATATATATATATATATATATATATATATATATATATATATATATATATATATATATATATATATATATATATATATATATATATATATATATATATATATATATATATATATATATATATATATATATATATATATATATATATAGATATCTCGACTTTCTAGGTATGCGCTCCGAGATGGATAAATATTGTGAAGCGAGGAAAACCGACGGAGGACTACAGTATGCTTGGAACTTGCTATTGGTCTAACCTCAATTCTAACCAATTTCAAAAAAGGATACCTCTACTGGACAGCAGTAAGTTTTACATGTCAGTTATGTTGAAAAAATTATATTACCAAATTAGAAACTTGTGCATGCACCCCAAAATAAATGTATAGACTACTTCGATTATAGGAAATGTATATCTGAAATAAGTTAAATTTGAATTCTATAACCGCTAACAAAATGAAACACAACATAAAAATGTCAGCAATTAGTCCTTCTACAATACATTTGGTTTTCAATTATCTACATCCTTATGGAAACAATGGAATCTTTTTCCACAAGTGATTACGAGAGATTAATACTGCATAAAATCAGGTAAACAAAAGTGATATTATCAAATTACTTCATAATACTTAATAATGCTTCAGACCAAATTTTAACCAAAACAAATTTGTACAGTAGAACTGTTTCCCTAAGGGCCTAAGCTAACAATTAGGGAGCCCGCGCACTAGGCAGTCTGGCTGCGGCAGCCAGTAAAACACATGGCGGCTTATGGGAGACCGCGCACTAGGCGGCCACGAGTTCGTGGCTGCGGCAGCCAGTAGAACGCGTCCGATTGCACGGCAGCCAATGGGCTGCGGGCAGCCAGAACGAGTATGGGAGCTCGCGCACTAGGCAGCCAGGCTGCGGCAGCCAGTAAGACACATGGCGGCTTATGGGAGACCGCGCACTAGGCGGCCACGAGTTCCTGGCTGCGGCAGCCAGTAGAATGCGTCCGATTGCATGGCAGCCAATGGGCTGCGGGCAGCCAGAACGAGTATAGGTGATTGTATGTCGCATATATGTGGCTGCCGTCAGTCTCCGCGCACTTGTCGTAGCAGCCAGACATATTTTGTAATCCAAGTTTTCAAAAATGACTTTCGATACGTAGAAATTCATTCGGGAAATCGAAAGCCGTAAAGCAAAGTAAGCACCAATTTCTCTTCTGGAGTTATACAAGCTCGCATAGCAGTATCAGCACCCTTGATAGAATTACTTATGTTTTTCATAAGGTTATCAAACGATTCCACTGACATTAGTTCCAGTTCAATAGTTGAAAACCCGATCTGGGATATTACGAAATAGTATAAAATAAACCTTTTGAGTGCTGCTCTAGAAGAAGAGGATGAATCCAATGTCTTTTTTTTACTTTGCGTTTCTTGCGAGTCAAAAGATAAACAATTGTAATATCTTCCACGTCCATATCGCTCAACGGAATGGACTCAACTGGCCGTAGATTGGCTGCTATAGCTGGCTGCTCAATATTTTGGCTGCTGCAGCCAGGCTGCCTAGTGCGCGGGCTCGCTTAAAAGTTAATCTAATAATTTATCATCAAATAATTTCCTAACAGAGCTGTTAGTTATATGTGTCACAATACCGAGAATTACACACTTTCTTCAAACATATAACATTTACATAATTATCCTTTAGATGAAACGTTGGAAAACATATGTTTTATTTTCTATTGTAGATCGCTATGCTCATGTTGATTCAACAAGTGGAGTAAGTGTCTACGATTACGGACAAGGTGAATCTGGATTCTCCATTCATATGCCCGAAGTGAGTATGAACATTTCGTATAAACTTTTCAGCATGTGTATTACAGTAAATAACAAAATTCGAAGTTCGATGTGGAATCAAAAAATTGTTTCAAACTTTATAAATGAAATCAGAGGTTTAAAAAACATGACTCTATGAATGACTACTGTAGCAGAGGTTGAGTGATAGTGAGGAAGCAGGTGGCTGGGTTCAACTACTAAGTTAATAGTATTGGTGTTTGTGTATGTCTATGAGTTCTAGTGGTTCTATTAACAGTTACTAATTGGGTAATGTACATTGTACATTGTACGATAAACTTAAGTAGCATTGAGTAACAAGAAAATGAATATAATAATCATTATGAAAACTGAAAGAAGGGTACTACTGATTTGGAAATTTCTTCTCATTATATATATATATATATATATATATATATATATACATATATATATATATATATATATATATATATATATATATATATATATATATATATATATATATATATATATATATATATATATATATATATATATATATATATATATATATATATATATATATATATATATATATATATATATATATATATATATATATATATATATATATATATATATGTATATATATTTATATAACTTTTTGATAATTATGAGCAATAACAGGCTTGGTGAATTTCAAACAAACTCGATTTTATTAAAAAGTTGACGTTTCGCCACGACATTCGTGGCTTTTTTAAAACTTTTGAAATATTTCAGTTTTTTTGAGATTCACCTAGCCTGTTATTGCTAATAATTATCAAAAAGTTAAAAATAGTTCACAGGCAACAACAACTCAAATGAATATATATATATATATATATATATATATATATATATATATATATATATATAATATATATATATATATATATATATATATATATATATATATATATATATATATATAATATATATATATATATATATATATATATATATATATTTATTTATATTTATATAAATTTATATTTATATATATATATATATATGTCACCGGAAAATAACAAGAAACGCAAGTTTATAAATTTCCTAGGAAATTTATAAACCTTCGTAGGATTCTAAACGAGAGATAAATTGTATTATTTTACGCCCACATTTTCGCAAATTGATAAACTTACCGAACTTACACGTAAAATAATAAGTAAGCAATAGTCAAACGCATTGTGCGCTCTGATTGGTTGAATAAGTCACGTGTACCATCTCCTTCCTCTCCAGCGCAATGGTTCGCCACGGAAAATAAACAAACCGATAGCTCCTGTGTTTTTCTGAAGTTTTTAATGTTGTAACTAACTGCGTTGGAACTGTGAAAATAGTTTTATTTTGCTAAAGTTATTAACTAGACCAATAATGAGCGACCTGGAAGCTGCGGTCAGCCAAAATGGTGAAGATAGTAGGGGAGACCGGGGCTAGTTGTTACAATTTTGATTTGAACTTGTCCTACTACTAAATGATAAAAGTAACAGATATAATTTTTGTAGCCCTTTATTTGTTACAGTTTTGTGTTTATTATGAATGGAACAATTAATTCAAATATAAAATTGAAATCTAAAAAATAATTGTTTTTTGGCATATTGCACGATGTAACAACTTACCCCGTTTTGGGGTAAGTTGTTACTAAGTTGGGGTAAATTGTTACACAATACTTTACACTTAATACATGGATTATATACCTTCAGGCCAGTTCGTCATTTGAATTAAAATTGATGCAGACGAAAAATGGACTACCGTCAGTACAATCTGAGTGAGCCCAGTTAATATACCTAGTAGACTGTACCCATTGTTCTTTTGGTCGAGAATTTTCGAACGATTCTCCACAAAATGAACAGAACGTTTCCTCGTTTTCGGAGTCGCTTTAAGTAGATGACCTATCTTGGAGAGCAACCTTTTTTTTTATTTATCCAGTGTCCTAGTTTTTTGAAATTTATCTTTTTTTGCTTGTTGTGCATCCTTCCTTGATTTTTTTAGTTCTTCGCTGTTCTTCCTCAAGCTCAAGTTCCTTATTGTTTGGTGTGTCTGTCCAAATTGTTGTTTTTCTTTGCTTACGTCCTCCTTTTTTTATATTTTTTCTCTCTGCGGCTTTAGGAGTGGGCGGACTAAAATAAACGATTGGTTGTACATCGCTGCTATCTTCCAGTATTACATACACATCCTGGGGAATGTTTCCTCGTTGTGTTTTTCTTTTGTAGTTTCTCATATTAACGCTGAAATCAAAAACAATACCATGAAATTGATTTTAATTCATATATTAGTTATGAACTATGTTTCTTAGGGCTAAAACCAAAGAAACCTACCTGCATAACACCTGAAAAAGTTGAATGGGGTAAATTGTTACATCGTAACAACCTGCCCCATGTACGTTGTATCAACTTACCCCGAGGTACATGTTTTTACAAATTCATTGAAAAATCTTTTACTGTTAAAAATATATAACTGAATTATACATACAATGAAAGCTTATAGTCTGTTGATTACATCTACTAAATTTTATAAAATTGCTACATTTAATAATGAAGATAAACAAACTTACCTGAGAAATTGAAATCTTACAAAAACACGACAAAATCATAAATTTGGCTCCTACTATCACAATACCCAACTCAGGACGGCCATATAACAACTGATCATAAACTATCTTCCTGGCGACTGATATACATTTAGAGAATAGCGGTAACGCCCGAAGATGACCGAAAAAATCGGTTGTAACAACCTGCCCCTGTAACAACTAGCCCTGGTCTCCCCTACGGTAAATGCCAGAAAATTTTTTGACGAAGTGAAATTTACCACAGAGCTACTATAGTTTTATAGTGGCCATGACCAAAATAGTAAGAAGTTTGGTCTGAGGAAAAAATTTAAAATGTCATTAAAATGATAGACTGTCAACATTGACAACCAGAGAGCGGTGTGTTATTTGCCGTATTTTAAAGAAGCGTAAAATCAAAAGCTCTTCTGTGATTGGTCTAACTGTTTGGAATCTTACGAATGGATATTCTATTGTTTATAAATTTACCACGAGTCGTCGTAAAATGATAAATTTGCGAAAATGTGGGCGTAAAATAATACAGTTTATATATCGTTTAGAATACTACGAAAGTTTATAAATTTCCTAGGAAACTTATAAACTTGCGGATCTTATTATCTTCCGGTGACATATATATATATATATATATATATATATGTATTTTATATGACTAATAAGCAATCAAGCTATTTCATGAGAATGTTTCAAATACAAAAAGTTTTTCAGTCTAAAAATGAATTATTGTTGGGTGCTCCAGGAGTATTTAACTGGAGAGGAACAAATATAATTTACAAGGACCAGTATATTATTGAAGACGAACCTCCGTTCAGCAGATTGACGATGCAGACTCAAACTATAAATGACCGGAAACAAAGGTCTACAATAACTAAAGAATTTTCAAATGCGAACATAGCGGAAGCAAGAACTTCGAACGAAATTAGCGATAACAGTTTCTCTGGTAAGTTGAAGTTACTTTGTGTATTTTTATATGTATTTCAAATACGAATCGATATGAATAGGGAGTTGATCATAAAAATTAACCTTCCTAATTAATAGAAATCCAATAATACCATTTCACACATGTATAAATGTAGAATACATGGAAACATTTCTATGTATTCAATGGAAACTGATTATGGTCAGCAGTTACAATTAATATCTGCTTCCATGTGTGGAAAAAAACTATGGATGATATAGTTGGCATGAACTCATTTCACCAAACAGAGATTGAAAATACGACCGATTTCTGAATGACGTGATTGGGAACAATGTGCGAAAGTTCCATACATTTTTGAATAATTGAAGATTCATAAACAGACTTGAATAATTCGATAAAAGTGTCTGGACACTCGAAGCTGCACCTCTATTATTAATACTTTTTGTTCCGTTCGAAAAAGAGCACCAATCAACCAATACGTATTGTTGTTGATCATGCATTAAGGGGTCGCCCCTTAATGCATGATATTTTTAAAATTGATAAAAAAAAGATACAGTGAGAAAAAGACATATATTTCATCAGAAAAATATTTAAAAAAATAAAGCGCAATATTCTTTGTCAAAAAAAAAGAAAAACTGGTTTGCGCCAAATATGGCACAGCATGCAACATGAACTAAAAATATTTTATATAGCCAAAATTTCATCTTCATCTGATATTTTGTCTTCACTTTCATTTCGATTAAAATTATGTATAACTACATTGTTTTATGCATAAAATAACTTGGGATCCATATAGGGTTTCCAACCCTCCCGGATTGCCTGGGAGACTCCGGAAATAATGGTTATCCTCCCGACCTCCCGGGTTACAATAATTTCTCCGGTTTTTCTGAAATTATTCGTAACCGTCACTGTAACAAAACTCCGATCTTTGATGATTATGATTTTATGGTGAAAAACCGTCAAATATTAGATACTGCTCGAAAGCAAATTGAATATAAATTCAAAATTGATTGACAATTTCTTACACCCCCTCCCTTAGTGGATTTATAAAATTCTCACGGGTTACTCCTGTCGAGAGTTGGCAACCCTAGATCCATAATATATCAGAAAAAGATTTCACATCTTCTAAATTCATAATCGGCAGATATGGTCAAGTCAGATATACTTTTGAACTACATAATGTTCCATATATGGCACAATATGGTCAAGTTAGATATACTTGAATTGCATAATGTTCCATATATGGCACAAAGTGATTTTTAGATGAAAAATGTCAACTATTCAAAAATACGAGTACTTGCCACTATGAGGCAGTTACTAGAAGTATATTTTTTACAAAACAATTTTTATTGGGTAGAAAGTTACGTGGATGAACTCAAAACTAATACTCAATCTACAATAATACTGACAAGCAGCTGATTCATCGCCAGCATTTTGAATAACGTATATAACTGCGAAATAATTACAGAGAGGGAGCTGCCTCTTTGGAAATATGTTTGTATGTGCCAGAAATGGTAATTCATGCAAATAAAGTAATATTTCTCTGACGCATGTATTAAAAAGATGTAAAACATTGGTTTGTGCCATATTTGGCACATGATGTAACAAGGGGTTAACTAAGGTGTGCCTCAAGGGTATATCTTGTTACCGACGAAAATACGCTCATAGCACCTAACACCAACAAGGGGCCTATGCGTGCATCTATTTCTGACCATTAACATGTTGCGCAAGTTGAGACCATAAATGTTGAACCTGAAATTATTGCGAAATTCAAAACTGATAATTTGGGATGGAGATACCCAAAAGTTTTGTTATTTATTCTGTGCTCATAATCTGCTTACGCCAAAGCAGTTATTGCTAATTTATGTGACCCAGAATCGTTTAGCATTGGAAAACTGCTCACGTTAGTAGAGCTCTCTACATATGCCCTTCTTCCACCTACTTGACTCAATTTAAAAAAATTTGCGAGGCAAATAGACGCCCCTTAATATTTCGTTTTCCTCGATAGACTAGAACATCAGGGTAAGGTTGCCTCTTTTACAGATGTTATCACGGAAAGTGAGCATTTCACTGATCACACAAGGTTTGTAGATAGCAGACATTAATTAACCGTGTAATTCTTAAAATACGGAACATCTTTTTATTAGGAAACATTTGTGAACTAAACCGCGAATCTATGGAATGCTCCAACTTCAGAAGTATTGCCGGGTGGTAACGAGGTGGGTTGCAGCAATTCATATCCAGCGTAAAATCATGTTGGATAGCTTTCGCTTTCACGAGAACTATTCATAGATAAAAACAAAATGGAAAAAATATTTCCACTTGTTCTTAAATTGTTAATTAACTATTTTCTTACCGCTTTCGATTATATTCTTCTTATAGTCTAAGAAGCCTTAAGCCCAGAAAAGCCAATATTTCTTAGCATCTCACATAACAACTGTTGAATGCTGTTTCTTTCTTGAAAAATCAATAACTTTCCATTGAAGTAAACTCACTTCAGAACTGGAATAGGTTTATTTAACCCTCTAACTTGAGAAACAATTTTGAAAAACATAAGTAGAGAATTTAGAATCTCAAGGATATACAACATAAAAAATAACTTGAAACTCACCATTTTATATTGAACTGTTTTTGAAGTAATCATCTATAAAATTTTTCAGGGTATGCTGTAACTTCTGGTTGCTTTTTCTCAAAACCACCTAACTGTCTCCTCTATGTCACTGGAGCACCGAAATCGATGAATAACCTGGGAAAAGTGAGTTCAGATCGCTGATGTTTTCATCATCTCTGATCTTTATATCAAATGCTATTTCATATTAGATACCATTCAGGAAATCATTTAGTTTTTCGATATTAGTCAACAAATTCAAACTTTTTTGCATCTACTTTGTGAATGGGGTTTTCAAACCAAAACTTTAGTTGCTGATTTAAGTTTTACCATTCGTTTTTCTTTACCAAGACATATTTCATTGTACAGAGCAGAAAAAAAATATTGCCTAATATTGACAGAATTTAACCAAACAAAGGAGAGCATATTCAAAACTTTGGAATTATATAATATTTTATACATGTATAAAACTCTTAGGCTCCTCTAATTAGAAGCTCAATTTCATATTTTAAGGACAGTAACTTCAATACTTGTTGTTAAGCATTATAATACAATTTATATTATAGGTTTTAATTTTCACATTTCAAGAAGTTTCTGCGCTATCCCTTCATGTTAAAGACTCTAGACAAGGCTCTCAGTTTGGAGAATATTTTGGTGCTTCTTTGGCAGCAGGAGATATTAATAATGATGGTTTAGATGACCTTTTTGTTGGAGCACCATTCCACAAAACATCCAAATATAATGAAGGCCGAATGTACCTGTTCTTGGGAAGTAAGAAGGTGAGAATTTGAATACATAATGATGAATAAATAATCAACAATTTTCCTAAAAACAAAGGATACATATTTTTGACCACTATTTATAAGAGATGAAGATATATATATATATATATATATATATATATACATGTATATGTATATATATATATATATATATATATATATATATATATATATATATATATATATACATGTATATGTATATATATATATATATATATATATATATATATATATATATATATTTTACTGTTTTTGTGTTGTATTTTTACTTGTCCCTCCTTCAATAACAGGCCAATGTCAACTTTCTGATGAAATCGGTTTGAATATAAATGAGAAACAATATAATTAGTTTTTATCAATATTCATACAAATTTAGATAAATATGTATATGTATATATATATATATATATATATATATATATATATATATATATATATATATATATATATATATATATATATATATATATATATATATATATATATATATATATATAATCTCTTGATAATTATTAGCAATAACAGGCTGGTTGAATCTTAAAAAACTCGATTCAATTAATAAATTGACGTTTCATTATGACATTCATAGTTATTCAAAATTTTTGAACAAAATTGAAAATTCTTTGACATTTATTGACTTGATAAAATTGAATATTGATCTGTCTTGTTAAAAATTCTTTCAGTCTAATATTAACATTCAAAATTGTTTCATTAGAAGGCAAGGGAAACTACAGAAACCTTTACCTATGTAATGTTCGAAAATAATAATAATAGAGTACTATTTATTTAACAGAAAGAAATTAGTCACGGGAAAATATTAAAAAAGTAGAGCAGAATTATCGGTATAGAACGTTTATATGGAAGCAGCCGTTGACACGTGTTTCGGACTCTTTGGTCCTCATCAGAACGGCGTAGCTAAGTATTGGATTGTTATTGCTAATAATTATCAAGAGATTAAAAATAAATCACAGGCAACAACAATTCGAATAAATAATTATATATATATATATATATATATATATATATATATATATATATATATATATATATATATATATATATATATATATATATATATATATATATATTGAGATACAGGGTGGTAAAGTTTCAGAAAATGAATCATTTTTTATTTACAACTTTGAAACCACACAAAATATTTGAAAAAATTAAAAAAAAAATACAAAAAAAAATTAAGCTAATTTGTTTGTTGGATACACCAATTTTTCTTTAACAAAAATCTAATTTCTTATGTGATAATATTATGATTATGCAGAGAATCAGTTTGAATTTCTTTAAGCAAAAACCATGCATCGCTCTAAGGAAACTCAAGAGATCAAATTTGTTCAAAACAAAATATACATTTCAAAAATAATTTCAGTTTGAAGAAAAATCAGTGGCTGACCATAAATGTTTGCAGAAGTATGCAAGGCAAATTCTACCTGAACGCCACTAATGGAAAATTTAAAACCTGTATTGCATCAAAAAATGCACATTGATGAGTAGTACTTGCATACTAAATTTGATTGAAATATTTTGTGTGGTTTTAAATTTATAAATAAAAAATGATTTATTATCTGGAACTTTACCACCCTGTATCTCAAAAACTAGGAAGTTTAGGACATACGTTCATGAAGTTTTCGTCTTAAAATGGGTCCAAAATTCACCCCCTAAATTATTCATATTCAATTATAAAACACTCTGTATATATATGTATATATGTATAAATATATATATATATATATATATATATATATATATATATATATATATATATATATATATATATATATATATAGACATCAGAAAGAATAACTCCGGTCGTGATACATCAAATAGGATAATGGGTTAAACGGATGAATTAAAGGCTGATAAAAGTGTACTTCTTATATTCTTTGTCAACGTTTCGGCTTCTATTTAAGCCTTCATCAGGACTCTACAAAAATTAGTTCAATAAATAGCAAAACGAGCGGTCTCAATATAACAGAACTCACCGAATGTTTGAGGTTATAAAATAAGCTAACATCTTCCAAAACAGAAAAAACACAAAACTAATGTGACAAACCATAACACAATTAAACTGTACTACATTATATGAATTTATTTAAACTAAGTCAAACGTGATTTCTTTGAATTATAAATATTACGAATTTCCAACAACACAACATCGTGGTAACAAGAGAATGAAAGCAATCACAGAATGCTCAATAACAAGTTGACAACCTAAGTTATAAAATTGAAAACAATATAAAATAAAGTGACACAAGATGTTCTTCTTCTTTCTATCCTGACCTTAATAAATCAATCAACAGAACTTTCATTGCTATTCGTGACGTCATACGCTATTAAAAAGGAATAAATACTACTAATGTTATCTATATCTTTCCTCGAATTCATTGAATCCGGGCAACGTTTTATGTGATATATCTCCAAAAATGATCTCCTGTCCAAGTTATTCTCAAATTCTAGAATTTTTGCAGAACCATAGTCCATATTATGGTCTGTAGCTCTGCAATGTTCAGCCAGTGCACACACCTTCTTTGGGTTCTTTATATCACTCTTGTGTTGGCTAATTCTCTTTTTCAATTGCTGAGACGTCTGACCAATATATGATAATTCACATACCTGACAAGGAATGCTATACACCACACCACTAAGTTTATCTTTATCGATTTTGTCTTTCACTGATGAAAACAACAATTTAACACTAAATTGATTCTTAATTGCAAATCTAAGATCATCACTCTTCAGCAACATAACCAATTGCTTTGTAACATCAGGAATTGAAGGAATTGATACATATTTCCTCCCAATGAGTTCACCACTAACTGAAACATTGTCAGGCCTCATAACGTTTACCATTTGAGGACGTTGTGCTGTATTATATAAAAGTTTATTGAGCAAAATACGTGGATAGCCATTATCCATTAATAAGTGATATATATATTTTTTTAAATTGCCAGCAACTAGTGATCCGTGAGAAATCCTGGAAACCCTCTCTTTCATACCCAAAATTAAATTAATTTTTTGTCTTAATGGATGACTCGATAGATAGTTCAAATATCTGCCAGAACTCATTGGTTTCCTATACCAATCGACGATTATCATATACTCTACAGTTCTCATAACCTTTGTATCAAGGAACGGGACAGCATTATCTGTTTCCTCTTCAATCGTGAACTTAATATGTTCATTATATTCGTTGAACTTGTTGAGTGTATATTGAACTTGGTCTCGAGGAACTGCACAGATTATGTCATCAACATATTTCTTAATAAAAGGGATATTGAAAGGAAGGGTCTCCAAAATTCTGTCAAGAACAAAGTCCATTACAATTCTAGCAACAATAGGGCTTAAATTCGAGCCCATAGGCGACCCAAATATCTGACAATAAAACTTATTATCAAACAAAAAATAATTTGAGGAAAACAAAACCGGACAATAATGATAAACTCACTCTT
>JARQZK010004418.1:0-7500 GCA_030704885.1 Cynegetis impunctata
TAGAAAAGTATCAGAACTAGCAGCAGATAAAATTAGATCAAGTTTTAAAGACATTACCTAAATATATATACTACCTTCAAAAGAAACCATTTCCCTGAAACAATTTTTTTAATATTCGTAATTTAAAACTATTCAACTGATACTAAGCTTATCTATTATTTTCCAACTCTCAATTACTCTGTTATACTTAAATGGGGCCTTGTGAATATAAAAACGAAGATTTTCTTCTAAAACAAGAAGCCTAAAGCTAAACACTTCTAGGAGTATCATTAAATAAAACAATCATAGAATATAAATTACATCAGAATAATAAAGCCTTATTAGATCAATTTAAAATCCATATTTATCACGTGTTTTAGTAAAAAATCAGCTTCAGTTAGTAATTAGCAATAGATTATTTTAGAGATATCCCTAGCCAAATTCTTTTCCTCAATCTAAAGCTATCTCCCAAAAATGAAGAACGTTAATCTGCAAGCTTAATCTTTAATTTCGGAGAGATAATAATAATAATATTTTTTACGGAATAAATAGAATTTTATAGAAGGATATTCAGCGAGAAAACATATTTTTAATTAAATTTCATTATATTATCCTGTGAACTAACATTTGGCACTAAAACGCAATTGAAAATTTGAATTTTTTGGAAAGACTTGTACCTCGTGATTTCTGGTTAGGTATCGCTTGAAGAATTGAATTTTCACTTCGTACACAATTTCATTGCAATGAAATACTTAAAACATATTCGAAGATACTGGAGATAAACTAAGATTTTGACAACAAATTTCATTTAGTCCAAAAAAATATACACTTTCTCAAATGATTAATAATATTTGAAGATCGTCGTTGTTCGAACTGATTCTCAGATTTTCATACACTATTATAGTTTGTTTAAAGCTTCAGTTATTTGAAACAAGAATTTGTCGGTATATGCTTTAGTTTTGAGAACAGACATATATCATTCGACCTATTCAAAATACTATAATTTTAACTGGAAATAATAATCATTATATATTGCATCAAGAAAAAATGTGGTAGTCAAAAACCACTCAAATTAATAACAACTATTCTTTTGAAGAAAAAAAGAAAATGAGAAAATTTCGTCACAAATCACCAGGTTAAACTACATTTCTTAATTATTCCATTTGTTCTTGTTTCTATCTACTCTAAGATATCACAGCAATAAAATATTTCAAAACAGCGGAAATGAATTTTATTCACAGGTCAAGATCTTCCTCAATTAATGATATAATCATAATCTTCAAAATCCTCTTATTCCGGAGGGTCCTTTAATTCAAACCATCCTGTGGTAGTGTTAATTATTTTCATGCCTGAAGCAATTAATTCTATTTTCATTTGGGATGGAGCTTTGTATTTCATTCTCTGCGTTTGAAGTTTATTGTTGAATGTAGCCTTTTGCGGATCTGAGTGTTTGCTAATAACAAGTTACATAATACAAAGGATCGTTGACGATATTAAATTGCAGAAAAATTGAAAAATGTTTACAAAGGAAAATTTAATTTTCGTTAAAACAGTTCGCTAATCCATACAAAATTTTCATACTTATTACCATGAAATAAGTTGTGAACTTAATTAGATTGACAAAATTTGAAATTGAAATATTTCGGTCAGTCTAGAGTTATTGAAACCCATTTACATTTTGAAGAAAAACATCTCTGCTACAGAAATATGTAGAATATAATATTATTCAATTTTTAGAAACTAATTTTCACTTCAATTAAGGGTGCTAATAAAATGCTCAGCAAATCCATTAGCAGGTTTTCTACTCTAGGTTATACGTAATAATACATGAAATGCAATTTGGAAGTTAATAGAGCACAGCATCAGTGTTATGTAAATCCCAAGGAAACGAGATTTTCCTGATACTTGTATCGTATTTCCCAAAATAAAATAGAATACAGGAACGTAACACCACAAGTTGTCGACTGGAATTTCTTATATATATATATATATATATATATATTTTTATATATATATTTATATATATATTTATATATATATATATTATATATATATATATATATATATATTTATATATATATATACTATATATATTATATATTATATATATATATATATATATATATATATATATATATATATATATATATATATATATATATATATATATATATACATATATATATATATATATATATATATATATATATATATATATATATACATATATATATATGAATATATTTCGTTGAAACCAACGAAGAAGAGTACCTCAACATCAACTCAATTCACGTACCAAATTTCAACAAACTATTTTGACAAAAAAACTTGCGATACTACTATAGCGAATTATATATATATATATATATATATATATATATATATATATATAAATATAATATATATATCTATATATTTAATATATATATATATATATATATATATATATATATATATATATATATATATATATATATATATATATATATACTAGCTGACCCGGCAAACGTAGTTCTGCCATATAAATTATTTTTATCTATCTATCTTTCTATTTATCAATCTATCTGACCCGGCAAACGTTGTTTAAATTGTGAAAATGGCTATGAAAAAATATGTGTTGTTGATAGAAGGGTGAAAATTTAGGGTTATATGTATTTTTAATGCAACATCATAAAAAAATGAAAATAAAAATTTTGTATAAAAAATTTATAAAAACGTTCGTTGTGAAGCACCCTAATCACTTTATTATATTTTTATAGGGGTATGAAAAATATATAACGACCTATTCTCAGACCGACTATTGTTATTTTCGATTGCCATCATGCAACCCTATTGCGGCTCTGTGGATAAAATTTGAAAAAAATTAAAATTGCGATGGA
Source organism: Cynegetis impunctata (assembly GCA_030704885.1). NCBI lineage: Eukaryota > Metazoa > Arthropoda > Insecta > Coleoptera > Coccinellidae > Cynegetis > Cynegetis impunctata. The sequence goes on from JARQZK010004418.1 coordinate 2,859, forward strand.
AAAATAGGGGTTTATCGTAGACGGTTAAAAAATTGAGAGTAGGTAATATGAATTTTTTTTATTCTAAGTCATGACAAAATAAAAATAAAAATCTTGCCAGAAAAATTGAAGTTTATAATTAACAAATAAAAAATGGGAGTTGATCGTGGAGGGTTGAAAATTTAGGGTTGTATATATTTTTGAATGCTGTATCATAAAAAAAATAGAAAAGAAAATATTGTCTGAAAAAAAATTTATTTTTAGTTGTGGACCACCTTCAACATTCAGGGGGATGAAAAATAGATGTTGTCCGATTCTTAGACCTAACCGATATGCACACAAAATTTCATGAGAATCGGTCTAGCCATTTTGGAGGAGTTAAACAAATAAAAAATAGGGGTTGATCGTAGAGGGGTGAAAATTTAGGGTTGTATGTATTTTTGAATTTATATATCATGAAGAAATAGAAAAGAAAATTTTGTCTGAAAAATAAAAATAAAAATTAAGGGATGAACCACCCCTCGACCCACCTTCAACATTCAGGGGGATGAAAAATGAAGTTTGTCTGATTCTCAGACCTAACCGATATGCACACAAAATTTCATGGGAATCGGTCGAGCCGTTTCGAAGGAATTTAACAAATAAAAAACATGGGTTGATCGTAGAGGAGTGAAAATTTAGGGTTGTATGTATTTTTGAATGCTGTATCATAAAAAAAATAGAACAGAAAATTTTGTCTGAAAAATAAAAATTAAGGGGTGGATCACCCTAAAGATGCAGGGGGATGAAAAATAGATGTTAGCCGATTCTCAGACCTACCCGATATGCACACAAAATTTCATGAGAATCGGTCGAGCCATTTCGGAGGAGTTTAACTTCTAACACCGTGACACGAGAATTTTATATATCAGATATACATATATATATATATATATATATATATATATATATATATATATATATATATATATATATATATATATTTATATATCAGACATGAAAATTTTTTCGAAAATCGTGGTCTAGGAGGTGTCAAACGGAAAAAAACTACTCCCCCACCTGACTGCTTTCCTTCGATACACTGCAATAGTATGTATTTTATGGGATAAAAGACGACTAAAAATATTTGAATACATTTTAAATGAATGAATCCTAAGACGTCCCTGTTGACATTAACCGGCGATCCCGAGATGCGGTCTCAGGTGCGGGCTGCCATCTTGGTTGTTTGTATTAGAGGCGTCTTCCAAATAGCTACTTGTGGCTGAGCAGAATTTATCACTCAAGAAAAGCGTTTCTGCAACAATGAAATGAAAAAGACTTGTTTACTTTTTGGTCCCACCTGAAAAATTATTCTTTCACCTTGGAGCGCCTTAGTCGACTTTTTGAATACTGTTGACTCAGTTTGCTGTTCGATAAGGAAGGAAATTTAGGGGATTTTCTGACGATCGAATGTAGAAGTGATTTTCTTTCGTTGTTTTCAAGCTTCCTTGTTTGTTTCTCAGATTACATAGTCATGTTATTTCCAGTAGCATTTCACAGATCCAGTGGAAGTGAAAAATCGAAAACGTGGGGTTTGTTGAAAACATGAATTGCACTGAGAAGGTCTCTACTATGAAAATTCATGAATATTCTAGTAACTAGGAAATGTATTATATAGCTATAAACAGGTACAGAAAAACAAAAAAAGGGTATAAAAATATATAGATGTATAGATATATATCACATTGAAATAATTTTCATTTTATGATGTCTTGGACCAGAACTTGGCCACGTCCAGCGCTTCCGGGGTGTCATTCATCAAATCCTTCATGGTACAGGTGCTTGAATTTCATTCATAATCAATAATTTTTCACTTATATTTTTAAATCAGTATATTAATATATTCATTACGAAAACAAACATATCGACGACATTATTTATTTTACTATATCAGATTAAGAAAATATATACTGTTTATATATATATATATATATATATATATATATATATATATATATATATATATATATATATCCACATTGGTGAAACATAATTCAATATTCACTTGAAGAAAATGTATTTTCAAATTAAACACTTAACTAAATTTCAAGGCATAATGACAATTCCAAATTTAGAAATAACAATAAACAACAGCAATCTTTCTTCTGATATTTTCAGGGAATGTGTTCATTCTTCAGAAGTAATAATAAGTAAATTGAATAAATTTATTTCAGTTTATTATTCAATGTTAGTTTCATTGCAATTGCAAATGAAATTGTATTTCTTTTTAAATTGAATTAATTGTTTAATAATATCCATTGAACAATCTTATACAATCTTATATATATATATATATATATATATATATTATATATATATATATATATATATATATATATATAAATATATATATATATATATATATATATATATATATATATATAAATATAAAAATATATATATATATATTTATATATATATATATATATATATATATATATATATATATATATATATATATATATATATATATATATATATATATATATATATATATATATATATATATATATATATACCGTAGAACGGGGCTAAATTGGAAATGCGGGGATAATTTAGAATTCATAACCTGTAACTTCATCTGGCAATCCTGTTTAGGTACAACACAATTCCGCGTAAATTACACTGTAATAGTATAGTACATAACCTTACTTATTCAGACTTTTGATGATTTCAGTATTCGTAAGCGTGGTAATGGTCTGTTAGACATTGAAAGTGAGGCGGAAAATCAACCAATATTTGAGCCTGTCAAACTTTCACTGCTAGTGCGTCGTGGGTGAGAGTTATAGCAGTGAAGTTTTATATAAAAAATGGTGTTGATGTTAGTATCATTGTGCGAAAAAGTTATAAACATTATGCTACCCCAAAATTTTTTATGGTCCTTTTTGAAGATCGGGGCTATTCTGGATGGCGTTTTTATAATCATTCCAAAATATCCCCGGTCTTCAAAACTCACCCCATTCTTCTAATTATCAATGCTATATACCTTTTATTATTTTTGATTTAAAAATGTATGTTTTCCAATTTAACCCCATATACGAGGTAACTATAATTTATGCGTTATTTTTACCGATTCTAAAATATCCCCGACCCACCAGGCTATTTTAGACGGGCCTAAAACAATTTTTTTTCAGCACCCTGTAAGAATTGGGACCTATTTATCATAGAATAATATTTGGTCGTATATGAACCTATCCAAAAAGCATATCAAAATAGATTATTTTTAATTACTGTTTCTGCAATATCAAAAATAATGAAAAAAATTCTACAATAGCCCCGTTCTACGGTATATAAATTTCACAGTTTTTGCCTGTATGCAATTACTTCATTCAAAAGCAGTTAGTTTTTCGTTGCTTGGATTCAACTTCGTTATAAAAATCATCAGTCGCCTATTTTTGCTGGTGAAAGAAGAATTAAATCATAAATTAAATCTTCAAAGGCATCATTGGATGACATCAACTTTTTGCTGTTTAGAGAAGCTTTTTTTGTGTGCTCATTCAACATACAATAAAAAGTAAAAAATATTTACAATCAATTCTAAATAAATATGAATTATTGTTTTGTTTTCAAAATAAATCGAATATGTATAAAAATTTCAAAGAAATCATATCTCATAACAATAGCTTCAGATGGCAGATTCACTAAATTTCTGGCAATCTTTCGACTATCATAACAAGAACTGTAAGATAATTAAACTGACTAATGAATATTTATAACCTCTCATTACATAGATAAGGGTCGCGTTAAGGTAGCCTGTTTATTTAGGGAATAACTGGATGCTTCTAACTAGCATTTATGTCATTTCCGGTGAAACCGGAAGTTGCATGGAGTTGAGTTACTCGTCAAAAAATGCAGTTTTATGCATCAAACAGATCCTCCAAACTTTATTTCATTATCTTCGAAAACAAAAAATTTATAGGGACCTTCCGTGGACACCCGGTATATATATATATATATATATATAAATAGTTATATTTATATATATATATATATTAATATATATATATATAGATACAATCAATTCATAATTATTAGCAATAACAGGCTTGTTGAATCTCAAAAAACTCGATTTTATCAAAAAGTTGACGTTTCGCCACGGCATTCGTGGCTTTATTTATTTGATAAAGCCACGAATGTCGTGGCGAAACGTCAACTTTTCAATAAAATCGAGTTTTTTAAGATTCAACAAGCCTGTTATTGCTAATAATTATCAAGAGATTAGAAATAGTTCACAGCCAACAACAATTCGAATAAATAATTATATATATGTAAAAAAGGTAATAGTCCTGTCTCATCCTGTTTAGTGATTAATCATATATTTGTATAGAGTTATTGCTAAGAATAAGTTTCTCTACATCTCTTCTTCAGAAGTAATAATAAGTAGATTGAATAAATGTATTTCAGTTTATTATTCAATGTTAGTTTCATCAAGGTTGCAATTGCAAATGGAATTGTATTTCTTTTCAAATTGAATTAATTGTTTAATAATATCCATTGAACAATCTTATATATATATATATATATATATATATATATATATATATATATATATATATATATAATTTATATATATATATATATATATATATATATATATATATATATATATATATATATATATATA
>JARQZK010004418.1:12500-75000 GCA_030704885.1 Cynegetis impunctata
GGGCCTTGTAGAACTCAACTTTAGAAACATTGAGAAATTGTTGCTTCAATTCAGTGTTACATTGCAACTCAATCAGTTCGAGCTGCAATTCTGGTTCGACTGATTCGTAGTCCACATTATATGGCATGCTAAAAATGTTCAGGTCCTGTTCAATAACTTTGAAGTCATGGAATATTCGTTCAAATTCGTCATGAAGACATTTCACGCTTTTCTCGTAGCTCTTAAGTTTGTCTTCCCTAACTGCAATAGTTTTTAGTCTTGGCAAATGAGTAAGGTCTCTCTTGACTAGTTGTTTGGAAAATAGATTCAATTGCATTTTAAAACCCCTGATATGATCCCAAATTTCATGGATTAATTGATTTCTTTCTTGGAGTTTAAGGTTCAATTTGTTGATGTGACTGAGAAGATCTGTAAAAAATGCCAAGTCCGAAAGCCATACACTATCTTTCAAATGTTCACACTCGTCCATTTTTTTTTCTTCCATGAAAGATATTATTTCCTGTTTTAGATCCCATACTCGTTCAAAAACCCGTCCAGCACTGAGCTTACTTTAGTGTAGTAAAGTACATCAGAATATTCAGATTGCAAGGAGTCAAGAAACTCTCGAAATTGTCTGTGATTGAGTGCTCGTGAAAGAATGCTATTAACAAGCTTAATAACATCATCAAGCACATGTTTCATGTCTAGAGCAGATTTACACAGAGCTTCTTGATGTATGACACAATGAAGAAACACAACTTTGTTCTCAGGAAATGTTTCTCTAAATATGCCTAAAAACCAGATGTCGTCCCTGTCATATTCGGTGCTCCATTAGTAGTAATGTTACAAATAGTGGGCAAAGGTACTTTCAGAGTAGTGATAGTTTCTTGAAAAATGTCTGAGCCTTTTGTCGTTCCTTTTAATGAACGCATGCAAGCTAACTCTTCAGTCACACAAAAGTTGTCATCAATACCTCTTATGAATATCAGTAACTGAGCTGTGTCAGTTATGTCTGTACTTTCATCCAACGCAAAAGAACAGAATATAAATTTGCTTATCTTTGAATCTAGTTGTGAAACAAACTTCTTATCAATTACTTCAATTTTTCAAGACCATGCCGCGGGCCGGATTGACTAGCCCAAATGTCTGGTCTAGAGTGAGCCCTAGATACTTCACAAATTGCTGTCATTCTAAGTTGCTCCGTCGAGACGAATAGTCCTTAAGTGCTGAAGCTTCGTTCTTCTAGTGAAGGGTACCACTGTGGTTTTTGATGCGTTAATTCTCAATCCCACCGAGAGGCACCACCTTCTGGTAGTCTCTAGCTCCCTTTCTATGAGATCGCAGAGGGTTCCTTCGAATTTACCTTTGGCCATGATGACTATGTAGGACTGTTCCTACTTGTCGCCGGTTTCCATTTTGAGCGGTAAACTTCAAAAGAAACTAGTAAACATGTGTGAACAAATCTGTTTTGCTATCGCAGTGGAAACGTATCGAGAACGCAACTGGTAAACCTTCGTTTCGCAAATTTTCAGTGTGCAGTGAAGTAAGAAACCGAATGAATATATAGCTACGGTTCCACCGGAGGAAAATTGAGGAACATTTTTGTTGCTGTTGCTTGTTTCCTTTAATGTTCCTAAATGTTCCTAAATGTTCCTTAACATTTCTTTATGTTTCGGCAACAAATGTTGATTGTTTCTACTAAACAATATGCAACTATTGACAATTTTAGTTGCTTCAGTGGAAACAAGAAATGTACGTTTGTTGCCATAAATTCTACCCTTGGCAACAAGGAGAAACATTCAGCAACAAAATTTTACTCAATATTCTTCCGGTGGAACTGTAGCTCTATGATCACCTACGTTTGATGATACTCGAAAGCAACATGAACTAGGCAGATATATATTTTACTATTATATCCTTTAGAATTATTTCACTCATTTAGGGTAGAACGGGGCTTAAAGGTCCACGGGTATAAAGGTCCTCCATTCATATCTAAGAAACTAGTGACGTATCGTTTCTTCTATCTATACGAGTAGTCAGCAGATGTCGCTAGGAGCGTAACGAGACATCGTTGACAGTCGAGCGACGACGCTCAGTGTTGCCACAGGTGGCTCGTTCGGGCCAGATCTGGCTCGTTTGAATTAAAAGTTCCTCGTTGACTCCTTTTTATTAAAATTGGCTCGTTTTTAAATTTTGCTAAATTTTGTTAAAGTTGAGTATTTCTGAACTCTCTTGAATTTAACTGAACGGTGTTGAGTGTTGGATTACTTGGATTGGATTATTTTGAATTACACGGGGTGGGCGAGTGCAATTCGTGAACGCACCATCGCCGAACAAGAGAAATCACGAACGCAACCCTATCCGTGTCTGTATTATCTATGACCCCAATCCAACCGCTCAGCGGCTCAGCTGTTCTTTATTTATCGAAAAATAAAATGTAAAATATTGGGAAGTTTGTTTTGTTGTTGGTTATATTGTACCTACCCTACATTACAATGGAAAAGTAAGTTAATATTTCAAACATTACTACCTTAAAACTTTTACATTTCATATTTATTTTTAAAAAGTTCATTATAAGAAAACCAAATAAAGAAGGAATTGGGGCAAACAGTGGAAATGAACATTGCAGCTCCTACTGTCACTGTTCATTTCACTCAGACCATAGAAGAGTCCATCATAAAGGAATCAAAATTTGTAGGAATCAATTCCTCACCATCGGAATCTGAATCATCGACAAGCGAACCAAATCCAAAGAAAAGGAAATTGTATAGGCACAAATTTCAAGAAAAATGGGCTGCAACTTATCCTTGATTGAGAAATGAGCAAGACAAAATATTTTGTAGTGTTTGTACTAGGTATTTAAAATTTAGTTTGTTTGATATTAAAAGACATGCTGTTACAGACTTACACAAGCGGAATGTTACCAAGTTAAAAAATACTCCAAAAATTACGAGTGTTTTAAAAAATGAAAATCTTTTAAGAAAAAATCAACTTGTTAAACAAGCAGACTTAAAACTCTGTGTGTTTTTACATGAACACAAAAATGTTTTGGTTTTTAATACTTATGTTTTGAATCCCAACCTACCCCCTACCCCAAAAAACAACTAGGTTAGGTTTCCTAATGATGTGGTATGTATTTCGAATACATCACTAATATCCTTCTAATTCTTAAAAATATATATTTCCGAGAAATAGCTATTCACTAGTAAAAAACATTGTCGAAAAAGCTCGTTCTAGTATGAATTTCGCTCGTTTACTCCATATCATCTGGCTCGAAAAAAAATAGGCATGTGGCAACACTGACGACGCTAGTAGGACATACATGACTGCGTCTCAAAATTTTAACGTAAGTAAATTGTTTAATTACTATTATTTTTAGTTCCGGGCAGTGTTATTTCATTTTCCATGCCTAAACTCCGTATATTGGAATAGGTTATTTATTTGTTTTTCACGTTTTATCATTAATATTGAGCTAGATTAAACGGTATTTTTATTATAACCTGAAAAAACACTTTTATGCGGTTGGGGTAAAAAGTTCAAATGTGGACCTTTTAGCCCACATTGAATTATTCATCCCATAATTAATATATAGGTTATTAAAAATATTTTTGTTTCAGAATGCGCAACTATAGAAGGAAAGCTGATCGTGACACTGAGTCTTTCGAGTTGCAACGTGCAGCTGATTTAGTTATCAATGAAAATGTATCATTAAGGCAGGCATATCGCTACTTTGAATTGAATAAAACTTCATTATCAAGATTTATGAAAAGAATGGAGAGTGATCCTGTCAATTTGAGATTTGGCTATGGTACTTCTAGGCAGATATTCAATAAAGAATAAGAAGCCAGCCTCACAGAATAGTTGCTCAAACTTTTCAACAAATTTTTCACGGGATAGGTCCTAGAGAAGTTCGTCGCATGGTTTATGACTGAACCATCAAATATGCAATAAGTGTATCAGAAACGTGGCATTCCAACAAAATGGCTGGTACAGGTCCGTCGATTCCACCTATATTCACCTTTCCCGCAAAAAGTTCCAAGACCATTTACGCTGTTGTATTTGCAAGTAAATACAACAGAGGTTGTATTTACTTTCTTTGTAATAATTTTGATTCAAAACGTTTAAGGAAAATAATTTTTTTTCCTGGGTTTAGAAATGTTCATGGAAAAGCATTTTATTTTTGTCTTTAAAAACCTTTAATATCTTTCGTTTTTCATAAGATTTTGAAAATTTGAGGAGGATAAAATCTTTATGAAATTAAAATTAAATACTGGACCTTTTTGCCCCTTGGCTGTTCCTTTTTACCCCTACTACGGGGTAAAAAGAGACAGACGACAAGGTCAAGAAAAATTGTGAAATTATATATTTCTCTTATGATAGTTAAACCAGAAATTTGTTTAAACATCACAGGATAACTGTTTGTTCGATTAGTGTTGTATTTATTGATAAAGTAAATTCCGTTTTCACAGTATAATTCTCAATAGTCAAATTGGACCTTCAAGCCCCGCCCTACCCTACTGCAGCTTTTCAACAATATCCATATGGAGTGCGTTGAAATGTTCTTGTTTCATTTTGCTCTAATTTTTGTTTACAAAATTTTGCATATATTTTCAACTTCATACTTCCAGTTCCATTAACTCTAACTATTAACATATGATGAAAATGTTCATCTTCGTAATATGAAAGATAATAATGATGTATAATTAAATAAACTCCGTGATTCACAGAAATATCAATGAATGTAAAAGTGTGCCATATTTATTGAAGGATTCTAAAACTCTGATAAGCATTAGAGAAAACTTGAAAGAGCTTATAATTTGAAGAAGTATCGTCAGAATATTTGAAATTTTTATATTTCTAAATTTTTTCTAACTTGCAAGGGGTAGTCGTTTTTCAATACATACTCAGGATTTCCCATAAAGAAAGAGACAGATATACCCTATAGGCACTAAATTATACTGAACGGACATAAATTAATTAAAAAATCTGGTACGTCTAGTTATTCTTTGAAATAATACAAACTAACGTATAAAAGAAATCACATTCAGTTGAAGACATTTTTAGTAATTATATTTTATTAATAAAAATGAGCCGAATCTATAAAATTTTGATTCATACATATTTTAGGGAATAATGAGATAAAATCGAAATATTTGAAAAAAAAACATTTTAACCCTCTCGGTCACGAATTAAAACTATTGGAGCGAAAAATCTGAAATTTACTGTGATGCAACTTATGATTTTTTGAAAATTTTTGATGTTAAATTCAGATTTTCAAAATGCTCCGTTTGGGCACTATGACATGTCCCAAATTGAGGACTTCATGAGCTGATGGGTACTATGACATGTCCCCAATTGAGGACATCATGAGCTGATGGAAGACAAAAAATTTTCAGAAATATGTTCAGAGGGTAAAATATTAATATGTTTTATTAAAATAACATTACAGGGTATGGTATTTCATGAATGGACCATTTTCGAAGTAGTAAAATGTATAAAATTTAACTTTTGCAGAAATAAAATAAAAGTGCTGTTATATTTACCTAGATGTTGCGTTTACCGCTAGCTCACAATGTCCTCAAATTAGGACGCTGATTACAATATAATCAAAAATCACCAAACAAAATTACTTTGGAACAAGTCTACACTTATTGTGAACGTGAACAAACAGTTTTCAAACACGTGGTCTAACGAATATAACTAACAAAAAAATAAACAGTAGAGCGCTACACTGCTGTCACAGCTACCCTACGGAAACCTATATTTCAAATGAATGAATTTTTTTCCATCAGCTTGTAGATGGCAGCACATAACTTCATTTGGAAATATATGATGTCCACAACTGAGAACAATGTGACAGAGAAGTAAGAGCAAGCGGCACTTCATAGGAAAAAATCCAAAGTAGGTTGTCCTCAATTGAGGACAAAGTGAGCGAGAGGGTTAAGATAAATTTATTTACGAAATCCTTCAATTAAACTACAAAGTATCTTAATTAATTAATTCGATATATGAATGAGAACTTAGGAATTATATTCTATAGTTTATTACATATCAAAATTATTTATTTTTTTATTATCACGTAAACTACTGACTTGAATAGCTATTGAATGAAAGTTCATAAGGTCTTTTTTCCAATATTCCGACTATGAAATTAATTCGATATTGTGTGTTTTCCACGTGATATACTATAAGATGAATTATTCTAAGTAGAATCGATTTCAAATTAACAGACTGTGGTTGTTAGCAATCATAGCTGCCCGGCAATTGCAGTTGGCGTTCCCTTGCGCATTGGTTTGGAAATGTATCCTTAATTGGATTAGACAGACCTCGTTCGTGAGGTTTAGGGACTATGAATAATCCACATGTTTACATGATTATTCATATTTTATACGTTACCGTTCATACAACACCATAAAAATAATAATAAGTCCAAAAATTTCCAAAATATTATGACTGAGTGACATAGAGTCGATGTTGAAATTTTTATATTATTAGATAATTTGTCTGTTCCATCACTAATAACACAACATGATAAAACGAAATCACAATTTTATTAGGAGCATTCTTAACAAAGGCAAAAATGTAGGTAAAACAGATATCATTGGTTTAAGATATAAATTACATTTAATTCATCGAATCTGGTTTAAATAAAAGGAAATATATACACGTAGAGAAGAGAAAAATACTTAGGAAGATATACATAAGGTGAGAAAACAAGTGGAGTGTGGTTGAGAATGGTTAGGGATGGCTAGGCCACACACAAAGGATCTAAGATTCCAGAATGACAAGAACATATACATATATATATATATATATATATATATATATATATATATATATATATATATATATATATATATATATATATATATATATATATATATATATATATATATATATATATATATATATATATATATATATATATATATATATATATATATATATATATATATATATATATATATATATATATATATATATATATATATATATATATATATATATATATATATATGTAACAAGTAGAGCAGAATTATCGGTATAACCCGCTTATATGGAAGAAGCCGTTGACACGTGTTTCGGACTCTTTGGTCCTCATCAGAACGGCGTAGCCAAGCATTGGATTGAAAACTTGGAGATGAAAATAGCACAACAAACGAAATCCCCTGCTACGGAAGACAATCACACATTTGTGGCTTAGGGGATTTCGTTTGTTGTGCTATTTTCATCTCCAAATTTTCAATCCAATGCTTGGCTACGCCGTTCTGATGAGGACCAAAGAGTCCGAAACACGTGTCAACGGCTGCTTCCATATAAGCGGGCTATACCGATAATTCTGCTCTACTTGTTTAATATTTTCCCGCGACTAATTTCTTTGTTGTTGTTTATTTACTCGGTCTGAGATCTCGCGGATGGCATTAATCGCCTCCGTGGCTAAGTTTGACCAAATCTCCCAAACCGGAGAGTTCAAACAATAAGCCACAAATGTGTGATTGTCTTCCGTAGCAGGGGATTTCGTTTGTTGTGCTATTTTCACCTCCAAGTTTTCAATCCAATGCTTGGCTACGCCGTTCTGATGAGGACCAAAGAGTCCGAAACACGTGTCAACGGCTGCTTCCATATAAGCGGGCTATACCGATAATTCTGCTCTACTTGTTTAATATTTTCCCGCGACTAATTTCTTTGTTGTTGTATATATATGTATATACATATATGTATATATATATATATATATACATATATATATATATATATATATATATATATATACATATATATATATATATATATATATATACATATATATGTATATAGTATATTTCTCCAATATAAAATCAAATATCATTCATCCCAAGTCCATAAACCTAAAAGACAATAGTAAAGCAGTTAGCTCAAGTACCTACAAAGCTCCTGGGTATGATAGTTGATAAACACCTGAGTTGGGATCAACACTGTGATAAATTAACATCAAACCTGAATTCTGTGATTTATACTATAAGAGCTATAAGGAATCAAGTGGATGTTAGTACATTGAATACCATCTATTTTGCTAACTTCCAGTCCCTCTTATCATACGGTATTTTATTTTGGGGCCCTAGTACACATGCTGAGCATATATTTATAATTCAGAAACAAGCTATAAGAACAATTCTAAATATGAATTTCAGATCATCCTGCAGAAGTTGTTTCAAAGCTTGTAATATTCTAACTCTTCCAGGTCTATATATTTATAGAAAATTACTTTTTTTTCGTAAGCATCCTTATTATTTTGCTGAATATAAAAATAATAACTCGACTAGGAGAATTCATGAATATTTTTTTCCGATCCATAAATAGTCGAATACCGAGCATAGCACGTTATATATGGCAATAAAAATGTATAATTTTCTCCCAATAAGTATTCTTAGTTATCTGTATATAATTCATTTCGAAAGGCTGTATTTTCATTCATATTAATGTGTGAGCCATATTCTTTCAAAGAATTCATAGACTATTGTAGTGCAAATTGAGAACAAAATCTTAATTTGAATTTATGATGTTTCTTCGACCTGTTTTCATTTCATTATTGTATTTTAAGTGTATGACGATGATTCTGGAAATAAAATATATTATTATTATCCATGGATAATTTTTTTTATTTTAATGATAAGAAATGAAAATCGTTTCGATGAAGCACTGTCTTGACTGTTTTTCTAATCAGTAATTATATACATATAGGTGAAGCTAATAAAAGCGTGTAAAAAAAAAGTTGAGGTTGCTTTACAAAAAGGAATTTTCGGCAGAATGAATTTGAAAAGAAGCTGAAAATTTATTTTTCGTGTTTGCAATATTTCAATTCAATTAAGAATGGAATAAATATTCAATGAGTTTGTAAAAATTAACATTCGCATTCATTTGAAGCATTCAAATCATAGAAAAAATATTCCACTGAATTGAAATAAAATTGATGCATCAATGAATTTCAATTACATTCAACAGGTTTGAACATTATTTGTTTTATTGATATTCACAGTTATGATCCTTATAAAATGATAATTTCTGAACGATTTGTTGTGGTTCGTTTTCTTGTGTAAATTGGAATACAACAAAATATGAATACATTTATATTTGCAAAATAGTTTTTAATTAGAGGAAAATATCTTGTACTCATCACGTTGGAATAAAAACAAAATCCATTGAATTCTCAATTTATTTCAAGGAAAAAAAATTGATTTAAAAATATTCACACAGAATTTATTGCATTGTGATGCACGTTTTGACTCTTTTGAGGATTCTTCAGAGATTATATTCGAAGTCCAGGTGAGGGCGAAAAGTACGTCATAAATTAATAAATCTCGTGTGAATTCTCAAGTGTTTTGGTTTCATATAGCACTGAAATGCATTCACATCAAGTAACGGCCTACAATATAATTTTTTCTAATTTTGACATACGAAGTGACACTTTTTAAAACTGATTGACATTATGAAACATCTTACTTTTTGTAACTAGTTGCATAAAGTAAAATTTTATGCAATTGGTGACGAAAAATGTATTTCAAAATTAGTGACAAAAAGAATTATTCTATTAATTTTACTGTTATAATACAAGTTAAAAACATAAATTATAAATTAATTAATTATTATAAATATTGATAACACAATTATTGCAATTATTCAAATTAATTCCTGACGACATATTTTTTTCATTGCTCGAACTTGCTGTTATTTGGGAAGCGGCGCACATTGCATTAGATGTTTCACCAAATATTTCTTGCGCTATAAGTTTTTTATTATTCATGGAATTTTAAACATATCCCTCCGCAACAGAGGTAGATTTCCAACCTGCATGCCTCTTTAATTTTAAAATATCAGCGCCTCTGTCTGCTAGGAAAGTGGCAGAGCTTCTTCTGAAGCAGTGGCCAGTATATAGAACAGGATTTGAAAGACCAAGAAATTGTGCAATAACTTTTGGCAGACTGCTAAATGTGTTAATTCCCACAGGATTTCTGGTACATTTTCCATTCGCATATTTTACAAAAAATCTGTTGTGTTTAAGAACCTGCGTCCCCACTTAATATATTTTCTTAATATTTCAACAAGATTCGTATTTTCAATGTCTCCAGTGGTTATTTCAAACTGCCGTATAACTTTTGTTTTTGAAGGTGGGATATCAACACGAAAATGGCTTCCTTCGTCTATAACATTTTCAACTGTAAGTAATGTTAATTCTGCTTTTCTGCATGCTCCTGCCATTCCAATTATCATTGCAACCTTAGCCATTAAGTATTCTTTGTCATCAGCTTCCACTAACAATTTGGCAAAATCTTCTTCAATAAAAACTTTTGACTTTTTAGCACTGTACCCGTCCGCTTGCCTTTTAATATATGCTACCAAATTTGTATATTTTTTAATATCAATATTCCTTTTCAGATTTAGTTCAGACCTTAACATTGAGTAAAGTGTCCATAATGTGGAAACTTTTAGATCTTTCTTACCCTCAAAATATGCAAGTAAAACTTTCTCATTAACATGTTTAATTTTCTTCTCATCACACCACGTAACAAATTTTTCGTATGCCAAATCATAAACTGCCTTTAACTTTTTGGGAATTACTGATAATAGAGCATTACCTGCTGCCTCTTCAATATCGCTTGGTAGCTCTTCAGAACTTGAATCACTCATTTTTTTTAAATAAAACTAAAAATATATCAATCTCGCTAAAAACCTTCCGTCTAGATTTTTTTACAAAATGTCAAACTGACAACTAACATGAAGTAACAGCAACAAACTAAATTTATGTTTTCCAAATTTTTATCAATTATAATAAATTTTATTTTTTTATTACTTTCTTCAAAATTAGAAAAAATCTTGTATGCAATACGTTACGAAATGAAATTTTATGTAACTTGTGAGTTACACAAAATTAGGCATTTCGTAACTGATGGCATAAATAGCTATTTTTAACGATATTTTGAAACAAGGTTTGGGGTTATGAATAACATAGATCTTCTGCTTGAGAACCGACATATGTTGAATTGCTATCTCCTGATTCGGTAGTATTTGCAGAATGGGTTTCTATTCCGAGCACAATGGAATCATGGCATGATTTTGATATTAGTAATTGCTTTGATAACAATAACTACCTACATGTTCAAACTATCATATGTATACTACCTGAATTATATGAATAAAAACTAGAACTCATTCTCTCTAGTTTCCACTTCATTTTTCTATTAACACAAATAATTTCGACAATGATCATATTTTCCTGAAAAATATTACCTTGGAACTCTTTGATCCTCATCAGAACACCATAGCCAAGTATGGGATGGAAAACTTAGAAGTGAAATCGAACAGCAAACATACTTGGCTACACCGTTCTGATAAGGACCAAAAATACCAATCAAAATACATGTCAATCATGCCTTTTATATGTGGGTAAGAACTATAAAATATGAGATTTTCTTCTGCAGCCAGGTATTCCGTTTCAGGTTCCTTCTCACTTCCAAGTTTGCCATTCTATACTTGGCTAGACCATTCTGATATGGACAAAGAAGTCCGAAACTCATGTCAACGGTTAATCTATATGAAGCTCAAATTAATTTGTTTCTTATAACAGGCTCTTTAAATTAATTAGAAAACTGACTGCATTAAATGGTAAACGTTTCTTTGTGAAAATCATGACTCTCAAAACTTTTTATTATTATTATAAACGTCAAAAAATTTTCAATAATCGAAAAAAATTCATGCATTTCATGATGAAACCTTAACCTTTCAATGAAGTCGTCTTTCTTATTATATAGGCCTGTTATTGCTAAAAAGTATATCTGAATAGCCTTATGTATATATATATATATATATATATATATATATATATATATATATATATATATATATCTATATATATATATATATATATATATATATATATATATAGATATAATTTATCATGTAATGTTGATGACTCCTAACACAGAAAATTTCAAACTTCCTCACACAGTAATGGCACAAAATAGAAACATGACAACTTATTTCATCAATATTGTGTGGGAAAATAAGGAATCGTCGTTATTAGGGCAAATATTATAGTTATCTCTCTCGAAAGGTTTAAAAGTTTCACGTTTTAGTCTTAGGCCAACAAATATGCTGTACATATTCATGTTGAACTTTGCGAATTATGCTTGCAAGTAATTGTTTGAGCGCCGTCTCTCTTGATTGCGGCAGGAATCAGTTCTATGTTAGTACATCCCAGTGTTAGTACATCCCAGTAGCGTCTAGAGTACTTAGTTTGATCAGTGATTAAGAAATAGAGATATATAATATAAGAAATATTTTTGAATCAATAGAACACACTATAACAGTCAATGAATTAAGAAGTATTACCGACTCCCTCGATCTCGAGTGTACAGTACCGATGAAAAATCAAATTCTGCAGAAGTGTTTCAAATTGTGAGTTGAAATATTCCGCTATCAAACTTGTCAAAAAGAGCTTCATCCACTTCCTCAACAAAACCTTGAATATAACTTTTTTCGACGCTTATGTCTATATTTTTGTTGATTTCCTTCATACGTAAACACAAATGTGATATAGCTGAATGCCCCAATTTAATAAAAAACCATAATAAAATAATTCAATTAATATTTTCACTACACTACAAAAATAATGTGGTTATTTTCGATATTACTTTTACATTTATATCTTGTTCAGTTTCTCATTAAAAGATTCTCTATTTATTTTTTCTTCCCAAACCACTTGTTGAAAACTGACGTTGGTCTTCTATCTATAGATACTGCTTGCACAGGCATATTTCTGAAATTCGGTAAAGTTCCACTGTATGAACTTTTCTTCGAGGTCACACTTGACACATACGTGTCAGTGTCTGAGATTTTTTCGGTTTTTTCAGCATCTTCAAGGTTCGTTTTGTCATCTTCTGCTAAAGCATCAGTTTCCTCAGCAAAAGCGTCAGTTTCTTCAGCAGGAACGTCAGTTTCTTCAGCCAGAACGTCAGTTTCTTCATCCAAAACGTCAGTTTCTTCATCCAAAACGTCAGTTTCTTCAGCCAAAACGTCGGATTCTTCAGCAAAAGCGTCAGTTTCTTCAGTGTCCATTGGTGTTGTAACCTCACTAGCGACTGATTCAGTGTCAGAAGGTTTTATTATTTCTTCCTCTATTGAATCAGTTACAGTATCCTTCTTCTTTTCACTGTAAACAGGAGCGGCAGATTTTCGAGAAATTATATCTTCAGTTGGCGCAGGTGAAGATCTTTTTGACCTTCCACTCTGGAGAGAACTCACAGCAGATTTTCCAGCAATTACTTCTTCAGTTGGAGAAGGTGAAGATACTCTTCTTCCACTTTCGAGGGAACTTCTAGCAGATTTTCCAGTAATTATTTCTTCAGTTGGAGTAGGTGAAGATACTCTTCTTCCACTTTCAAGAGAACTTCTAGCAGATTTTCCAGCAATTATTTCTTCAGTTGGCGTAGGTGAAGATACTCTTCTTTCACTTTCGAGAGAACTTCTAGCAGATTTTCCAGCAACTATTTCTTCAGTTGGCGTAGGTGAACCTGCTCTTCCCCTTTCACTCGCCATAGACTTTCCCATGAAATCTTCTCCAAATACCATAGGTTGCATTTCGGAAGAATCTAGACATGTTTGGAATACTTGTCGAGATAATACATCATATCCACAGAATTTTTCTCCTTCTTCACCTGCAGATCATTGAAATATTTTAAGTATTCAAAATAACCATTCAAAGAATCTGTTTATTGTAAAAATATAATAACGTTATACTGCGGAAATTATTGAAATAAAAAAATATTTAGTTTCATGTGTTCAAACTCCAACATTTTGTACTCTTCAGCTTTCTACGAAATGAAGATTTTGTTTTCTTTGTTAGAATTTTTTTGAGCTAAATCATCCTAGTATGGACATATTCTACTATTGAAGGCAGATATCTTGAACTTGATAGTTTTTTTCCATGTAGTTGAATTTGTGTTTTAATATCGTGAGACTATACATTATCGTTTCAATATCTTAAAAATATGAAATTAAATAAAGAAATCATAACGTGAGAAAATAATTTCATTTATTTCCTGTTTTCTACATTTAGATTTGCCAATTTTTCAGATTTTCTAGTAAATATTATCGATTATTTATGATTAAGGATATTAATTTATCAAAATAATTTCACATTTTGAATTTTTATTTATGAAATTATGAATTTACTTTTTTTCAAAGATATTTAATTAAATTTTCGAAAAAAGGACTTCAATTAATAACTCAGAGCACACTCATAAGTTCTTTTAATCAGTTCTCAGTATTTCAGGTTTTTCATTATATTATTGTACTAAAATCTGTGTCACTTTTATTTTCACGTCTAAGTATCCTTCTCGATTATGGTTTAGATTAAACTTCAACAAGTTCCCTATTTCTTCGACAAATAATACATTTATGATGAAACGCTTTTTACACAAATTTGTTCGACACAAATTTATTGAAAATGCGTAACTTGCGTTTCGATGTACTACTTCTTCGTCAGACTACTTTACTGACTGAACTTTTTATTATAAAAACTTCGTTGATGTTCTGAAATTCTAATTTTAAAACTTCTGGAAGTTGTATCAATATAAAATTTGTCTGGTGACTTGAGAAGCTTGATAAATAGCTTCTTTGATCAACATTTCCGTATCATATTTGGTTAATAATTATTGTTCATAGCGATTTGCTTAATAATACCATTCTCTTTGTTGCAATCAACATTATATTAGGCATATTACCAAGTCCATAAACCATGCTATTGAAAGCTGCCAATTTATTTTGAAACGGATGTATGATGCTATCAGTGTGTAGTGTTTCTTGATAAATTAAAATACTATGTTTGTTGCTAAATATCTCAATTGTTGAAGTCAGACAATTTATAGAGTTCAATTTCTACATTTTCAAAGCATTTATTTTTGAGGAGTTGAGCTATCTGAGAGTCCCAGTACCACCAATGATACTTTTTATATCATTCATTTCTTTTATAGACTATATTACAAACGGCCTATTATAAAAGATGGGATATTCAATGAAGTTTTCTTATCGTAGATATCTGAATTTTGAAAAGTAGGTAATTTATTTTTCATTTGAATGTAAAGCAAAAACGTTCAAAGAGATTAATCGAATGTTATGCTTTGAAAACTAAAAACCTATTATTTATATCTATTTGAAGACTAAGGAAGTGTGAACCCAAATTTAATAGCAAACTTGAACCAGCAATATAGTATCATCCTTGTCATATAGTTAAATATTGAGGAAATTTTTTTTTTCGAAATCTATATTGCCGAAAATATTTCTTCTGAAAATTTTGTACACTCCATTCATACTACATTTTCAGAAGAAATAATTTCAGCTATAATGTATTTTGACAAGAAATTTTTCTTGGGGGTAATTCTAGTAAGGAATTAACTTTGCTCATATAAAATGAGAAAAATATTATTTCCGCTTCTGAGAAATACAAATCACTTCAGTAGGGAATAATCTCAACTGAAAAAATTGAGAGAACTTTACTGATTGTAGAATTAATACTGTACAAATTTTGAACTCAATAAAATTAGCTGAAAATAATTTAATATTCATATGACAATTAACAAACTACGAAATCCATGTGAATATATCACTTAAATACATTAGAAAATTTGGTAACCAATAATCAACTCAATGAATCCATTCACTTAAAAAAATTACTGATATTTCTCAAATAATTTCAAAATGAAATTATGAAAAATATACAAGATACTGCATAAAGTGAACAAGGAAAATTTTTCAATAATTGAGGCGCTGACATTGAAAAGGAGGTAAGTGCCAGAATTGCCGAAAATTATTTTTTTTACTGAAACGATTCTAAATGCCAATGCCAATAGCGTTGAAAAGGAGGTTAGTGCCTATCACCTCTCGTTTAGTTTTGAGCGGTGTCACAAGATGCCGCTGGTGGCAACAGAACTATCTATGTTATCACCTAAAACACAGAAAAAAACTAAATTCCAAATTTACTATTCGAATGTGTATTCACATCTGATTTACTTAGCTGCTTTTTGGGGACAATATATCAATAGATTACAAATAGCACAGAATAAAATAGTTTAAACTTTATTTAATTTTCCTTATAGGACAAATACAACAATGCTTTACAAAGATCTGAAAATTTTGAAAGTCCCTGATATAGTTAAACTGGATAGTGTCAAAATTATTTACAAAATCAAAAACAACCAAACTGAAACAAAAGTCAACCTAACTCAAAATTGTGACATACATCATTACAACACGAGAACAAATCAACATTTCCACATACTACCAAATGCAACTAATGTTGGGAAAAAAAGGACTACATTTCAAGCTCTACAATGGTTCAATAAAATTCCCGAACATATTAAAAATAGTCCGTCCATTGACAGTTTCAATAGAAAGATGAAAAAACTCCTCCTAGAGAACCTATGATTTGTAAAAAGTGATCTCTTCCTCTGACTACAATAGTTATTTAAGTTAAAAAAAATTATATAAGTTACTAAAATGTTAGGACATGCATGTCACTCATACAATCTTACATTTTATACTCATTATGGATCTTGTTATCTCTTAGAGTACTTGAATAAATAAAAAAAAAGAATGACTGTTTGCTTTGCAAAGGTGACAAGTACCGCAGCATGGGTTCACCATACAATTATAAAGATATTTGTAAATAATCTTTGAATCTTTCTTTTACATTATAATCTAACAATGTTTGCATGTAACCGTATAGTAAATAGATTTTCTACTCCAAAAGGTGCGTTCTTGTTATTTATTCATGTATCAATTTGGTTTTTTGCTCCTCCTGGAAAATTTAAGTTTTGGCACTTACCTCCTTTTCATAGTCAACGCCTCAATTATTAAATAACTTTCCAAGGGAGCGGGTTTTATGTATTCCCCGACGAGAATTCTACATTCACAATCCAACAGTATATTATAAATAACGTCAAGTCACTGCATACAGCTGTTTCGATCTTATTAGATCTTTTCAGTGCAGCTTATTTGACTAGGAGTGAATTCACTCAATAAGAATTATGTAAAGGACTAGTTCAGCCAATAACCTGTGAAACAAACTGTGAATTTTGAGAACCGATATTGTAAATTTTATGTATGTGACAACTGAAAGATCTACCTTTTTTCTTTTTAAATTTGCAGCCATCTATATGCCTCTGAAGTACACACGTCTCTAAAACGCAGATATTCTTTGGATATTTCCCGTGTTGTGGGACCACGGTTGTACCAAAGAGGGGGGGAAGTCCGCTTGTTACAGATTTCTGATCACCTTCGAATTCTGAGGACGCAAGAGCAGAACTTGTTGGGCGATTACTTTTTGCGTCTCGGTCCTTTCCAACGTTTGATTCCTGATATCTCATAGGCTGTACGGAAGCAGCAGGTGAGCTTACTTTTGGCCGTTTTTGATTTTGAATGTATGAATGAAGAGATGTTTCCGAAAAGGTAGAAGCTGCAAGTGTTCGATACCCTGGTGCAGGATATTCCTCTTGCGCTATATTTGTTGAATAACTTCCAGATTTCTGATATCCCTCGGGCCCAGCAGAACGTTTGGAGGTATATCTACTTGATGCAACTGAAGGTTCGTATTCTGACGCTATGTTTGATTGAGGACCTCTACTTCTTTCAGTTGTTCTTGAAGCAGTTTCAGATTTCGGATATCCTTCGGATCGTGGAGCAGCAACGCCAGAACGTTGAGAGGTATATCTACTTGATGCAACTGAAGGTTCGTACTCAGGCGCTACGTTTGATGGAGGACCTCTACTTCTTTCAGTTGTTCTTGAAGCAGTTTCAGATTTCGGATATCCTTCGGATCGTGGAGCAGGAACGCCAGAATGTTGAGAGGGATATCTACTAGATCTAACTGAAGGTTCATACTCTGACGCTATGTTTGATGGAGGACTTTTACTTCTTTCAGTTGTTCTTGAAGCAATTTCAGATTTCTGATATCCTTCGGATCCTGGAGCTGCAACACCAGAACGTTGAGAGGGATATCTACTTGATTCTGCTGAAGGTCCTTCCTTTGATGACATTTTTGATGGAGGACTTTTATCTCTTTCAGTTGTCACTGAAGGCATTTCAGATTTATGATATCCCTCGGGATGTGTAGAAGCATAACCAGTATTAGAGGGATATCTACTTGATCCAGCTGAACTTAGGGAGGGGTATTGCTTTCTCAATTCTGGGTCTCCATCAATATTTTGTTGTTCGGTTACTGGCCAGCGTTCCTTGAAAGAAGTATAAGACATTTGTGGTGGAGTGGTAGGCACTCCAATGCTTCGAAATTTTGGCTGCTGTTGTATATAAGGTTTCAATTCGGATTCTTCTTCTGGTAAAGCAGATTTGGTTGAAGGGCGATAGCTACTTTTCGAGTCTCGGTCCTTTTCTACGTTCGCGGCATCATCATATTCCTGATATTCCTCAGGTTGTGACGATAAACCTGCTGGTCTGACTCTTGAACGTTCATCCTTATTTATGTATGTGGTTAAAGACATTGGTGAAGATTCAGAAACTCCAATGCTTCGGAATTTTGGTTGTTGTTTTATTTTATAATCGTTTTCTGGTGATTCTTTCGATGGGAAAGGTCTTACTCTTTCAGATGTAGATGCTGGCCCCTTTTCGTATTCTGTTCCTTGCAAAGGAGTATGTGCTGCTGCAGACAAGGCTCTAGCTTTTTCGAGCAATCCTTCAGATAGAGCCCTAGCCGCTTCAAATAATGCCTTTCGTTTTTCAACAATATCTCGCTCGTTCAAAGCCCACGCATCAGGATCGATTTGTTCTTCATGCTCTATTGAAAAATGTTTGGCCGGTTTCTCTGTAGCCGGCCTGGATTCAAATAGCCCCATCATGTGTTCGTCTGGTTCTGATACAGTAGTTATTCTTCTCGATTCTGGCATATCATATAATTCGGCTTCTTCCATCTCAGAGATAACTGAGAACCGTTCAGGTTGGTAAGCATCATCATCTGAGGTCAATTTCATCTTTTTTTGTCTAGGCCCTTCATTGAGTTCCCCTCCAAAATCAGAAGGGTTGTATACTGAACCTTTAGTCTGCTTTCCCGTTGAATCTCGTGACGCTGTGACAGGAAATTGCTCATTTTGAGAAGTGAATTTCTTTTGTGGTGAATCAGAATAGTCCATGTATTGTGGAGATTCATCCACTATTTCTCGTTGGTATTGAGAATGTGGCGAATCGACAGCTCTTTGTTTAGCAGTCATCGATTTCCCTTCAGAAGATTTCATAACTGGACGATTTGAGTGATCCTCATTTTGTCTTGTTTCAACAGAAAAATCATTTTCTCGTTCTGAATATATAGATCTTATTTTTGTTTTTTTATTTTCTACAACGGTTTGTATATTTCCTTGCCTATCTGATATTTCAACGAGGGAAGTGTTTAAAGAAATACTTATTTCATCTGGTTGATTCTTTGATTTCGATTTTCGTGTTGAGATACTTCTTCTATCTGAGATCGCTGCTATTCTCATAGGACAATCTACTTTTTGATAGTTTTCTAATTCTTCATACTTTGCTTGTTGAACTATATAGTCTTTATCTTGAGGTATTACGTCCGAAACATCAGAAGAAGACTTTGTATTCAGTACTAAATTTTTCTTTTTTTCTGATTCTAATGGTTTTATCTTAGGCGATTTCATGAAGCTATCATCTTCATCCGCTGTAGCTTCATTTGAATCTGTTACATCTTGAAATTTTTTTGTGTGTTCTGGATGTGCCGGTTTCTTTCTTGTCGGCTTTTTATTTTGTGCTAATTCAACAGATATTTCTATGGTGTACTCTTGAGGGCTAGAAGATAACTCCGTCATATGTTCCGAATTTATCGATTTGGTATTACACAACTGAATTGCGTTTTTGTTTGAACTTTTCATGTTTTTTCTAGGATATTTTGTGTTTTCTGAAATGTTTTTTTTCTGACCTGAAAACTCTTCATCTTGTAGAAAGCTAGAGCACATGCATTGTTCCGCTATTTCCACAGCTGTTTCTGAATACGGTGAAATATACTTGTCTTCCGGGTTTGTCTGTTGCTTTATAATTTTCTGATCTGGCTTTCTGTACATTTTTTCACGATTTTCTGAATTTCTAGCCATGTTATTTCCTATGTTCAATAAGAAAGTGTTTTGAATTACTGAGTATTCCAATGTTTTAGGATTTTCATATATCAGTTGTTTTGATTTCACTGTGTTCAATGCCATATACAGTGGAACATTTTTTGTTTGTTGAATGTGTATCGACTTTACTGAAGATGATTTTGAATATTGTTTCTTGTGGCTAGTTGACGAATTTGGACTGGAAGATTCGTAACTTTCTATGGAATCTTCTCTTTGTGAGTCTATCGATTTTGATTTTCTTCTAAATGGTTTCGGATCGAATATTGTGTATGATTTCTGTGGACATTCTTCGTTACATTCAGCATAACATTTTCTGTTTTTTCCAGTTCTTCGGCAAGTTTCAATTTTTATCAAAAGTGGACCTTTGATGGCATTAAAGTCATGTTGGAGTTTCGACATATAGTGAATTTGACAAGATTATAACAATTAATTGATTCTATAGTAGCATTTTGTCAGAAAGTTGACAGGCAGTGTAGTGTATTAAAACATAGATCAACATATAAGTTGGGATGTTCACATCAAAAAAGTAGTCATCAAAATTCGAAGCATCCTTTCCTGGTTTAAATATCTCTTATATTGACGGAACTAAAAATTCTTCATCAATCATTTATTGAGCTGCAGCTTGCGTATGGCAAAGTGGCGTCAGGTGTTGCATATATATATATATATATATATATATATATATATATATATATATATATATATATATATATATATATATATATATATATATATATATATATATATATATATATTATATATATATATATATATATATATATTAGACCTGTATCGATCGTGATTGATCGAATCTTTTTAATTCGATCGCAACCTATACACGAGTGATCGAATCACGAATTCCTAAAAGACCCGATCTTATTTAACCCGATCCCGATTTACTTGACAAGACTAACCAAATTGCATTTTATTTACATATATTTTTACACAACAGTATATAACTAATTGCTTGCTGATACAATCATTTACATGCTTTCATTCATCACACTCTTTCCCGTGTTGTTTTGAATTTTGACACGTAATCCAAAAGGAACCGATTTTTTCAGGAACGCTCGCGTAGAAGAGTCGCGACCTGTCGATCTCTCAGTCTTTTGGGTCGCGAACTCGATCGATCGCGTCGTGATTGAGACCGAATTCAGTTTGGGATCGAATCAGTGACATGCTGATATATTCGTTACAAACCGCGACCGGCGACCGGTGACCCAAATGATCGAAATGATCGAATCTTTTTAACTCGATCATCATACGAGTGGGTCATGATCGACCCGGGTCTCGACAAATGATCGATCGACACAGGTCTAATATATATATATATATATATATATATATATATATATATATATATAAATATATATATATATATATATATATATATATATTATATATATATATATATATATATATATATATATATTATATATATATATATATATATATATATATATATAATATATATATATATATATAATATTATAATTATAGATAAATAACTGAACAGTTGGTCCACGGATGGGGTGCCTAAGAAAAAAAACTTTTTTATTCTCAATTTTAGGAAAAAATGCTATTCTTGATAAAAAAATTTTGTTGGCTCAAAATCCCTATAAATTGAAATGAAATTAAAATATTTCAAAACCTGCTTCATTTTATTCTTAATTTTTTGTAGAACCCTATGAATTTTTGCACTTTCAGAATTGTGCTAATAATCTAGTGAGTAACTTTTGCGATATTCCTAGGCAACTGTAAACTTCGGTAAATAATTTTCAAATTGTCAATCTTTTTCAACCATGCTAATTCTTCAACAAAGAATATATCTTGTTAAGTGCTATGGCATTGAAGCTGTTTCATACGAGTACGCTATTCATTCATTTAATGAAAAATACCCGAATTACGAAGAATGGATTGAAAAAAGTAATAAAGAAATTAAATACTCACATTATTACATTTCCCAATTCAGTGCAAAAATTTATAGGGTTTTGAAAACGTTGAATTTTATTCAATTTTATAGGGTTTTCGAACAAGCGAAACTTTTCATCAAGAATAAAATTTATATATATATATATATATATATATATATATATATATATATATTATATTTATATATATATATATATATATATATATATATATATATATATATATATATATATATATATATATATATACAAGGTGTACCAATCTTACGGCAAACTTCGGTGTATGGGTTATTTTAAGAGATATCAAAAAATGTTATCGGCAAAAATGGTAGATGTCTTTAAGGTCCATATTTTGAAATTATCTCGAACTATACAGAGTGTTGTATAACTCCATTACAAACTAAACATATGGTTTTTTAAATGAGAACTCCTGTATATTATACCGAATTCAGATTATTCACATTTTTTTGAAGCTTTTGATATAGGTAAGATTTTGCTATGTTATACAGAGTACTTCAAAAGGTATGGACACGTTTATATGAAACTCGTAGGTAAATCAACGCTCTGTAGCTTATTGTGCGTTGGAGAAAAAAATTTTATTATGCCTAACAGAGTTTCGTTATATGATGCAATATTTTCGTATCATATTAAATTTTAATTATTTTTTATTTTGTATACAGGGTTGACGGAAACTCGAACCTTTCATTTTCTCTCTTATTTCAAATGGAACATCCTGTATTTTATAGCACAAATAGAATCTTTTATTATGTAACTTTGATTTTTGTCAAGCATTCTCTATACCCAAAGTCAATAAAAACAGAGTTATTTTGTAATATTTATTGTGAACCATAATTATTAACCTTATATGTGAAAGCAATAAGCGTTGAATGTAACAAAAAATCCTCTATGATAATAAATTTTGATAAACAATTTATTCTTAACAAAACAAGTCACCAGAAGTATAATTCTAACAGTCATATCAAACTAAATGTTCAAAGTGTTCCCGTTAACATCAATGCAATGCTGGAATCCATTACATTTTCTAAGTTAGCGTTGACATTGATGTTAAAGATGAACACTTTGAACATTTAGTTTAATATTACGGTTAGAATTATACTTCTGGTGACTTGTTTTGTTAAGAATAAATTGTTAATTAAAATTTATTATTATTTAGGATTTTTTGTTACATTCAACCTTTATTGCTTTCACATATAAGGTTAATAATTATGGTTCACAATAAATATTACAAAATAACTCTGTTGTTATTAACTTTGGGTATAGAGAATGCTTGACACAAATTAAAGTTAGATAATAGAAGATTCGATTTGTGCTATAAAATACAGGGTGTTCCATTTGAAATAAGAGAGAAGATGATAGGTTCGAGTTTCCGTTCACCCTGTATACAAAATGAAAAATAATTGAAATTTTATATAATACGGAGATTATTGCATCATATAACGAAACTCTGTTAGGCAAAATAAATTTTTTTTCTACAACGCATAATAAGCTACAGAGTGTTGATTTACCTACGATTTTCATATAAACATGTCCATATCTTTTGAAGTACTCTGTATAACATAGCAAAACCTTATATCAAAAGCTTCAAAAAAATGTGAGTAATCTGAATTCGGTATAATATATAGGGGTTCTCATTTAAAAAACCATATGTTCAGTTTGTAACGGAGTTATACAACACTCTGTATAGTCCGAGATAATTTCAAAATATGGACCTTAAAGACATCTACCATTTTTGTTGATAACATTTTTTGATATCTTTTAAAATAACCCACGTACCAAAGTTTCTCGTAAGATTGGTACACCCTGTATATATATATATATATATATATATATATATATATATATATATATATATATATATATATATATATATATATATATATATATATATATTATATATATATATATATATATATATATATATATATATATATATATATATATATATATATATATATATATATATATATATATATATATATATATATATATATATAACTATAAATATAGGTATATATATTTATATCATTAGAAAACTGAATTTGAACATTTGTGACACACTTTCATAGAAATAATATGAGAATTTCAATAAGAAAAATAAACACTAATTTCTGAACAGTAGCACCCTACTTCGAAAAAGGAATTACCTCACATCCTAACCTGAACCTGGTAGAGAGTACATGGAACAATAAGGCCATAAATTTCTCCCAATGACTATCCCTTCATCAGCAAACTTCGAAGTTAGTCGGATATTTCTAGGAGGCTCTGCTCAATTCTCTGTGCTTAACGATCTGTGACATCTTGTTGAGGACGAATTTTCTCCGCCCGATGACAGCAGCTGTGACGCAGAATTTCAGTGCAAGCTAATTTTTGCAATTTAATTACAGAACGAAAATTTTGTTGGAAAGAATTTTCTTCTAGGAAAGTGTTTTCATTACGTGAAAAATCCGACGAAAGGGTTGATTTATTATTATGAAAATTCTAATACCCCTGAACGAGTTATTTTTGAAGTGAATTTTGACATACCTCATGATTATGTGTATATGTAGATATACATTATATTTATATTTATATATATTTATTTATATAAATATATATATATATATATATTTATATATATTATATATATATATATATATATATATATATATATATATATATATATATATATATATATATATATATATATATATATATATATATATATATATATATATATATATATATATTATATATATATATATATATATATATATATATATATATATATATATATATATGTATTAATTTCCATTAATTGTAATTATATATATTTGTTTAGGGATTCCGGCCAAAATCAAGTTTTTAATGAAGATTCTGTATTCCATGACAAGCTTTCGAAATATTCTTATTCCTTCATCCGAATCTCAGATGTGAGGTTAAAACTCATTCCAACATTTCTTGAAGACTCGAGTATTATAATAAATAGTCCAGCTCCATTGTTCGATACTATCCATATACAAACACTAGGTGTCCACAATGTGTTTGGATTCTCACATTCTGAGCTTTAACGAAAAGGTAAAAATATTTCGAAAGTTTGACATAGAATACAGACTATTAATTACTTAAATTTGGCTGAAATTCCTTAACAGTATTGGAGATATATATATATATATATATACTAAGTGTTTTCTTATTGAATGTCAATAGTTAATAAATATTAATCTATGATTGATTTGAAGACAAGATGTTGAAATAAACTCAGTTGTATTTTCGCTTTATTTTTGATATACAGAGTGTATATATTTCAGTTTGAATAAAACACCAAAAATTAATTTTAACACAATCACTTTGAGATAATTTAATTCAAAAAAGGGGACTACTGTCAAAATCTAAAAAATTCAACAGAGTATTGATGTTTCAGTTACAGTCTGAAGATTGATATATTTCGCTTTTAATTTAAAGATACACCGATTAACATTCCTTATATCTTCACATGAGAAAAGATCAAAATACGCAAAAATTCCAAGAAATCTTTTTCATTAAAAAATGAACCACTATAAGGAAGATAATTTTTTCCTTTGAACATTGCAGTGGTTTTCTTCTTTTTATTGAAAATATTATGATCACGCTAATGGGGGCACAACTGAAAAAAAAAGTATTTTCTTCTTCAAAGTTATGCCTCTATACTTTTTTTCGTTCATCAAATTCTATAAAAATACCTGGGCTGTACTCTGCATGTTATTCAAAAACAGTATTTATTGAAATTATTGGCCCTGTATATCAAAAATAAAGCGAAAATAGAGCTATGCTTATGAAAACTTTTTGTTTTGAAATCATATTACATATATTTATATATATATATATATATATATATATATATATATCCAACAAATGTATCCAAAAAGAACTAAGACTTTTCATTCTATTAAACTATGGGCTTCTGAAAAGTGGTTTTCAAAGCGAATAGATTCTCATCCAAATTAATTGTATATTTTCTACAAAAAGTAACTGATTGTGCTTCCTCAATTTGTATAATAGATGTATTTGTACACCTCCCCCCTCTTTTACTTTATCTTTGTATCTTACAAGATGTACGTTTCTTTCTCTCCGCGAAAGTTTCTCCGGTGTAGGGACAAGCGCATAGATGCACTACTTGAAGTAATACACTAAGTAACTTCATAAAGAAATAAAAAACTAATACACTAAAGTTGACATCGATATTTAATCTTATGTTTGGTATCACATATTACTGGCAGATATATTCACAAAACAAGCTATGCTTAGGTGAAGTCCTCCTGGTGTGAACCTAGTTTTTGAATTAAATTCATATTTTAGGTTCATTCATGAACCTTTACCCTTTAAATTATTACTCAAATGTTATAAATCTCTATTGTAAGAATGTAATTTAACTATCATCTCACAGAATAAATAAATTTGATTTGATTTGAATGTATATATATATATATATATATATATATATCTTCATCTTCAATTTTTTTATTCAAAATTTTGAATGTTATACAATCACAAAACTACACAATATTTGAAATTATAGAATTAAAGTTTTCTCGGTCTCTAGCAGCATGTACCAGGTCGCCAATCGTTCTTAGCTTAGTCCAATTTCGGATGTTTCTCAACCAAGACATTTGCTTTCTTCCCAAACCACGTTTGCCCTTTTATTTTGCCTTCTAGAATCAGTTGTAGCAATTTATATTTTGGGCCACGAATGATATGTCCAAAATAACCTGTTTTTCTGATTTTCATGATCCTTAGGAGTTCTCTTTCTTCATTCACCCTTCTTAGGACTTCCTCGTTTGACACTTTGTCTGTCCATGAAATCTTCAGAATGCGTCTATAATACCACATTTCAAAAGCCTCAATTTTGTTCATTGTTGTGGTTTTTAGAGTCCAGGATTCCAAACCATAGAGTAGAATGGACCAGACGTAAAATTACATGGAAGCAACAAATATATATATATATATATATATTCAATCATGAGACATCAAAAAAATCGTTGCCTAGAAGGTTCAAAATGGATAAAAATCCTACTCCCACATTTGACTGTTTACTTTTGATACGCTACAATAGTCTATTTTTTCGGGGGAAATATGACTGAAAACATTACGACTTACAGTATTCGATTGTATCACTTGTGATTTTGTTCTTCATATATCAAAAAATATCGATTAAAAAACATGTAGATGCAAACCCAAATTTTTATTTTTCTCAAAATAAACGGAACCATAAAATACAGAAATGCGCTGTGAATCTATGGAAAAGAAATTATTCAAAGATTCAACTACCGTCAAGCGGGGTTACTTTGGCCAGCCTGGGGTAACTTTGGCCACCCTTAGGTAAAAAAAAATTTATTTTCATAAATAACAGAAGAAGAAAAATAATTACATTTATAAATATACACATTGTACATTATGGTTGTAGTAAACATATTATGTGGGAAATTTCGTTTTTAAAAATCGATAGGTTGGCATTACTGGCTGTTTTATTTTGTTGTTTACCATTTATCAATAGAACCTTCTGAAATACTTTCATCTGTACAACGGCCTGATACGCCTTTAAATAGTAGGTAAGTACTTAAATACAATAAAAAAATAGTTGTTAACCCTTAGCCAAAGGGTTGAACTGATATAATTTAAGTAAATTTTATTATTTATTATAATGTCGTAACATTACCTATTTGAGCCTACGATGGGGTTACTTTGGCCAGGCCTGGGAGTGGCCAAAGTAAAAAAAGTGGATGTTTTTGCCTCATATTAACTAGGCTTTTTTTTATATTTGTTAAATTTATCAGCAACTTTTAGTTCAATTCAAATGATAAAAAATTTTCTTTGTACAGTAGGTTTTTGAAACATGTACCAATTTTGCTGCTTTTTTTTTATTAATAAACCAGTTTTTTATATGATATTGGTCTATTAACTGCACCTCATGCCAAAGTTACCCAGGTGTTGGGACTACTTTGACCTACAATATATTTACTATGGGTTTTAAATGAGAAAACATGAAGTGGCTAAAGTAACCCCAACCCCTGGGTAACTTTGGCCATTTTTGAAAAAATACAAAAAAAATATATTCAACTGCCTAAAACTGCTATAATGAGTATCCATGGCTACAGAATCATATGATAATTGTTTTAATGTGGTTCACAATTATATATTGGCATTTTTTTGGAAAATGTAATAAATAAACTTTGAACATGACATATTTTTGGCCAAAGTAACCCCGCTTGACGGTATTACTCATTTATAGCCATCCCGATTTGAATATTTCATTTACGTACTGCTAGCAGCCAAAGTAATTATCCACATGGAAATTGTAGCCTAATACACTTTCGTCACCTCTTCAACACATCGAATTTTGCCGTCAGGAGGGGAGTTCACACATTTCTGAGCCGAAAGCAAACCGTGATAAAAGTTTCATATCCGGCCAGCCCGAGGGATCGAGCAGAATTGACTTCCGGCGACAGAGCGTGAAAAGTGAAAAATGAAGCAGTTCAAGCAATTTAGGTGATGTACGTAAAGTGGGTGCTATGTCTGCTATAGATAACACATTTGAAAATATTCTATTATAATGGATGCTTTTGAGAGTTCAATTTTATAATCATTTGTCGTCCTTAGAAAATTATCAAACAAAGTTTCAATTTTTGTTCTAAAATTCACTGTGTGTAGTCATAAAATTTCACAGTACAAAATTCAGTCAATACTAAGATGAATCATATAATTCAAAATATAAATTTTAATCTCCGACTAGTTTCGCCTTTAACAGCATAAAACAATAAACTGAATACATATTACATCGAAAGTCAAATGTCAAAATTATTTTCTCGGTTTGCTACTTGGTGATCGTTGTATTGCAATTTGATCGTTGGGGTTTCCAAATTACCAGAGGTTCAACAAGGATGAGTGGTTTAGCTGTAACTGGTCATTCAGTAAATTGTAATTGGGGATTTATGAAGTTTATTTATTTCCATTGCTTCCAGTAAGTTTGTTTTTTACCCTTTTCATAGATATGTAGCATTTTCGGCCTAGAATAGGATGGTCCGTTTTATAAATTTTTTTTCATCTAGTTTCGAAACTTCTTCCAGTTTAGCGTATGTAAGAAGAATTACATTCTTCACAGTCTGATCTGTATATTCCTGATTTATTTCATTGGATCGACCATTGACAGTTTATTACTGAAATGCATTATATTTACTCATGAGTTCATGTACAAGCAACTCGAAAACTCGATGAACATCGAAATAATTTTGTATAAGTTATATGCATAAAAGAACAGATTACGGCAGAAATCAGATATGGGATAATGGAAATGAAAAGATAAAGCTTTTTAACTTTGTTCCATAAAATAATGGCTACGTATTGTAGGTTTATATTCAATTATATAGCGTGGGGATACGTTATCCCCTCGTTATATACACTCTTGCGTCCAAATTTTACATTGCGTTGACGACCGAGTGGTCTAAGTACTGAACGCTGGTGTGCCGTATTTCTGGGTTGGAATCCCAGAGGTGACTTCTGGCTTTTTTCATTTTTTTATTTACAATCTCGTAAGAGCTCTTAGCCCAACATTTTAATATTAATTATTTCAACTTGGATTAGTATGAGTTATCACTTATGTTGTGCGCCCCGACACGCACATGTTTCGTTATCGCAAATTGTGGTCCTTCTATATTATCCGAAGGAACTTCGTTCCTACCTGGTGTCCCATGACACCGTTTCTTTTTTTATTATTATTACAGTTGACCCCATATAACCTCTCATTGATTAAATGCATTTCATCAAAAGTTTGTATACTCAGTACTAACCCCTTTCAGAAAGTTATTATTCCAGGACTCATTTCTAATAGGATTATCACTATCACCGTTACTTAGCTCTTTCTGCCCCTGTCATTTTTTTTTTCTAGGCAAACCATGTACTGCACAATTATACTGCTATATATAAATATATATATATATATATATATATATATATATATATATATATATATATATATATATATATATATATATATATATATATATATATATATATTTTTATATATATATATATATATATATATATATATATATATATATATATATATATATATATATATATATATATATATATATATATATATATATATACATATATATATGTGTGTGTGCGTGTCTGTAATTTATAGAGCGTGTTCAATTTTTTCATGAAAACACATCGATTTTCAGGCAGAAAATAAAACATAAAATAAATATTTTTCAGTAATACATGCGGATATCATAAAGAACTCAAAATTCAAAATTGGATACTACTTTTTCAACGAATCCAAATGAAGCAAAATACATTTCAACGCAAAACAGAAAATAGATTGAAAAAATAAAACTATACAGTATTGAATGCCTATGTTGGACATACCGGCCGCAATTTTACATCTCGGTTCAAACAAATCTTATAAAAACTAACCTATTTCCGAACATATTAAAGATACCATTTATTATATATATATATATATATATATATATATATATATATATATATATATATATATATATATATATATATATATATATATATATATATATAGATAATTTTAGAATTATACATATATATTATAGAGTTAGTAGAATCAATCTATTGAAAATTTCGAAATGAATGAACTATCCCAAGGTTTCAATTTGCAAATACTCGGGTAAATTAGACCTTTATTATTTTCCACTATGAACTTGTACACGGGATTGCAACTGGCCATCTCATCTGGACTAGTATTAGGTTCGTATTTTTCTAAATTTTCGTACTGCTTGGAAAATTAAAAACTCTACGTTTAATATCTACATCTGCTTGTATTTCATTCACTTGAAAATAACGTAGTGGTCGAACCGGTCGTATTTTGTTGAAAACACAGTAGAAATTGGACGAAATGAGTTTATTTCATATATGTTACGATTAATTTCAATGAAATAGATAATTAATATATATATATTCACCATCAAATAATGTTGAATTTAAAAACAAACTTCGAAAAATAATTTAGTTCCTGTGAAGGAATTGTAAACATCAAATTCTTTTCACGAATTCAGTGTCAAAAGAGCTTTCATATAGTGTATTAAATGCTCTGTAGAGGGGGGCAGCCCTAAAAAATAGTGAAGTAAATTGATGTCCACCTCAAGTTCAATATCGAGGAAATATTCAGATGGGAAGTTTCATCTGGGACATTCTGTATATTTATATTAAAAATGATTTTTTTTTTCAAATCGATTTGTATCCAATTAGTCCATAGTAATCCTATAAACAATATAAACTTCAAAGAATAAATATCATTAATAACCGAAAGTTTTTCGCAACTTTTTATAAAATTCCCCATGAGAAACAAGTTCACTCTTTCGCCAAATTCATTTCCGTCAATATCCTTCAAGGATGATTAATGGTTTATAAAGACATTTCGACGGTCTCTTGATGAAAATCTCTCAGGGAAACTTCTAAATTTTTTCGGGTCATCCAGAATCCGAGGCGAGAAGACTTGCTAGGAATATCCAAAGCTCAAGATAACTTTTATGTTTTCTCTCACCTTGTCTGATGATGGCCCCTTCAATTAATTCCAAGCAAACTGCAGTAAAAAAAACTTTAAGTGATCGGGATTTTATTCTTGTTTTCACACTTCATTGGCTACTTTTTATCGGAGTTTGATATGATATAGCTACGTTGACTAATTACGGCTGGGTAATATTTCGACTGTAATTGGCAGGCAAATAGACGATTCCCATATAGTCTTTTTTCAACAGTCTCGGAAAAAAAGAGTAAGATGTCATTATGATTCGTAATAGAATGTAGATATTTTTTGAAAAAAAAAACAGTTCCAAAAATATTCAGGAAATATGGAGGAAATTTCCTATAATAGAGTCTGGACTCCGGAACCTGTAGGATAAATATTTATAATTTTCTTAGAGGGGTAAAAATACGACCGAGAACGGATAATCGGTCTTGCGCAAGTCAAGCCCATTTCGAACAATTCAACAATAAACATTATTTAACGAAAGTAAATACAAAAATGAAGGACACCCTACTGCATAGCACTAGGAATGATAAAACCCCTCGGCGCATGTGCATGTCGTCAATATTTTTTGAATGTATTATATAAATTAAATAACGATGAAAGTCGATTTTACGAATGAAATGAAGGAAAATTGCAATAATTGTATTAATAAGTCGACATTACGAAATACATCCGTGAAAATTTAGCAAAAAAATTAATTGATTGACTGTCGAATTTGAATATCCTATTCCGGCTCATTTTTCTGCAAATTATGAATCAAATTGATAAGATGGGAAGCAGACACAGGCGCAGAATCAAGCTGATGCTATCAACGTCGCTTGGTTACCGTGGCGCACAGCACTTCGACGCATGTTTTGTAGGACTTCGTACATATCGACCTTGGCGCATGCGCATGTCGTGATGCCTACCTAAAAAACGCTATAATTGGAAACAAAACTTCTCTGATGAAATCATATGTATTTTATCGATATCCGTTAGAATTTTTAAAATCGGACCAGATCCCAACTTTTTGTAGTGAGAATTTAGCTTCACCTCGGGGTAAAAACGCTATATTTTTTTATTCTTCGTTGGGAAAAAGTGGTAATTCAAATTCCCTAATGAAATCATATGTGTTTTATCGATATCCGTTGGAATTTTTAAAATCGGGCCAGATACCAACTTTTTGTCGTGAGACTATAACCCCTTTAGCTTCGCCTCGGGGTAAAAATGTATGTACGAAAATAATGAGGCGCTTACTGGATGAATGAATGAATGATAATGTTATAACTGTTCAACTAGATGTATGAGATTTTTTTACTTTCTTGGAGATATTTTTGAAAGGCTTCAGAATAGATTCTTGTTGAAATTTTTCAATTTATCTGTTATTTATCAACAATTTACGTAGTTGCACAATTTAAAAAAATTTCATTTTTATTAATTTCAGAGAACCGTTTTATTATAATCGGAGGCTGCATAAAAACGTTTTTTTTCAAATTTTCGTGCCCTATTATATAAAAAACTCTCATAAACGAATGCGTTGTTCATAGGGGAATTGAAAAAAAAATTTATGATTAATTATTTTTTTTAATTCATAAAACACTGAAAAATGAAAGTTTCCTTTCAAAACAAGCTCCAAGAAAGGAAAAAAATCTCAGAATCACAGTTCAACAGTTATCATACTTGCAATGTTCTTGTTCAAACAGCAAAAAATTATTAATTAACTAATGTATAACTAATTGAAAATTCACAATAAAAATTTGTTGCCACTGAATTATTGTTCATTCAACTATACAGTTAGCGCGTGAATTTTTTCATTTCTCAATTTTCGTATTGAATATGGTTGAATAATGTTTATTGTTAAAGTGTCCTAAATGGGCGTGTTTTGCGCGAGCCAGATTAGCCGTTTTTGGCCGTATTTTAACCCCTCTGAGAAAATAATAATTATTTATCCTACAGTTCCGGAAGTTGGAATTTTCTCTTAGGAAATTTCCTTCTCTTTTCGAATCTTTTTTTAGATATGAAAAATTTCAATTAGTTTTCGAGATATTTCCAAGAAACCGAACCCCTCTTTCTTCCTCCCATACAATTGTTTATAACTTTTATAATTTTCGCGAGCGGAACTTTATTTTTTCAAAAATTATCTACATTCTATTCCGAATCGAATGACACCTTGCTCATATTTTTCCAAGACTGCCAAAAAAAGTTGAACAAAAAAGCATTTGTTGACTAAAATAATATATTTATATATATATATATATATATATATATATATATATATATATATATATATATATATATATATATATATATATATACGTATATATATTATATATATATATATATATATATATATATATATATATATATATATATATATATATATATATAATCTCTTGATAATTATTAGAAATAACAGGCTTGTTGAATCTTAAAAAACTCGATTTAATTTTTTTTTTTTTTTAATAAAATCGAGTTTTACAACAAGCCTGTTATTGCTAATAATTATGAAGAGATTAGAAATAGTTCACAGGCAACAACAATTCGAATAAATATATATATATATATATACATATATATATATATATATATATATATATATATATATATATATATACACATATATATATATATATATATATATATATATATATATATATATATACATATATATATATATATATATATATATATATATATACGTATATATATATATATATATATATATATATATATATATATATATATATATATATATATATATATATATATATATACATATATATATATATATATATATATATATATATATATATATATATATACGTATATATTTATATATATATATATACATACATTCAGTTTTTATATATAAAATAAACTTTCTCCTGAGGCGATACTCCAGAGCCTTTTATATTTATATTTAATTCTGGAAATTCCTAATGAAAATCCCAGGGCTAGATGTATCTTGGGATTAGAAGATGTTCTCTCATATTGTTAATTGAGTCACTACTTGCTTTTATGGGTTAGTAATTGCTTCTGAAACTTTTCTTCTAGTCTTCCATCAATGTATTACAACCACCCTTGTAATTGTACATACGGATCTAATTGGTTGTCTGAAGGAGGTTCTCTGTGCTTCAGTTGAGTCATATTTTTGAAAATCACATTTTCATGATGAATTACTAGTAAAGTATGGAACTAGTTGTACAAATTTAGGTATTATAATATGTAATTATGTGATTAATGGACACTATTGCAATGTTTTATAATGAGGTAGTAATGGAAATTTTATAATATTTGTTTTTTATAACTCTACTTTTGAATTTTAAATTGAATATATTCACCAAGTCCAAATTTTGATTCGAGAAATCTTCAGCACACCAGCTAGAGAGCATATTGCTGTAATTAATTTCACTACAAAAACTTATCAAGGCAATAACAAGAGAACTTCAAATATCAAAATTATTCCATCCAACATTTTGAATACTTCTTATTCTTCTTTTTATGTTTCAGCACTTCCCTTCCGACGAAAAATAGCACAATGCAGCACTCTAATGGGACCAATCCACTCATATACTTATGCTGTAATAGTTCTTTCGAAGCGGTCGTAACTTATTTTCACTTCCTCAAATGTACGACAAAAAAACCATTTCCATCACATGTTGGGAATGCATGAAATCGAACCTACAAAATCCGTCTAGTTACTGGAAAAAGTAATGAAACACGTGGAACCCAATGAAATGAAATAATTAGAGAGCTCAGATTTTCTCGAATGTAAATTTTATTATTTTCGTTCATTATTTCCGTATTTGCATTTTAGATAAATGTGAACTACAAAGACTGAGAATTAGACGTTGATTAGGCTCTGCTGAAGGATAATAATATCGTCTAATTGTACGTCGTTACCATTGCTTGAATTCTTCATTATGGCGATGAGTTTTGTGAAGTCTGTTTGCTGAATGATTATAGAGATATTTCACTCTTCTCGGAAAAAATTTGAAGCGCTGAGGCTGATACTTCAAGGAAACCTTTTCAATTGAATTATGTTGATAGCTTGATTGAAATTTCATCAAACCTACTATCATAAACATGAACAAATTTGCTTATATACCTATATATATATATATATATATATATATATATATATATATATATATAAATATATATAATAATACTAATAAAAATAGAACAAAGAATACCGTGTAGGCAGATACGACAGGCATAACTGAAGACACTACTCGGAGATCATATGAGTAAAAATCTGCACTCCAAATATTACAGGAATTTGGAAGAACAGGGCCTTTCGGAAGAATTATCCTTTGCCTTTTTGAAGTCAGCTGGGCTTAAGTCGGAAACGATGGCTTGTCAAGATGGAGTGATAAATACAAGCTGGTATAAAAAGAACAGAATGAAAGTGGACACACCAACAACTTGCAGAGCATGCCATAGTCAGCAGGAAACTCTTATGCACATCCTGTCTGCTTGCAGAGTCCATGCTCCATCAGGGTATATAGAAACACATAATGGGGCGCTCCGAATTCTCTACTTCCATCTAAGAGAAGTTTACGGTACAGACAAAGAACCAGTGCTACCATTATGTTCCACTAGAAATTGAAGCGGTTGTTGAGAACGATAGAGCTCGCATATACTGGAACTATGCTTTTCCAACAACTCGGCAGATCCACGCGATAAAGCCAGATATAGTCCTACTGGACAAAAAGCTCAGAGAATTGTTTGTTATCGAGTTTTCGTCCCCTGCCAGAAATAATATCGCGATGAAAGAAGAACAGAAAACGGAAAAATACAGAGATTTTATGTTCGAGCTGAGGGCACCATACCCAGGGGATGAAGTTAGGATGGTCGTACTAATCATAGGTTGTCTAGGCGGAATGAGAGCTAACTATGTGACAGAATTGAAAATTATTTCGGCATGCAGATCTCTGGCCGAGATATTGACGCGCAGAATGCAGAAAGCAGTGTTACTCGGGTCCCATGAACTATTGAGGCCGCTTGCAGCTCATCTATTTTGTTAAGGGACGCTGTAAGGGCAGAATGAAGAACTACTCCAAGAAATGTGTGAGAGGTTTTTTAGTGAGTAACCAGTAACATCCGGAGTCTCACACACCCTGCCACTTATTTAGGAAACATATACTTGGACTTTCAAGAGCATATCACAATAAAGAGTAAGAACTACATACATATTTGGAGAAATGCTTATATGGAATTCAAGATAAATAAAAGGAGAATCTAATGGATAGAATATTGAATGTCTTAAATGGTATTGGGCTGGCCGTATTACGAGAAGTTATGAAAATCGTTTTTGATGGTATCTACGTAAGGCATCAAATGTTGAAAAAACTGCCTGCAGACCATGCGAAATTGGAAAAGATTATAGAATGGCTTCATCATGCACAAATATATGATAGGTACTATATAGGTACTAAATTTTATTTAGATAGATAAATTTGATGAATTTCAGAGTGAAGTACTCATACGCAAATGTCATATTTAATACAGGACATATCTATGAAACAGAACTAATAAAACCAATTCAGTTATTTCATGTCTTAAATATGAATGTGAATGAAAAGCCTTTGATAACCAGAATGAATATAATTTACTATAGTGAAAAATGTATTTACAAGATTCGAATTATGTGCAGATGGACACTAACACGTATATAATTGGATGGAGGTGGAGATCAGAACATATAAAAGCACTAAGTCCATACTTCTGCGATGAATTTTGAAAGGAAACGGTAGGTAGAAGGCGAACCCTTGTTTGAAGTTGTTTCAAAAAGTGACAATCACTTTATCCCTACTGTCAAAGTAATTCGATCCTTTAGAATTAAGCCTCGAGTATGGTTTCGTAGTTTACTGGATTTCAGTATAATCTGACACCATGGGCTAACTAGATTTATCGATTTCACAAAATTATACGCCAACTGAGGGGTTAAATTGATCGTGCAGGCTTCATAATGAATTAGCCAATAAAGGTGAGATCAAATTCGAAATATTATCCATGGAAGATCCTTCAGTACAGGAGTGAGAAAACAGTTGGATTTTCCATGAGAAATTCACTAAATTCGTTTTTACATAAACGTTCATGCGTGATTGAGATCAAATTGTCTAATAAATAATAATGTTAACTGATAACCATCGACGTTATCATCTTGATTAAGGAGACCCACATCAAATTTTGACACCAGCGGCTGACGTAGTGGCTTGTCCAATATTTCATCGAATAATTCCGATAAGATGAAATTCATAATTAAATCAGCATTGAGTACACCTCTGACGAAGATAATAATCATCATTATTACCATAAGCTTTAAACTTTTCAGAGTTAAATCTGAAGGATAGGCAGGATGTGACTACAGAGTAAACAGGAAATAAGTAGGTGAGTAGGCAGATTGTGTTCACGAATTACCGTTTTTTAGCAAAAAGAGATTATTTTGAAAATCGACTTCATTAAAAAGTTAACGTTTT
Source organism: Cynegetis impunctata (assembly GCA_030704885.1). Classification (NCBI taxonomy): domain Eukaryota; kingdom Metazoa; phylum Arthropoda; class Insecta; order Coleoptera; family Coccinellidae; genus Cynegetis; species Cynegetis impunctata. Next base: position 50,575 of record JARQZK010004418.1, read on the forward strand.
AAATATAATATCGAAGTCGATTTTCAAAATAGTCTCTTATTGCTAAAAAACGGTAAATAAGTTATAAATATATATATATATATATATATATATATATATATATATATATATATACATATATATATATATATATATATATATATATATATATATATATATATATATATATATATATATCTAATTTATAAAATTCTCGAGTCACGGTGTTTGTAATTGAAATCCTCCGAAATGGCTCAACCGATTCTCATGAAATTTCGTGTGCATATCGGTTAGGTCTGCGAATCAGTTAACATTTATTGTTAATTGTTAACGGTTTTTTAAACGGAATTGTTCGTTTTTTTTATGATACAGCATTCAAAAATACAAAAAACCCTAAATTTTCACCCCTCTACGATCAATCCCTATTTTTTAATTGTTAATTATGAAATTAAATTTTTTTGGCAAAATTTTCATTTTTATTTTGCCATGACTAAGAATAAAAAAATTCATATTACTCTCAACTTTTCACCCTTTCACGATCAATCCCTATTTTTCTATCTCGATTTTAATTTTTATTTATTTTATCTATAGATCCGCAACATTGCAAGATGGCAATCGAAAATAACAATAGTCGGTCTGAGAATAGGTCGTAATATATTTTATCTACTCCAGTAAGTTAAAAAGCTCTTACCGCACGCATTTTGAGTGAGTTAAGAGCTTCTTAACTCATTTTTACCGCACTCTTTCTTTCATTACCATACTCTTTCTTTAGATGACTACCATACTTATGGTATACAGACTCATAGTTCTGCCTGGATTTTTCTGGTAGCAATCCAGAAATGGCTCTCGATGCCTCTTCTTCAATATCAGAAGGAATACTTTCCAAATCGCTCTTTTTAGATTACAATTTTTGAAACTTGACTTTAAAGTGTCAATATTATTTAATATCAAATTGACATTGCCATGCATGGTGTTTCAGGTACTTATTTGAACAAAGGTATTAAGGTAAAATTAATTATAATAAAAATGAATCGTATAAAAATAAGTATCCCGGTTAGGAGTAAATAAAATATTGTACAATACACGCGAGTTATCCCCATTGAGACACTTGTGTGGTTACACAACTCGTGCTACGCACTCGTTGTGCAACTTTCACATGCGTATCTTAATGATGCTGTTAACTCACTTGTATCGTAAATAACTTTTTCATACCCCTAAGTGATTAGGGTGGTCCCCACCAAACATTTTCATAAATTTTTTGCACAAAATATTTATTTTTTATGATGTTGCATTGAAAAATACATACAACTCTAAATTTTCACCTTTTTACCAATAACCCATATTTTTTAATAGACATTTTAATAATTTTAACAACGTTTGCCGGGTCAGATAGATTGATAAATAGATATAATGATAGATAGATAGTTTGATGGGTAGATAGATAGAAAGATAGATAGAAAGATAGATAACTATCTATATAGATAGATAGATAGATAGAGATACATCGGCAGATAGATACAAATAATTTATATTTTTATATGGCAGATTAACGTTTGCCGGGTCAGCTAGTATATATATGTATATATATATATATATATATATATATATATATATATATATATATATATATATATATATATATTCATACATCCACATACATAGGGATGCCTACAGCAAAGTACATATTTATTTTGAAGATTTAAATTAGCAGTAATATATACCCAAAACGTACCAGTTGAGTGAAAATACAATCATTTCCAGCGAAAAAAGTAAAAATAATACAATACTTGAATTTTTAATTATGTTTTCAGAACTTGATAGTGTACTATAAACTTGTAATTTCCGACGATGTTAGTGAAAACATCTGTCGGTAGTAAAAATATTCACTCGTTTGCACTAATTCATTTGCCCTAAAGTTATTGAACAGAGCATGTTAGTTTTTTAAATTAAACATGGGTGGGAGTGTTTGATAGTTATTTCGAATCGGAAATTTAGATCGAGTAAGTTCACGGAAAATCGTTTGTGCTTCTTAACGACCTCCCGCCACGCTATTCTTCTAACGAAAACATAATGAAAACGAAATTTTTATTCCTACTTTCCAATAGTATATACTTTATGAAATTGAGGTTATATGACAAAGTCTATTAAAGAAATGAGTTCGACACACGTAATATGGAGAAACTTATTTTCTTCATTAAGATAAGAGAAAACATCAGATGAACCATGTTTCGTACAATAGATGAATACAATGAATTTTAGTTACTATTATCACACTTACATAAATTCTCATTCAATATTGATGGGGTGTAGAATGAAGATGTTTACTGAAGATATCTAGAGTGAATATTATCATTTTTTTTATCAAAATATACCATTTTGAATCGAACAAGATCATTACAACAAAGAAATATTTGCAATATAGTCAGTATGAGTAGGTACATATTGATACAATTACTCGCTGTTGAATTTGGTGAATTGTAAATAATGTATATATATATATATATATATATATATATATATATATATATATATATATATATATATATATATATATTGGTTTTTTTAATTGCCGAATGTTGCTATAGTATGAGGTTTAATGAGTAGCGGCAAGGGCAGGATATTCAAAGACCTTTCTGGCTATGACCTATGTATTTCGATACTAATTTATATCTTCTTCAGGGTCTATAAGAGAATAAAACAATTACAAAATCTGAAAATTCACAACAACATAATACATCTTACCGCCAATAGTCCTTGGTGAGTCAAGTTCCACCAGCATTTGTTCAATATACAATTACTTAATTTATTCAAAGAAAGAAAAAGGAAACATTCATCTTGTTATTTGTGTTATTAGTTTTGTTGGTTTTAAAGGCTATACATACTATAGATATATATATATATATATATATATATATATAATATATATATATATCTATATATATATATATATATATATATATATATTTATATATATATATATATATATATATATATATATATATCAGTGGCGGCTCGTGAGGTTTTGGTTTGAGGAGGCTACAAGAGGTGTTAAAAAATACACCATAGGCGAAAATTTTTAGGATTTCAAGGTCAACCGCCTTATAATTTAAGGAAAATCGAAGTAAAACAAGCACTCTGAGCTATTAATTTGTTTTCAATTTCGAGTGTCTACCTTGAGACCTACAACTCCTATTTACAATATTCACAAAAACTCTTCTCAGCCAATTAATCAATTCATCTATTCATCAAATTTTTTTTTCTTTCTCAAAATAGGTACCTACCTACCTACTTAACGAATTTGTTAACAGCTGGTGAGAGCAAAAAAAAAGTTATTATATATTTTTGAAGATTAGCGGGATTCTGCGATCTTTAACGTTAGCAAAATGATCTATAATATCCTCATAAAATTTTTTGTCTTTCGCCAAAAGTTTTACCAATTCCTTTTCAATAGACAACAAACTAATATTTTTCAAACGATCCTGGCTCATTGAATTTCGTAAATAAGTTTTAACTCTCTTAAGAGTGGAAAACGAGCGCTCTACACTGCCAACAAAATAATTTATTTTTTACCTGTGATCCGGTTAGGCATGGATGTCTCTCATAATTTCTTGTATTAAAACCGCGGTTTTGTTGTCTGTTACGCTGCACCAAATTGTTTAATTCAGGGGTAGGTCGCAATGTTTTTATCAAAACTTTATCCTCATAACTTAGTGCACTGAAGTTATGGGATAACAAATATTCCACTAAGTCACCATTGAAAATTTTGAAATTAACTTCAGTAACCAAACTCATTTTGAAACAATACGCGAGCAATATAAGTGAACACGCTGCCATTAGTAAATGGTTTCCAACGAATTCACTCGATGTCACGCGAAATTCTATAGTTGTGATTGGTCGACATTGTATGAGACTCAGGTTGCATCCGTGTTGCCATTTACATAGTTTTGCTTCTCTATTGCAATGAAGTATTCATTCGGAGTATTTGCACCGTTGTTTGCTTTTCTGTGGCAGGCATAATGAACGTTGAGAATATACCTTTCCATGCCTCCGCAGCGTTGCCACAAATCTTGAAATGAATGAAATACAGTAAATTTAAATACCTTCTATCGTAATTAATAAATTATATTATATAATGTAGGTTGAAAGGAAGGTAGGTGCATAAAATAATATGATTTTGATTAATATGAATATGCTGAATGCTGACTATTCAATATAATATATTAGTGATACACGGAATATTATTGAGGAGGCTTAGCCTCCTTAGCCTCCTTTGACTAGCCGCCCCTGATATATATATATATATATATATATATATATATGTATCATTCTTACTATATATTACTCTGTGATGTAGTTTTTTTTTTGGTTGGGTATTGCATTTTATCAATTTTTTTTATATTTGTCAATCTTATATTGTTTCTTTAAGAAATGTATGAAGTGAATATTAGGATTTTCCTATTCAATAAACAAACTTACTTCCTTACTTATATATATATATATATATATATATATATATATATATATATATATATATATATATATATGAAATATATATATATATATATATATATATATATATATATATATATATATATATATATTATATATATATATATATATATATATATATATATATATATATAATATATATATAATATATATATATATATTTTGAATTCTTGATTTTTACCTGTTTATCGTATTCATTCCAAGAGATATCATTTATTGGTATAAACAGGTTTATTCAAACATTACATTTTAAAATTAAAATTCATTGGACGTTTCAATGGAGTTTCCATCTTCATCAGCAGAATGTTCGTCGGTAGTTGTCACAATACTACTTGACAATCGAATCCCTGTTTAACCGATGTATATATATATATATATATATATATATATATATATATATATATATTTATATATATATATATATATATATATATATATATATATATATATATATATATATATATATATATATATATATTTATATATATATATATATATATAGTATATATATATATATATTATATATATATATATATAATATATATATATATATATATACATATATATATATATATATATATATATATATATATATATAAATATACTATATATATATATATATAATATATATATTATATATATATATATATATATATATATATATATATATCTATATATATATATATATACAAATATACACATTGAAAATCAATAGATTTCCTAGCTCAATCACTAAAATTTCTTGTAGGATATTGATTGGTCACTTCTCTAAAAATATCTCCAAAAATATTAATTTCTATTGATTTAATTTATCGATAGTTCCATTCCAACTATATTCGGTTTAGTTAGCGTAATTCAATTCAGAATATAAAATGAAGGAGGGTGAAACGTTAGAGACGATGATAAAGAAATCATTTTTTTCTGGAATTTCAATGCAGTGATAAATGAAGAATCCAGCAAGAGGAGTAAATAATCTATGTCTGCGGTAGAGTCACTCCCAATTATTATTCCTATTTTCATATTCTGTCGCATACTTTCATTGTCTCAATTAGAAATGCAATTAACGAAAATAATAGAAACGGCAACTAGATTCAATGATGAAGTTCAAGAGAAAACAGTTGGGGAGAATATTTAATTCGGGGAAAAATTAATTATGAATTTTCATTATGTCGGGTGTTGACAAAATATTTTTGATATAAGCAAGGCACTCATTCTCGATGTTTTTTGTCGAGATATAGTCAACAGGAATGCGAAACTGCCTCGCATTGAAGCAAACTTTCTCAATGACAAAGATAGCCTTCTCTTTTTTTGTCCTTTATATTTTTATTATTGAAAGAATTTTTTCATACGCATGACATAATGGCATATAATGATCTATAACTAAACTGTTCCGAAGGATTAACGCAAGAATATACGTTGAAAAATACTATTATTTACAACCATGCATGTAATAATGACATTTCACCTATCTTTGAAAGGTGGAAAGTTGACGTTTTTTGATTTCTACTTTCCACCCGGGTGGAAAGTGAGAACTTTCCACTCGGTTGGAGAGTATAATTGCGCCTAAGACACCAATAAGCAATGCATCCTACAAATGTAAAAATAACAAATTAATATAGAAATGGTCAACCTTTTGGCCTAAAATACCCGTTGAACAAGAAATTCCATGGGCGCTTGTTCCAAAAAAGTTTCAATATTTTCCTTAGACAGTGTGTTCGATTTTTTAGGCTTGTATCCTTTATTTTTCCTTTTTAAAAATGTCAATAACTCTGCGTGTTTAGATATGTCTACTTTTTCTCTAATTGATAGAGTGGTCCTTAGCATAGAGTATACTGACCAAAGCGTTGATATCTTCTTTGTCTTGGTACTGTAACGTGTCAATTCCCCGATTATACCGCCGCTACTGAAATTTCGCATCAAGGTACCGTGATCCACGCTTCAGTATTGTTTCATCTATGAATAACAGAATTGCGCAGGTGGAATGACCTGCGTATTAAGAAAGAGAGTATCTAGGTAGTGTCGGATTAAGAATCGTTCTTCTTTTTAGCAGCTGGTTCTTGTAGAGAAAACATCGTCAACTAATAGAATTATATTCAATATAAATTGAAAGTTTGTTAAAGTTTATTAAAAATTATTAAGTATCTGTGGCGTCTGATAGACTGTAAGTTATGAGAAGAAATATAACTATTTCGTATTAATGCATTATCTCGAAAATCTGAATTGATCCCTTATTTCATTTTTCCGCCATTTCGATTTTTTTTTCATTTATCTATATTAAATTATTTATCTTTAAATATTGAAATAATCATCTCACATATCTTAATTTAAAATATTTCTAATTTATTTGCTTATTTCATTCACTCATTTTAACACAAGATTTTTGTAGGTTAACGATGGCAAATTTCACGTGGTCATATCTTATGTTCAGTTTAATGTTGGAACATATGCTGTCTTTTTTAGCATTTTTGCTTGAGACAAATCTAAATGTTAGTTTAAATTGGCCATCGATACCCTACAGATATTCTTTGAACATATTACGTTTGAGATTGTATGTTGATTTGCCCCGAATTATTTTAGCCACTTGGTCTGGAGTTTAACCTTGGTTAGAGCTAAAAGGCACGTTATCTGGAGCTTAGAGAATTCACGTTATCTGGAGCTTAGAGAATTCACTTTATCTGGAGCTAAGAATTTACCTTGTCTGGAGTTTAAAAACCTTACCTGGAGCTACCAAGAACTGGGAACAACGATAGGGCAGAAGTCACACAAGAAGAATACAATCCACCTAGGAAAACATCTAAAAAGTCCACAGAACATTAAATAAGAAAAAACATAAAGATAAGTCTCATTTGATGTAGTAAGAAAGCATTAAATACCATCATTTTACTTAGTTGTTATTATCACTGAAAACGACCCAGAACCTTTATATGTTAACCAATCTCCCTGCTAGCCAGGGCATAAATAATTGTTTAAAAGGGAGGTTGGTTACAGTACATTCGCTAAAATAAGCCAGTAATGCCGTTTCAGAGCCAGGATTTTGAACTTCGTTTTCCTTACACAATTCTTCAAAAGTATCATATGCCTTGTCATATCTCGGGCGGCTTTTGGCTGGTAGAAGATCTTCTTCCACTATTTTCGCAGCTTCTCGAATTTCTGGTGGAGTAGCAGCAAACTCAAATTCCTCATCTGATAACATTAGTTTTTTGGATTTGCGAAATTTTTGACAGCACATACGTTTTCAATAAATAATTATATTGTTTAGTGACATGGCGACCATACTCAAAAAATGATATTTGTCATCTTGATGTGCATTATTACCTACGTTATTTCACCACATGGAGTGCGTTCATAATAGCTATTTACCTAACAAGTGCGGAAAATGAATTTTTCCGCACGAGTCTGCCGTTCACCGAACGACGCGTAGCGGAGTTCGGTGAAGCAGCCGAGTGCGGAAAAACATTTTCCGCAAGTGTTAGGTACAATAGTTTTTCTACGAGCGTGAGGAAAGTCAACAGAACTAATCAAGCATTTCAATTCGTAAAAAGTCACATTGACAGTGCGGAAAAAACCCCTGCTATTCCATTTCCGCACGGTGCGGAAAAATTTTTCCATACGGTGCGGGAGAATCAATTTTCCACACTAAAATGTGTGTGGAAAATTCAATTTTCCGCCCGCTCGTAGAAAAAATAAATATCGGAGTAAGAGGAAGTGGATAAAGTGGTTTTGTATAAAATAGTATACAAACCTCGGTGGAAAGATTCATTTATGTCTCGAGGAGTACAGTAACGCATCTCTCGACAGTAATGAAACACTTTCCACCTGGGTATGTTAGATACTATAGTTTTGCTTTGGTAATTTCTTTGAAAATTGATTCAGAATTGAAAAAATAAATCAACAAGAAACTCCCCCTCGAATTTCAAATGAAAACATAATATTCACTTCATAATTTCCCTAAGGAAAGGCTAGTAAAGTAACAAAGTCGAAAGCATCTAACGAATCAAAATATATCCACCACCCTTTTCTTTTTGACCCAATCCTTTTTTTAAAACGAAGGCAGTAATAATGTTAAGTCTTAGAGATATCTCCTTCAATATCAAACTCTTCGATTTAGAACTAGTAATATCAAAAGAAATTAATAAATTAGTTTAGACATGAGATGATATATAACTTTGTCAATTTTCACTGATTTCTGAATATATAGAAAGTGGATCATTTTTATACAAACATATACATACAATGAACTTTCAGTTAGAAAATGTGGCTGGAAAACATATAATTTTAGAGGAAAGCTCAATCAGACTCGTATGAGAAAATTTTATAGATGCTTATATTTTTTTGATTGGAGTTTGGAGTTTGAAGAATATATTTGCTAATCGACGAAGGAAAATAACCGTGTGAGCTTGGAGGACTCCGACAGAAAAGTTCCTTACGTATTTTTCGCAATCTGTTGTTGTTTTTCGATTTTTATTCTCTTTCGTTATCTTTTTTGACGTTGAGCTTATGATTTCACTATTTTCCCTCTGCATTATTGTATGTAAATACTAAGCACTCGATCACATGTACATTGAACCTAAGTGAGTGAATACTTATATCAATTTTATTAACTTACTTTTTCAAGTTTCCGTATAGCACACACTTGCTGCAGCTTCCATTTCTCAAAATTTCATTGCAAAATTGCAATAATAAGACGATGTAACTCGAAATATATAAATTGTTTCTGTTTACAAATTGAACTTTTATAGTTGTGCTCGCTAAATCATATGAAAATCACTATATTTAAAATGTTAATAAAGTTCTTTTTTTCAACTCATGGGACCTACAGTTAAACGCTGGTTCCGAACGGCCCATGGGCTTGAATCTAAGTCATTACCCAACAGAGATTGATTTTTGAACCACTAAATTCCGGACATACATAACATCCAAGAGCAAGGTGGGACTCGAACCCACAATGCTCGGTTATTTTATTGTTCAGAAAGCCGAGAATGAAAATAACAAGTCTAGTGTGTTGTGAGTATTTCACGTTTTCTATGGGAAGCCCGAAATCCTCGCATCTTTCAAAACCACAGAATCACGTCTTATTTCAATATTATCTTTTATATCGTGCCGACCCAGTTGTTGTATTCCGAGGAAGCCCTATATAATTTGTCAATCATAACGTGACGATTTCTATCAGTTAGATCCTACCGCAGAATTCGATTCCGAAATTAAGAAGAAATTATTGAATATACTCAATTCCTTATTTCCGTATGATAAATTTTATTGATGCAAAAATATGAAAAATTTTGTCTAACGTGATATCTTCTATAAAAAAAACATATTATCTTTTTATCGAGTTATCTACGAGGTTTCTTCATGAAGGATGATATTCTATTCGAACTGAAATGGTCAAAAGTAATATGCAATCTGTTCCTCGGATTTATGAAGTTATTGTCTCGCTCACAAACCGTTAGAACGTGATTCTGATGAAAGTTTCTTCCTAAGTATGAAGAAGTGCCATTAAAAATATGAACTCGAAAGAAAATTGCCTTTAGCGAACATTGTGTCAACTCAAGTGTGAAATTAAATTAAGGAAACCCTGGAATACAGGATCGAAGCAGAAGTTTCTGGAAATTAATTCAGTTTTAAGAAAAAATCTGACTTTTCTTTCGTTGTTATATGAATGTGATGAAAAGTCTCATAATTTGATTTTATGAGGTTTTTGCAAAGAAGTTTCAATACGCAACTTGCAGTAGGAGTTGACTGGTACAAATGATCAAGTAACGATTGGAAATTAAATGGATCTTCCTCAGAATACGACAACAGATGGTTATCACCAAGTTGTGAAAGATAATATTGAAATAGGACGTGATTCATTGGAGAAATGCAAAAATTTCGGAATTTCCACAGAAAACGTGTAATACGACACACAAAATTTTCCATTGACTTTCCCGGCTTTGTAATCAATACGAATCTGAGAATTATTTCGGAAACGAGAATGTTATTGCTCTTGCTGATGATTTTGCTAATTTGCCGATTCTTTTATCAAACTCTTCCAACAGAAACAATGTACCCAGGGCTTTGAGTTTTGAGGAGAATTGATGTTGAAATCGTAACTTTTGTATGAATAAAAATTGAAAATATTAAAAAACTTTTTTCATTTCATAACGATTCCTGATTATAATTATACGAGTAGTAGATTGTTTGAAAAAATTGAAATCTATAATAATATACTGATATCTAACAAAAATTTACAAACACTGGTACTTACCTGATTTCATCATCCCTATCCTAACTTCTACTGAATCACATGCACAATTAATTGTAAAATAACATATATTATATAAATATATATATATATATATATATATATATATATATATATAAGGGAACAAATGAAGTCCGAAGTGAATAATGATTACTTCCAGTCGTCGCCCAAAGATAAGGAAATTGCAACGAAATGTCGTAATACAAGGAAACGTCTACAAGGTCCGACCTAACAAAGAAACGGCAAGCAATTTTAAAAAATGTCTTTATTTCTTAGCGAGTCTACTTTTAGATTCCACCAGAGATGTTCTGTCTTGTGAATCACCTGATGATTGAATACAACAGAAACGGGGAAACCAGAATACATGAATATTTTGAAAACAAAAATGATTTCAATTGTAGCAACTTCGCAGCTTCAAGGGCAAAATCTGAAAAGACAACCAGAATTTTGAGAACTTTTTTTGTATATATTCTATTTTAACTAATTTTTCTCAAAAAAATGTCTAGAATTTAATTTTTAGAAGCTCTAGGAATGGACCAAACAAATCACTGCCAAGTGGAGAACTGGCGAAAATCATTCGTCCTTCTTATCTCAAAATTGTTCTAAAGGGGCTAAAACTGCTGACCGATTTTAAGATAATATTTGCTTTTTTTGTTTGTTCCTTGTGTTGTGATTTTGGATTGATTTCTTCTCAGTATTTCCAGAAGATACCGTGTACCGAAACGTCTCATGAATTTCGCTTTGAATTCATAAAAATTCCTCATGATTAAGACTGCATTATTATTGAAAATACACATGTTTGATTTTAACGGTTATTATATTTGACTTTATGACGCGGCGTTTCACCACACGGTGGCTTCTTCGGATAGAATAAAATACTTAAATCTTCGTATCTTATTTTCACATAAAATTTTTAGTACTAAGGGAAAAACGATTAAAACAAGAAATTAAATTAGGGTGGAGGGTAGATAATCCTTCCAGAAAACTTCCTCAATCTACATCTGGTATTAAATATATTCAGGAGTGGAGACTAATTTAGGTCAATTTGATCGTTCAGTAATAGATCAGATTTCTTGTACCTGTAGATTCTAGAATTCTTATCTATTACTGAACGAACAAATTGACCTAAATTAATCTCCAATGATGGTGATATAAGAAAGTTAGTCATAACAAATCCACAAGCACCTCAGTTATATTCTTTAATTAAATTACACAAAAATGGTTACCTCATCAGACCAGTAGTTTCATATATAACAGCTCCAGCCGTTAAATTATCAAAATTTTTGATTGACGTAATTAAGAAATATACGAAATTTGAACCCAAGTACGCCATTAAAAATTCAAACGAGTTTATCAAAAACATTCTATTACAAGATGGCGAACGATGAAGCATCCGATGCAAATCGCTCCTCGAATTCTCGCAATTTTAGAGAAAACTCGGACAAGCAATGCAAAGCTTGTAACAAAAAAGTTATAGATAGTGTGCAGTGTATAAAGTGCGCGGATATTTTCCACCCCTCGTGTCTTGTACAAGCCGCTGCGAAAAAATCAACACCTTGCCTACACGAAACATATAAACCACAAGACAATTCAGGAGAAGAAACTTTCGACGACACAAAAACCGAAAACCGCTTCCTTAAGGTGCAGTGTCAATATTTGAGTGAGTTATTGAATGAAGTTAAAAGTAAAAATTCAATATTGATACAAAATAATGAATTACTTATGGAAAAACTGAGAAATTTCGAGAAATCGACAAAAAATGGAAGTAAACAAGATAAGGAATTAACGGCAGGAAATACAATCGGAAACACCGAGCGAAATCAAAACAGAGTCAACCATCGAATATTATGCAGTCAACAAATGACACCTTAACGTCAAAAGTCAAAGTTGACAACTCGACAAAAGTAAACACGCCCGTCACCGATGTAAACACAGAAGATACTAAGGATGATGTCGGAGAATGGAGTATGGTAGTGAAAAAGAAATCCAAAGCGAATAATTCCTCTCGATGTGGAACGAAGGCAACTGATAAAAACACGCCGATTCAAGGCGCCATTCGGAGACAATGGATATATGTTGGGCGAATCGCTGGAAAAGAAGTAACCGAGGACGATGTACGGACATATATGAATAATGTCAAGGAACACGAACAAATTATTGTTAAGAAACTGAACACACTGGGTGGAAATTCCTCTTTCAGCATAGCAATGCCGTCTAAAGAAGCATATGACACGGTGTTTTCTGAATCCTTCTGGCCACAGGGAGTTATTTTGAGGGAATTCTCCTTTAACAAACAGTTTTTTCAGGGGAAACAAAGAAAATTGAACACAGGACCGCAAACACGAAACCGGGAAAGAACGAACACGATAAGACAGGAGAAGTAAAAATTTTACATCTAAATGTCCAGAGTATCACTAATAAGATGAACCACATTGAAACCCTCTTGAAAAATTACAATCCGATATTATTCTGTGTTACAGAGCACTGGCTTAAATATGAAGCATTAAGTAATATAATAGTACCAAACTACTCATTGCTTTCAAACTACTGTAGGGTGGAAAATATTCATGGTGGAGTGGGAATTTATTGCATGAAAGATAATCTGGACAAGTGCTCAGACATAAAATATCCAATAGCGATCCCCTACCAGTTTGACTTTGAATGTGCTGCTGTAAGCATGTCTTGTTATTCTCTATGCATACTAACAATCTACAGATCAAATAGAGGGGATTTAAGTGTGTTTTTTGCTCGATTATGCAAAGTTTTAGATAAACTCTTTCCTCGCTTTACCAATATAATCGTCTGCGGCGATCTCAACATAGACTACTTGACTGAATCTCAGAACAAGATAACACTGTATGATATCTTTGATAGTTATGGATTGAGATCGCTCAATAGAGAGGCAACTAGAATTCAAGGCGAGAGTAAAACCGGACTGGACTATGTAGCAACGAACATGAAAGAAACAATAAACATACGTAACTTCGACGCTGGTTTCTCAGATCATTATGCACAACTTATCTCAATAAACATGACAACACATGAACTAGAGGTGAACTCCAATGCTGATGAACTTGTTCGAATTCGTGATTTCACTGCAATGAATATAGCTCAGTTTAGATTTTACTTAATCAAACTCAAAGATAGTCTCAAATATACTGCCACCAATGACTTTTTTACAACTTTCTGGGAAAGTTTCCTGTGGTCTTTCGAAGCATCTTTCCCGAAAATAGAAAGAAAAATACGCAAGAAAACAAAATCCTGGTATACTGAAAGACTAAGAGACGAGGCAATTATTTTGAAAAATCTGAATAAGGAACGCAAACAGAATCCTGGCAATGAAGACGTAAATGCAACTTACAAAATCAGTTTGTCTAATAGCGATGGTACAATCACAGACAATACACAAGTAGCCAATGAATTTGGAAAATTTTTTTCAACAGTTGTCCAAGACCAACTAAATGCACACTTCAATGCACAACTTTCTGGAGAATGTACTACAGGGCTTATTGTGAGTGAGACCTTTTACTTTTTTCCTACGTGTAGTGCTGAAGTGGAAGATATCATTACAGGATTACCAAATAAGAAATCAACAGGCTCTGACGAGGTTCCAACATATTTAATAAAAAAATGTAAAACTGAGATTGCACCACTTATCGCACAGATATTTGACATATCAATTGAGAAAGCCGAATTCCCTAATTTTCTGAAGACGTCACTAATAATACCCATATATAAGAAGGGTGACCCACTTTCTCCCGGAAATTACCGACCTATCTCACTGCTAAGTATACTTTCCAAGATTCTAGAAAAGATCGCTGTCGTGCGAGTCAACAAATTCCTGACAAAACATGACATACTGGCAAGGGAACAGCATGGATTCAGAACAGGTTATTCTACAGAGACAGCTACTACAGAATTCGTGCAACACGTCGGTGATTTGTTGGATTGCGGAGAACATGTACTGTCTCTTTTCTTTGACTTGTCACGTGCTTTCGATTGCTTGGACTTTAATTTCATTATGGATAAAGTTGAAGCGCTGGGATTAAGAGGAAAGATCAGGGACTGGATAGAATCATATCTGCAGGGACGTAAATTTATCGTGAGAGTTGATAGTAACAATTCATCTAAATACGACATTGGTTCAGGAGTAATCCAGGGTTGTAATGCTGGCCCACTACTTTTTTTGTTATATGTCAATGATCTTCCAAGGCACATTCCAGTAGGAAGAGTATTTCAGTACGCAGATGATGTCTCAATTGTGATTTCCGCTCCGACGCAAGAAGAACTGAATCACAAGACCACTGTTATTGTGGAAGAGTTCAGTCAGTGGTGCTCTAAAAATAGACTTATACTGAACCACGCGAAAACTGTGTGTCTGAATTTCCACAAGAGTTCCATTCCACAAGACGAAGATATGATAATAACGATAAGTGATGATCACATATTAAAACCGGAAAGAACCGCTAAATTCTTGGGTGTTCGCCTAAATGACACTCTCAGTTGGGTGGACCATGTGGAAGAAGTATGCAAGAAATTGAATAGCGGATACTATGCTCTATTGAACCTAAAAAATGCTGTCAACCAAGAGGGCCTCCTTAGTGCATACTACGCGTTAATATATTCAACAATGAGCTACAATATCATCGCTTACGGCAGAGCTACAGAAAGTAAAAGAATATTTATCGCACAAAAAAGAATAATCCGTCTAATGTTCGACTTGGATCCCCTGGAGTCTTGCAGACCAACTTTCAGAAAGCAAAAGATTATGACTTTCACCTGTATATATATCCTGAAAGTTCTCTGTTATATATATAACCGCAGAGGCCATATTGAGAAGGTTGTAGATGTACATAGCTATGATACAAGAAACCGGAATCAGTTAAAATTGAGCAGATTCGCATACCAATCGTATAAGAAAACACCAGAGTATGCAGGATGTTACTATTTTAATTTATTACCTTTGGAAATACGTTCTGAAATTACCTTAACGAAGTTTAAAAGAAGGCTCAAACAAACTCTTATTAAGGAAGCCTTTTATGATTTAGTAGAATTTCAAAATTATTTTTAAGAATCTTTTATATTCTATTCTTGGGTATAATTTATGTCAACCTTGACTTGTCCTATACATATCTTGTGATTTGAGGATCAATAAAGAATATTATTATTATTATTATTCAAAATATTGTATTACCTCACAATTCAAAATTATTTTCTTTAGATGTGAACAATCTGTTTCCTAGCACTCCGCCTAATGAAACTGTAAATTTAATCAAAAATTTTCTTATTTCTAATGTGTTCATCCACTTATACAGTCAGATATTACTCATTTACTGGAAATTTGTTTGGAACAAAATTATTTCAGTTTCAACAACGTGTGTTATAGTAATGAGGAAGGTTTGATTATGGGAAATCCCTTAAGCTCTTTGTTATCAGAAATCTTTATGGATAATTTAGAGAAAACTATTATGAACCACTTCAGCAGTAAATACTATCTTTATTGGTATAGATACGTTGATGACGTCATTGTTTGCTACACTGGTACAGATAGGCAATTTGATAATTTCATTACTTATATTAATTCCATACACCCTCGTATTAAATTTTCTCTAGAAACTGAAATGAATAATTGTATTTATTACTTAGATTTAACTATTACGAGAAAAAGAAACAAACACGAATTTTCAATTTTTCGTAAACCATCTCATACAGATATTACAATTCATAACACATCACTACACCCTTTTTCACATAAATTAGCGGCTCATCATAGTATGATTCATAGACTTTTTAAAATTCCATTGTCCGAAGCTAATTTTCGAAAGGAATTGAATATAATTAAACAAATGGCAGTAAATAATGGTTATTCACCTAATATGATTGACAGACTCATTCAGAGGAAGAAATACCAAAAGGCAATTTCAGAAATTTACCCACTTATATCCGAGGAAAGTAGTGTGTATTTAACAGTTTAACATACTTGGGCAAACCTTCCGAAAACCTGAAATTGTTTTTCCAAAAACAAAATTTCAAAATTTCATATAAAACCAATAATAGCATTGGAAAATTGATTAAAAACAACAAATCAAAAATTCATAGAGATGAACGTACTGGTGTTTATAAACTCGACTGTAACGATTGTGAAAAATTCTATATAGGACGTACAATTAGAAATTTCAAAACTCGAATACACGAACACCAACGTAGCTATATTAAGCAGAAAACGGACTCTAATTATGCGTGTCATCTTATTCAAGAAAACCATACCTTTAATCACAATTATAATATATTACAATTTGAAAATAGTCTCCATAAAACCAACTGTTGGGAATCCCTATACATCAATAAATATAAAAATTCCGGAAATTTAGACCAGATTGAAGTAAACCCTTCTCCTCCCTTAATCTGTTCAATGTATCTACTAATAGCTCTGAATGAATTGCTTATTTTTATTTAGTTTCTCTAGGAACCCCTCTGTTATATTCAATTTTCGTATAAATAGATTGTTTTGTAATACCATAGTTTAGTAGGAGATGAAGTCAATGTTATGACGAAACGCGTTTACTCAATAGATTTTTATTTCAACCTGTGAAAAGTTAGTTTCTTTTTCATTTTTTTTATAAAGTTATGGTAAAATTGTTATGGATTTTAACCAAGTAACAGCTACATTGATTAAAAAAAAAAGATTATGACTGTGACAATATGTAATTATAATGAAATCAAAATTCGATTTTTGTCATCATAATATTACTTGCTATATTTAATTATTGATCAGAAACATGAACTTTTCTATTGATTTGAGCTAGTACTCTTTTATCTAATTCTGTGAGTGCGAATTGTTGAAAGCAACTTTACCATCAATAGCACGGCTTGGAAAAACCGAAATTAACCCTTGTCTTATCTTTCGCCTACTAAAAAGTTTCTACTTCGACAACACAATTACAAGTTGTTAGGGCCAAGCGAAAAGTAGGCGAAGAATTATCGAAAATGGAAGTTTCCAATTTATTGCTGATTAATTTTCGGAAGTTTCAAAACACTTTTCCGTGCGAAAAATACCTTAGTGAGGTCAAAGTTGAAATGGGGAACAGGCAAAGATTTCTTTTTAGGAGTTATGTTCGAGAAAGGTAATTATACCTCAGTTTCGAATTCGTCGGGATTGTAATCACAAAAAGATTATTTTCGATAATTTAAATTCACACTGTGTTGAAGTTTTCCAATATAATAAAATACAAATTCGAGGCCTCGGTAGAGCAGCGGTAGGGTGCACCGCTTGTAAGCTGAGGATGTGGGTTCGAGTCCCACCTTGCTCTTGGGTGTTGTATGTGTCCTGAATTTAGTGGTTCTATTTATGAGATTAATTGTTGGGTAATGTACATTCCTTACAAGCCCATTGGCCGTTCGGAACCGGCGTTAAACTGTAGGTCCCTCGAGTTAAAAAAAATACAAATTAAAACATGTTTTCACTAATTTACACATCAAGAACTGGGTGAATATATAAGCTCAAACTCAGTGTCAGTTGAATATCATCTCAAATATGAAAACAGATTTTTATATCTAAAATGAAATTCAACGGAAAATCTAGAGGTGAGTTGAACTGAAAAAAATACACATAAATAAAAGCCTACTCCGAGAATTAACAATTAAAAGTGCCAAATTGGGCGATGATCGGTCAAACGGGAGTTAAACGTTATATATATATATATATATATATATATATATATATATATATACATATATATATATATATATAATGAATAAAGTTTAAACTTTAAAATAAAACACTCATGGCTTAAGTTTCACATATGAAAATAATTAGAAACTGTATTTAGCAGTAAAGGATAGTCGACATGTTCCGATATGAGCTCATTATCATAACTCGAAAGATGTCGACTATCCTTTACTGCTAAATACAGTTTGTAATTATTTTTATATAGTGAAACTCAAGCCAAGTGTATTTTATTTCAATTCAAACAATCAATATATATTCATATATATATATATATATATATATATATATATATATATATATATATATATATATATATATATATATATATATATATATATATATATATATATATATCTTTATACATATATATTATATTTATATATATATATATATATATATATATATATATATATATATATATATACGAGGTATGGCAATTTGAAACCCGGAATCGGCCGATATCTCCCGAACTAAACACACCAGCCGGCGCGTTCTGGTCTCGTTCGAAAGAGGGGACTCTTCAGTAGTACCAGTTAAATTTTGAACGCGGTATCACGTTTAGTTTGTGTTTCCCGCGTGTTTTTGTAAAGCAAGGTTTTTTCTATACGTCGCGAAAATGAGTGACCTAATTAAGAGACAACGCGGGGTTATCGAATTTTTGGTTAAAACAAACGAAACCTCCGCGGAAATCTTTCGTAAACTTAAAGACGTGTATGGAGATGATTCTCTGTCGAAAACTGCCGTGTTCGAGTGGGCAAAGCGGTTCAGGGAGGGACGTGTTTCGATAGAGGACGATCCGAGGCCGGGCGCAGCCGTCATCTCTCGTACCCCCACCAATGTCGATCGTATCCGCACGTTGGTAACATCAGACCGTCGGTTAACACTCCGAGAGTTGTCCTACAAGTTAAACATCAATAAGGAAACCATTAGGCAGATTTTACACGAGGAGCTAGACATGAGAAAGATTTGTGCAAAGATGGTGCCGAAAATGCTCACGTTGGACCAAAAACACCTTCGAATGTCCATCTGCAGTGACCTTTTAGAGAAAATTGAGACAGATGGGAGGGACTGGATGAGTACTGTGGTAACCGGAGATGAATCTTGGATATTCGAGTACGATCCCGAAACGCGTAGACAGAGTCAGCAGTGGGTGGAACGCGGGGGGGAGCGCCCGAAGAAAGCCAGGATGTCCAAATCGAAAATGAAGTCCATGCTCGTAATTTTCTTTGATATCAAAGGCGTAATTCATCGGGAATACGTTCCAGAGGGACAAACAGTGACCGGACTGTACTACCAAGGTGTCCTTGAGCGGCTGAGGGCCCGTATTTTCCGCGTGAGGCCCGAACTCGCGGAGAATGGTTGGCTCTTGCATCATGACAATGCACCTGCACATTCGTCGATACGAATTCGCGAGTTTTTAGCCAAAAAAAGCATCGCAACGTTGCCGCACCCCCCCTACAGCCCCGACCTCGCTCCCTGCGACTTCTTCCTATTCCCAAAGATGAAGCAGTACCTGAAGGGGACCCACCACGGCGGTGTACAGGAGGCGAAAGAAGCTGCGACGGTGGCGCTGAACACCCTAACTGAAGACGACTACCGTGGGTGCTTCGAGGCGTGGGAGCGGAGGTGGAAGCGGTGCGTGGAACTCCAAGGAGACTACTGTGAAGGATTATGATCGAAATTTCGCCGAAAATTAATTTAGCTGCCCCTCGGAGCTCGATTCCGGGTTTCAAATTGCCATACCTCGTATATTCATATATATATATATATATATTAATATATATATATATATATATATATATATATATATGTTTATATATATATATATTATATATATATATATATATATCTATAGATATATATATATATATATATATATATTATATATATATATATATATATATATATATATATATGTTTATATATATATATATATATATATATATATATATATATATATATATATATATATATATATATATATATATATATATATATATATATATACATGCATGTCCGGGCAGTTCGTATATCATCAATGATTTTATACTCTGCATTTAAAATAACAACTAAAAGTTCTATTAAAAAAATACATACAAGCACTCATTCTTAACAGAACTCAAAATTTATCTCAACGCTACATATGTCTCAATTAGATTTTTGATTTGATGATAAGTATTTTTGTATTATAAAACTAAAAAAGACAATTTGTATTAAAAGTATGAGTGAAAAATGGAATTACAGAAATGTCTTTTTTAAGGACATGTTTTAAGTAAATTATTTATTTATTAAATTGAAGTGAATATTGAAATGAATGAAAAAGGAGGTATCATGAAGGTATTCCACTGAATGAATTGTCATTTATATTCCAACCTGAAATTGAAAATATCATTTGTATGTCTAGAAGTCGAGGCGTTTCAAAATAAGCTCAATTCACTTTATATATATATATATATATATATATATATATATATATATATATATATATATATATATATATATATATATATATATATATATATATATATATATATATATATATATATATATATATATATATATATATATATATATATATATATGGATATGGATATATGGATATATGGATATATATGGATATAATAATTGACTGATAAATGCTTTTCTATTTTGTTCTTATATTCAATAGATTCTTGTTTTGTTTAACGATTGAAAGTGTGTTTTGTTTGATTAGTTATCATTGTTAAATTTTATTTTTAATTTTTTATAGGTATGTGCTTTGTCGACAAAATTTTGTAATTTTATAGGACAATAAAGCTGTTTCTCTCTCTATATTTAGTAGATATAATTTCTTATCTCCTTTCTTTTTCTAGTTGAACTATCAAAACATTCTGATAAATTGAAAATTATTTCACCAGAATAATCTATTAGCCCCACATTGTTCAAGAACACACTGAATCCAAAATTTAAATATACCTAAGTTTTTTGCTAGCTAGAAACAATAAATTATTAAAGTTTTTTTTGAAAGATGTGAACTTTGTAGTTTCAAGTTCTTACTTACGTTTTGCCTTCACGAGTGTTCTTTCGGATTCGGAGGAAGTGAAAGGAAATAAAGTTTTGTGTTACTCATTTTAAAGTGAATTAATAGTTTGATTAGTTTGATTGAAATGGATTTATATTAACTAACGGCCTTAAATATTCAATGAAATTGAAGTTAAAGTGAAAGAACTTTCTTGTTTCCAATAAAAGTTGATGGCAATACCGAAATGTATGAGTCAAAACTTTCTGAGTGTCTTGAGTAAAAATTTTGAAAATAGATTATACAGCTTTTTAAACTCATCTTCTTTTTTAGGTCGAATAAAGTGGTTACATCTAAAAAATTCCAGAACTTTTCTTATTCAACAAGTCTTCCACAAATACTTATTGATCCCTTTAAGTCACTTAATATCTATCGACCGTGCTGCTGAATAATTTAGTGTGTCCTTTCATCGCGAAATGAACGTGGAACTGTCAACTGTGGATTAATGCGAACAATATATCTTCCGAAATGTGGACAAAACTTTTTTAGAATTGCAATTGTGTAGGGCGGCCACAAACATATTTTCAATTAGAATGGCGGTTTTTTAAAACTGCGAATGCAGAATGATTTATTACCCAGTTTCTCTTAGCTGCAAGCGAAAAGTTTTAATTTCCACGATAAATTTCATTACAAGATATTAAGTTGAAGGTTTCTCTGGCTGTTGTCGTTTCTCTTTCGAGAACGTTATTTTAAAATAAATGGAATTCAAAATTCCATCTTGTGCACGATATGAATTATCAATTTCATGAGAGATGTATGTTTATTTTAACAATATCTAGCTGTCATTTGATAACAAAAGAAAATAATGGTACAGTTTCAACACTAGAATGTAAATATTCAATACGAAGTCAATACAAACAATTAAAAAAGTATTAGATTGGTTTGTCTGCTACTTTGTGATAATACATTTTTAAATATAAATGAGAAACAATATACTTTGTTTTTTACAACTATCTTTATTCCATTAACCTTGCTTGCCTTACTTTTAATTTTCAATTTCATCTAAGTTGAAACAGGTCCTATATACTAATATATATATATATATATATATATATATATATATATATATATATATATATATATATATATATATATATTTAAGTCATTAAGATTCTGTATGTGAGAGGATTTTAGTGTTTGCCGTTTGTTTACAGGCGCTATAGAGGAGATGGGTTGTTGATCTCTTGGCTGATCAGGCTTTCAATTTCGGTCCCTTGAGTGTATCAAATTATGTAATAATTATTATTGCTTAGTTATCTTTGTTGGATCTGATATGCCATATCCGTTGATGGGACTTATGAACGAACTTTCTGAAAAAAGTGTTTTAGAGTGATTTGAATCCAGCGAAGCTAAATTTTAGTGGTGAAATCATTAACTTACTGATTTCATTGAAATGACATGGTATGAGTCTGCTGTTAGAAATTCGTTTTTTTCGACTGAATTAATTAATATTCGATTCGTAATTCTATATCAAGCTAAAAGACTATTTTAACATGCATATTATAAAACAAATTGCGAACTTCATTGAAATTGATATCAGATTTGAAAATTAGCTCATAGGAAGTAGCAAGCACTGTCTTGTATTCACGTCTTGAGGTGCACAGGTTGAGTGACCGTCTGTGGAGCAGGCGTGCTGGGTTCAAATCCTGTGTTAGTTATAGGTGCTTGTGTACGTCTGTACGTCTTACAAATAAAGAAATGAGAAAAATGCAAATGGAGAAGGAGAAACCTCAATGTAATCAATTATCACGAAGATAAAAGTAACTCATCATTCAATAAATTATCGGAACTTTTCCTGATATTCATTTTAAGAGCTTCTAATAAATTGAGTTTATAGCCTTTCATCTCTATATGTAACATTTCGAATTCATTATTGAGGCTATGATTATGTTGCAGAGAAGGTATGATGAATGTGTCGAATCTTTTTTTGTCTTATTATAAGTCCGAATTTTCCGTCGGATTGACCAACATATATTATAGGACATGAACCGCAAGTTAGCTTATAAATACTATGGGGTGTAGATTCATCTTTTGGATTTCTTATGTTTACCAATTGTATTCTGATATTCTTACATTTCGATTCAACAAAATATGGTGAACATCAAAAACCCAAGTTTTATTCACATTATTGTCATCAATTGTTTGTTCAATAATAAATTAAGTAGTTGGGCAATGTAAATTGTTTACAATAAGATGTTTCGAACCGTCGTGGAACTGTAGTTCAATGGAGTTGAAAAAAGCACTCTGTTATTATCGAGATATTGCATCAGATCTCAAATATTTAAATGAATTCAGTAAATACACGTGTAATATACTAATTTTCAAAACAATGACAATTCAAAAGTCATTATAATATATGTCAGTCTTTGATTAGTAGGACATTGTCAAATTCAATATTGAAAGAAGAATGGAATAAACCATATTACATTTAGAAATTAAACACAATTCTATACTGCAAAAGTTTATAATAATCGAAAAAAATATGGTGATTCTGTAAAAGTATAAAATATATTGTCATCAGAAACGCTTCGACAATTTAAATAGATGAAAAAGAATAATAGCAAGATTTATTTTGTGAATTCCTGAGATTTTGATGAAATGTCTAACATGCAGCTCTTGGACAACAACAGGCGGCTCTGCAGTTAGGATCTTTTCTAAAATGATTTGGATCTTGCTCGTTGCAAGGATCTGGGCACTCTACACAAGATGGATCGTCCGGAGCACATTCGACATATTGACCAGGTGGCACATAACTCATCCTATGAATAGTATTATCTTCCATCCTCTGTACTGGAGGTCTGTATGGAGCTTTGAGAGTCCATGGCATCGGTATAGGAGCTTGAGGTTCCCAAGGTTGGAATGACATGTTGTGAACAGTTTTGTCGCTCATCTTTCCACAAGGTTTGTCCA
>JARQZK010004418.1:77500-132500 GCA_030704885.1 Cynegetis impunctata
CAATTGTTAAAACACTCAGAAACATGGAGAAAATGATTCATAACAATATGCTCATCTTTTGGATCTGCTACAACGTTGGAAAGCTTTTGTTCTGTGCCAACCTGAACGAAACTTCCCCTTTGACATAGCTTGTCACAGTCGAGGACAAAAAAGAACGTGTGAGGTCGGGGGGCCCCTATCAAGAACGAAGTTTCTATGCTTTTCTATACAGTATTTGACTCTGAGCATATGATTTATCTATTGTCTCTCTGTAATGTATGTAAATGGTTAATATTAAACACTGAAATGAGTAGGTACTCATATCTATTAATATAATTTTAGTTTTTCAAGTGTGTATTACACATACTTGGTGCAGTTTCCATTTCTCGAATTTTCATTGCAAAATTGACACGTATGATCACGTATTATTTTTTAAAAACCTGAAATATATTAGTGTTTGCTATTAATATATTGAACATTTATTGTTGTGCTAGAAAAATGTCAAAATTTTTCAAATAGGTAATAGGTATTAAGTAGGTATTCAACCTATCTCTGTCCCCTCATGATTTTCTATTTAATTATCATATAGTATATTGTAACGGGTCAATTCACCGAGTGACTATAGCCACAGCATTCTACTACTGAATTGTTCATTTAGATACCGTGTTCACACGCTTCACTTTCCTTTGCTCTATGATTAATGAGTTGCGCGGAACGAGAGTATCTAAGTAGTGCTGGATGAACAATCGTTCTTTCTTTTAGCCATTGTTCATCAAAGGAATAACATCGTTAATTATTGAAATTATATTCATACCTAATAAATTGAAAGTTTGTTAAATTTTATTAAAATTTATTAATTATCTTGAAAATCTGAATTGATTGCTTATTTCATTTTTCCGCCATTTCGATTTTTTTCATTTACCTATATTAAATTATCTATCTTTAAATATTGAAATAATCATCTCACATTTCTTAATTTAAAATATTTCTAATTCATTTGCTTGTTTAACTCTCTCAATTTAACACAAGTTTTTTGTAGTTTAGTGATGGCAAATTTCACGTGGTCATACCTTATGTTCAGTTTAATGTTGGAACATATGCTGTCTTTCTTAGCATTTTTGCTTGAGACAAATCTAAATGTTAATTTGAATTGGCCATCGATACCCTACAGATATCTTGGAACATATTTAGTTAGAGATTGTATGTTGATTTGCCCCGAATTATTTTAGCCACTTGGTTGGAGTTTAAAATTCACTTGGTTGGAGTTTAAAATTCACTTGGTTGGAGTTTAAAATTCACTTGGTTGGAGTTTAAAATTCACTTGGTCAGGAGCTAAGAACTATTTGGTCCGGAGTTTAACCCTGGTTAGAACTAGAAGCCACACTATCTGAAGGTGGAAATCCACGTCATCGGAAATTTGAAATCCACGTTATCTGGAGCTACCACGAAACGAGTTACAGAAAAAGGGCAGAAGTCAAGCACAATCAATCCAAAGAGGAATCTCCATCGTCAAGGGAAAATTAAATAAGAAAAAAACAATAAAAAGATAAGTCTCATTAAAATTATGTATTAAGAGGATAGTAAATACCTACATTTTACTCACTTTGTTATTATTCCTGAGAACAAACCTAGAACCAATAAATGTTAACCAATCTCCCTGCTAGCCAGGGCATAAATTGCTATTAAAAAGGGGGTTGGTTACAATATAAAATCGGAATCTGTATACCTGAAAACCCCTAAAAAGACATATTACACGATTGTTACAATAATTCTCAATTCCTACCTCTTTTTATTTACTGCCACTACTACTTTGTTTTAAAACGTCATATCTATTGTAAAATCGAAATATTTATATCAAAAAACTCCTGAAAAGACATATTACATGAATTTTAACGAAGAATTATTTAATTCACACCCTATTTCACATCAGCCAAATTGGCTCTCTTTTTAAAGTTAATAGCCAAATTACATCAAAAGATATCGCTGGAACTAACCGACTGACCGACAAAAATTTTCTCAAGTTAGTTTTCCAACTTTTTGGGGAATTTTAGGCCAATTCAGCTAAAAAAAAAATTGAAAATTCAGGGACAGTTACTATACTACTTGTCTAGAAAGCCTGGAAAGAGAACGTTAAGTTTTGTGTGAAGAAGTCTAAAAACTTGCGTCTCGTCAACGCCATAAATCGAGTGCTATTTCGATATTATCTTTCGCTGTGTGCCGACAACTGCCTGTTGCTGTATTCCGAGGACGCTATATATAATCAGCCAATTGTCCATTACAGAACGAATTAGTAGATATGGTCGTCTGCTAGAATCTCACTATTCGCGTTCACTGAGGGAGAAAGAGAGAGAGAGTCACAAGGAGTTTTTTTTTACAGTCAAGTCCTACCCTAAGCAGCGTGAAAAATTGCACCACCTAAAATGTTGCTTTTTGTGGAATACAAACTTTATAGTTAGATATTACCTACAGTATCAGGAGAAGTTTTAACCTTGACATTGTGTCGGAAAAAATAGAATATTTCTTATCGTCTGGCATTTCTTCCAAAAAATCAATATTAACATGAGAGTATTCATAATATTCTCACATACTTCAGATGCAGCATCAACTCGGGCGCTTTATTATTCAATTACATTTGGAAGTGGATGACAATTCTTGGCTAGGAATTCATTTAAGAGTAGTATGCGTATATATCTACATAAACACAGGAATTCGTCAGGAAACCATGGTATGATAACATTGAAATATTCCACGTTAGTCCAAATGTCAGAGTCATTTCAAACTAACTCAGCTTCGTAGACAGGTTCCTGAATTTATTATAATAGCCCACAGTTAGTTTCCACCCGAAATTTATATTGTATTGTAGAGTTTACGTGAACTTCAGCTGAAGCTTTAACAATGGCGTGTGAAACAAAGGTATCTCTGTAGAAGAGGGACTCTTCATTCAAAAATGTGACATGACTTGAGTAATAAAGTAAATTATTTATATATATATATATATATATATATATATATATATATATATATATATATATATATAGATATATATATATATATTTTTTTTTTTTTATTGACCAGAATACCTCCGTGTTTTGATGATATAGTAAAGTGATCAGGGTTTGGAACGGATAAAGGCCTTTTTTTAAATTACGTATACTTCATTTATTTCTGTCAACGTTCCGACTACCTCTTTGTAGTCTTCATCGGGACTGGACTCAATTATGAAAAACAACTGGAGCAGACAGAAAACCACGAGAATTTTCTTTTAACTTTACAGCAAGAAACAACAATCTTAATTAAATACAAACTTCTCATATCAAATATCCGTTAACAATAACAAGTTGGGTTAGAAATCGCATTCATTGACATTTTTTATTTTTACATCTAACTAATCTATGGATAATTTTTCACTTTCTTTTTATTTTAATGAATTTAAACAATTTTATGTTCAGTGTGCTACACTACATTGGCCAACTCCTGATGTTGGTCAATTTTATTATTATGACATATCAAATATGAATAGATATTACTAATGTTCTTGATGTCAGACCTTGAATTCATTGTTGACGGGTTAATTTTCATATGCTGCATTTCTAAGAATGTTCTTTTGTTTAGATTCTTCTCAAAATCAAGTATTGTCACATCATTAAAATCTACGTTATGACCCGTACTCCTAATATGTTCCGCCAACGCACATCTTTTGTCAGGATGTTTAACATCACTCTTGTGCTGTGTTAAACGTTTTTTTAACTGTTCCGAGGTTTATATATATATATATATCTATATATATATATCTATATATATATATATATATATATATATATATATTGATATAAAATATATATATATATATATATAATAATAATAATAATAATATATATTTATCCTTTCAGACATTACATAAATGTATAGGACACGTCACATACTAAATATACATATTAACCTAACAAGTAACAAATTAACTCATTAGGAGAAAGACTAACAAAATTGCACTGACAAATATTCTTTTAAGCTGTAAAAGCAGTGTTTAAACAGAATATTCTTAATTTATATATATATATATATATATATATATATATATATATATATATATATATATTCATTCGAATTGTTTTTGCCTGTGAACTATTTCTAATCTCTTGATAATTATTAGCAATAACAGGCTTGTTGAATCTCAAAAAACTCGATTTTATTAAAAAGTTGACATTTCGCCACGACATTCGTGGCTTTATCAAAACTTTTGAAAAAATTGAAATTTCCTTGACATTTATTGATTTGAAAAAATTTGAATAGAAAAAGACTACTATGTTTCACTAAAATTTTTCGGCTGTGGCCGTTCTTTGTTATTTATTACGTGCTATTCAGTCCAATATTAACATTCAAATCTGTTATTATTAGATGGTAAGGGAAACCACAGAAATCTTTACCACGTAATGTTAATATTGGACTGAATAGCACGTAATAAATAACAAAGAACGGCCACAGCCGAAAAATTTTAGTGAAACATAGTAGTCTTTTTCTATTCAAATTTTTTCAAATCAATAAATGTCAAGGAAATTTCAATTTTTTCAAAAGTTTTGATGAAGCCACGAATGTCGTGGCGACACGTCAACTTTTTAATAAAATCGAGTTTTTTGAGATTCAACAAGCCTGTTATTGCTAATAATTATCAAGAGATTATATATATATATAGATATATATATATATAATTAAATATATATATATATATATATATTTATATTTATATAGTATGACCCATTCGAAATAGAATCACCAATGTAGAATATGCATTTTTTAATCAATCTCAATTTTTTTTTTCATTAAGCCTTAAAAATTATATTTTGAAAAACAGTTTTTGATGCTCAGTATTCAGAGATATTGAGATTGATTGAAAAATGCTTACTCTACAGGAGTGATTTCATTTTAAATGGGTCACACTGTAAATATAGATATTTACATTTTTTATATATATTCTAATATATAAAATTCTCGTGTCACGGTGTTAGAAGTTAACTCCTTCAAAATGGCCCGACCGATTCTCAGGAAATTTTGTGTGCATATTGGGTAGGTCTGAAAATCTTCTAACATTCATTTTTCATCCCCTTAAATGTTAAAGCTTTTTATTTTTATTTTTCAGACAAAAATTTTCTATTCTATTTTTTTATGACACGATCATCCCCTATTTTTTATTTGTTAAACTCCTCCGAAATGGCTCGACGGATTCTCATGAAATTTTGTGTGCATATCGGCTCAGTCTGAAAATCGTACAAAATCTATTTTTCATCCCCCTCAATTTTTTTTCAGACAAAATTTTCTGTTCTATTTTTTTTCATGATACAGCATTCAAAAATATATACTACCCTAAGTATTTAAACCCTCTACGATTAACTCCAATTTTTTATTTGTTAATTATAAACTTCAATTTTTTTGGCAAGATTTTTATTTTTATTTTGTCATGAACAAAAAAATTCATAATAATTTTTTTTTATTTTATCCACAGATCCGAAAAAGGGTTGCAAGATGGCAATGAAACTAACTATAGTAGGTCTGGGAATAGGTCGTAATATATTTTTCATACCCTAAGTGATTAGGGTGATTCACCACAAACAAAAGTTTTTTTGGCAAAATTTTTTATTCTTATTTTTTATGATGTTGCATTATAAAATACATACACCTCTATCAACAACCCATATTTTTTAATAGCCATTTTAATAATTTAAATAACGTTTGCTGGGTCAGATTGATAGATAGTTATAATGATAGATAGATAAAAATAATTTATGTGGCATATAATCTAGATAGATTATATGCCACATAGATATAAAGATAGATAGAAAGATAGATAGATAGAAATAATTTATATGGCAGAAAAACGTTTGCCCGGTCAGCTAGTATATATATATATATATATATATATATATATATATATATATATATATATATATATATAAAAAAATATATAAATATATATAAATATAAATATATATATATATATATATATATATATATATATATATATATATATATATATATATATATATATATATATATATATATATTCATCATTTGAATAAATTTAAAAAAAAATAACAATGGAATATAGTTTATTTCTATATCTTCTTTATTTTCACATAATGAAAATGAGGAGAACAAGATGAACTTTCTAAAATCATGTGATTATACTTTCAAATGAATATCAAAATTTTTACCTTAGGGTATATCTTACTGTCTGAGATGAAAATGGATAATTACGTTTCATAATCTCATAAGCAAATTTTAGTTCATTTCTCTATGATTTCATAACTTATTAAATCGAAATGTGGCAAAACTTCGAGTTCGACTCTGAGGCAAATTTGAATTTCAAGTTTTCTATAACTTTTTATTGAATATTTCCCGCTTCCAATTTCGTATAATATTTCGCCTAATGAATTTTTCGTTTTTTTCTAAATGCTGTAAAATTTATACCTAAGCAAAAATATTTCAACGATTTTTTCTAGTCCTCCTAGTTCTATTGGAATCTCAGTATTTTACACATACCTACCCGAAATTATAATTACCAGTAGACTAGGCTATTAAATCATTATTTAATCAAATCAAATTTGTTCATTAAACCGTTATTCAATAAATCTAGGTATGCAGAATCCGCACAAAGCAATAATTGGAAATTACAGGTGCATTAAATTAGACTTCTGGTTACAAATCCGATAAGCAGTTACTCGTACATTATATCCATTATATTATATATGAGTATAAATTTCAGAAAACTCACATGTACAGGATGGGCAAATTTCGATGCATGACTGGAGTAATTATAGGAGTTACATAAAAATGGAGGGCGCATTCTGAATCTCCTTTTTGAGGAAAATTCACTGGCGAAAGCCAAAATTTGCTATCGTATCAAAATTTGTTTCCGAGTTAGAAACAAAAGTTGGATTTTTCGACTCCTATGAGTCGAAAAATCCAACTTGTCTATACAAGTGTGAATATCATGGTTGTTTATGAAGTTACGAGATTTTCACTTTTACATTATGAAAGCCTTTTTTTCTGTATAATCCATCGCAGCGAGCTGCATTAGAAAAGCAGGTTTTCAAAACTTATCCAGTATAAAAAATCAATACATTCAATTGTGATTTTTGTTCTAAACCCAAAAAACAAAAATTGCGCCCTCAATCGTGTAAACAACACGTATTTCCTCCTCCGCTAGGTCAACCCCTCAACCAATTTATATGAAAATAAATACCATCCAAGATATCATACGAAACTACCTACATACAAAGTTTCAACCCTATGGTCCCAAAATTGCACCTTCTATCCTGTGAACAAGATTTATTTCCTTTCCTGGGGGGTCAACCCCCAAGCAACTCGTACCAAAACCAATCCTATCCAATATATCATACGAAACTACCTACTCACAAACTTTCAATCTTATTGCTCTAAAATTACGCCCTTTATTTCCTCCCCCGAGGGGTCAACCCCCCAACCAATTCGAACCAAAATCAATCCTATCCAAGATATCATACGAAACTACTCATTTACAAAGTTTCAACCCTATTGCTTCAAAATAATTGCGCCCTTTATTGTGTAAACAAGATTTATTTCTTCCCCCGGAGGGGTCAACCCCCAACCAATTCGAACCAAAACCAATCCGATTCAAGATATCATACAAAACTACCTAGATACAAACTTTTAACCCTATTGCTACAAAATTGCGCCGTTTATCATGTAAACAAGATTTATTTTCCCCCAGGGGGTTCAACCCCTTTACCAATTAGAACCAAAAATAATCCCATCCAAGATATCATACAAAACTACCTATTTACAAACTTTCAACCCTATTGTTCCAAAACTGCGCCATTTACCGTGTACATACAAACATATATATATATATATATATATATATATATATATATATATATATATATATATATATATATATATATATATATATATATATATATATATATGTGGCGGCTCGTGAGGTTTTGGTTTGAGGAGGCTACAAGAGGTGTTAAAAAATACACCATAGGCGAAAATTTTTAGGATTTCGAGGTCAACCGCCTTATAATTTAAAGAAAATCAAAGTAAAACAAGCACCCTAAGCTATTAATTTATTTTCACTTTCGAGTGTCTACCTTGAAACCTACAACTCCTATTTACAATATTCACAAAAACTCTTCTCAGCCAATTAATCAATTCATCTATTCATCAAATTTTTTTTTCTTTCACAAAATAGGTACCTACCTACCTACTTAACGAATTTGTTAACAGCTGGTGAGAGCAAATAAGAAGTTATTATATATTTTTGAAGATTAGCGGGATTCTGCGATCTTTAACGTTAGCAAAATGATCTATAATATCCTCATAAAATTTTTTGTCTTTCGCCAAAAGTTTTACAAATTCCTTTTCAATAGACAACAAACTAATATTTTTCAAACGTTCCTGGCTCATTGAATGTCGTAAATAAGTTTTAATTCTCTTAAGAGTGGAAAACGAGCGCTCTACGGAAGCCGAAGTCACCGGGATAGAAACAATTAGACATAAGAGTTTATAAACTTGGGGTAAATCTTGATTAAAAATTTCCAAATTTCCCAAAATTTCATTGTCATTATAAACAACACACAGTTCACTTTTTATGGCCACCTTATCAAAAAAAGTGTATTTTTGACATAAATTTTCCAAAAGATTATCTGGAAAATTAGCCGAAAATCCGATTAGCAAATTTTTATTGAGTAAGTCGAAGAAATGCAGATCTTTCAAATCAGAAAACCTCATTTCTATTTGACCCCTAATAGTATCCAAAATTTCATAAAATATTTGCTTATAGTAAAGCTCCATATCTGCGTAACTGAATTTCTTTCGTTTTGGGCTAAATTGAGTCGTATCACGAAATTCTGAAATTTTTTCCAAAAGAAACTTGAGCCGATTTCGTGAGTAAATTACATCTGAAAACTTGTGCTGTATGATTTGAAAAACTATTTCTGTTTTTTCAAAAATTAATTTAAAGATGTTTAAAAAATATATAAATTCCTCATCTTGTAAGTAGGATATTAATCCGCGTGAAATTCTATAGTTGTGATTGGTCGACATTGTATAAGACTGGGTTCCTATCCGTGTTGCCATTTACATGTGTTTTGCTTTTCTATTGCAATGAAGTATTCATTCGGAGTATTTGCACCGTTGTTTGCTTTTCTGTGGCAGGCATAATGAACGTTGAGACTATACCTTTCCATGCCTCCGCAGCGTTGCCACAAATCTTGAAATGAATGAAATGCAGTAAATGTAAATACCTTCTATCGTAATTAATAAATTATATTATATAATGTAGGTTGAAAGGAAGGTAGGTGCATAAAATAATATGATTTTGATTAATATGAATATGCTGAATGCTGACTATTCAATATAATATATTAGTGATACACGGAATATTATTGAGGAGGCTTAGCCTCCTTAGCCTCCTTTGACTAGCCGCCCCTGATATATATATATATATATATATATATATATATATATATATATATATATATATATATATATATATATATATATATATATATACAGGATAGCAAGAAAGTCTGGCAACAAGGTATTGTTTTAAGACGATTAAACGTATAATCATCAAATTTCCCTTAGTGATTGATCGTTTGAAGAGGTGTAATTAAGTGGCCGGCAAGATCTCCCGACTTGACTCCACATTATATCAGACATAACTGATTCAAAAACTCTCCAATATCTTGAGATACAAACAATTTATCCATAAATGATGAGCAATTGTATTCGAAGCTTCAAATACAGATTGTTTTATTGCTAAGACACAGGTGGCCAACATATTGAGCTCCTGTTATAAGGAAACTTTTAATATTATTGTAAGTTAGTATGAATTATGAAATTATATATTGTATGTCTTGGAAAAATGTTTGTTTTATTTTTTAGTAATGTGGTACGTATTCTGTATTTTTGAAAAGAGGACAAAATCTTCTTTTTTACGATATATCACTCGACCTACAGTGCTATTGAAAAAATTCAAGATGGCGGCGGTTCACTGAAAGCTGACGTCACTCAAGTTTGACAGAACCTCTGAAAAACGGAAAATACAATCCTGTGCATAACCCTAAAATTTTATAATTATACGTTCAATCGTTTCAAAGAAAATACCTTGTTGCTAGACTTTCTCGCTACCTGTTATATATATATTATATTCCATATAAGCGTACTATACCGATAATTCTACTCCACTTCTTTAATGTTTTCCCATAACTAATTTCTTTGTTGTTAGATAAATAGAACCCTATTATTATTATTTTCAAACATTACGTAGGTAAAAGTTTCTTTGGTTTCCCTTACCATCTAATAATTACAATTTTGAATATAAATATTAGACTGAATAGCATATACAAAGCAGCCCTGTTTTATTCAATTATTTCAAAACAATAAATGTCAAAGAAATTTCAATTTTCGAATGTCGTGGTGGAGGCTGTCAACTTTTTGATAAAATTGAGTTTTTTTAAGATTCAACCAGCCTGTTATTGCTAATAATTATCAAAAGATTAAAAAATAGATCACAGGGCAACAACAATTCGAATAAATAATTAAATATTGCAAGCTGAAAATATTGGCAATGATCCTAAACTTAAGCTGAGAGTTTTAAACTGTAAGTACCCCTTTTTTTTAAAAGATTTGAAATTCTAAATAAATAAAAAATTTCATTAAAAACGGCTACTTTCCATATAAACGAACTATACCGATAATTTTTTGCTTTACTTGTTTAATATTCCCAAAACTATTTTCTTTTTTAATGTTAAATTTTACTCTTTCTGAGATCTCTCGGATGGAATTGATCGCCTCCGTGGCAAAGTTTGACCAAATCTCCATACCGGAGAGTTTCAAACAATAAACCACAAATAAGTTATTTTCTTCCATAACAGAGGATTTATTATGAAAATTCATTAAAAAACGGCTACTTCCATAATAAACGAACTATACCGATAATTTTTGCTTTACTTGTTTAATATTTTCCCAAAACTAATTTTCTTTTTTAATATTAATTTACTCTTTTCTGAGATCTCTCGGATGGAATTAATCGCCTTCGTGGCAAAGTTTGACCAAATCTCCCATACCGGAGAGTTCAAACAATAAACCACAAATAAGTGATTTTCTTCCATAACAGAGGATTTTATTTATTAAACTATTTTCATCTCCAAATTTTTCAATCCAATACTTAGCTACGCCGTTCTGATGAGGACCAAAGAGTCCGAAACACGTGTCAACGGCTGCTTTCCATATAAGCGTACTATACGATAATTCTACTCCACTTCTTTAATGTTTTCCCATAACTAATTTCTTTGTTGTTAGATATAATAGAACCCTATTATTATTATTTTCAACATTACGTAGGTAAAAGTTTCTTTGGTTTCCCTTACCAATCTAATAATTACAATTTTGAATATAAATATTGACTGAATAGAATATACAAAGCAGACCTGTTTTATTCAATTATTTCAAAACAATAAATGTCAAAGAAATTTCAATTTCGAATGTCGTGGTGAGGCGTCAACTTTTTGATAAAATTGAGTTTTTTAAGATTCAACCAGCCTGTTATTGCTAATAATTATCAAAAGATTATATATATATATATATATATATATATATATATATATATATATATATATATATATATATATATATATATATAGAGAGAGAGAGAGAGAGAGATACATATATGAAATTGAATTTTTTGTGCAAAACATCATAAAAAGTCATGAAATGAAAAACTATCTTGGTCCTAGGTCCAACTTTGCTAATCGCACCCATTTTGATAAGCAGGTTTTCAATGAGAAAACCTGCTTATTAAAGACATAGTTTTCGAAATGGGAATCATTGTTGGCTGTAGTTTTTGTATCTCTTATAGTTACCGGATACCCCATACAAATATTGAAAATTTGCCCCTATCATATAAAATAGTGATTCGTTGAGTATTTAATTTTTCACTTGTATTTATTTGTTGATTTTACCTCAGATACGATTGCTATAAATACACTCATCATACCATAGGGCGTTATGAGCGGGCATTATCGATCATAACGCCCTCTCATTGTACGACAACAACTGAAGCAACTTCTATTGATTGAATACTTCATAATCCTTGTCGTATACGACTCTGGATTTTTCCGGCAATGAATTATTCGCAACTTTGGCTTCATTTTCTTTGATTTCTTCGGTAAATTCATTTTCATTTCCGTTATTTCTATAAGACTACACAAAGAAAGTAGCAATGATATTCACTAAATACGATGACAGAAATATTCACAAACGTCAAAATATGAACAAGTGACATGCCTACTATGAGAAGGAAAATGGAAAGTATAGGAACAATGAACCGATTTTAAAATCGATTTTTCATTATAATAAAATAATTCCTTCGGGAAAAATAAAATCTTGTATGCACCACGTGCGTTACTAGATACTAACGCCCGTAGGGTAACATTCGGCCAGAGGGCATTTGGCCCATGGGATGAATGTTGCCCGATGGGATATAACGCACTTGGTACATAAATAACTATTATAATAATAATATACGAATGAATACTATTATGATTTGTATTGACTTAGTTTCAAGGAAACGTAATTTCACCATTTATCAACAATTACTTTTTGAGCCTGAAGAATGTACGGTATACTGAAGGTATCGAAATAGATTACCGAATTTAAAATTTAATTTGTATTCATTCGTATTATGAGATAATACTCTATATTCAAAATTATTTCTTAATTCCTCGAATTACAAATTTAATCTCGCCCATATGAAATAGACTTTTGATATTTTTTCAGATATTTGAACAATAATGTATATTTGTCTATAGATAGAGATCGTAGTAACGCTAATTTGTTGAGTACATTCCATAAAATTTTTGTTTATACATACATCTTCATTCCGAAAGAGTTTGATAACCAAATGTATGAATAATTCAGATTTATAATTGAACATATTTTGACAAATTTTCAAAAATGCCTGCACGCACTTAATCTATTTAAAATTATTGATATCTTGTCACGTTCAACTGTTTTTTTGTCACGATTTGTATTAAGGAACAAATAAAAATCTTATAATTCACTCCGAGTCGAATAAGCTACACTGATGAGATCTAATAATATCGAAACAGTTGTATACAGATTTTGAGTCGGGATGACTAGACGATTTCTATAATTCACTGTTGGTTTGTCAGGGAATATATTATAACCAACTCTCATAGAAAGTTGTTTGATAATTTTTTGAATTATTGAAGAATTGTCCTTGTTCACTTTATATAGTATAAGAATAACTCATTCCATATATTACTGTTATAGACAATTTTGTTCTATTCTGGGTATTATAGATCGAACTGAATCATTTGCCACCTGAAATTTTATTACATTAATACAACAAATTGAACAGTTATTACCCAATAATTCAAGAAATGATATTACAGAATGAAGAGAATCTAATTTGATCATAATTTACTAATACGCTTCAACCTTGTTACTCCAAATTGAAATGAGCGGAACAAGTTAATTGCATTTCGAGACATGAACCCTCAAACTATTAGACACAAATGTTATTTCGCAACATCACGTAGGGAATATCATGTGTATTTCTCAGTTGTAGAGGTTTAATATGACCAGATGTACCACTATAAGCCACCCTAAATTACACACAAGCCAGTTTCCAAATCCCAGAGAGAGAGAGAGTTCCGTCGGGCATGTCTATGTAACTAGCGGGCCAATCAGGCCCTTATCAAAGTTCATATTCTAGAAGTTGCTCAGAAAGCCTACGAGCAATGTAATTTACCTATGTCTATGGTAAACTTTTAGAGATGTATACATATACAGATATATATATATATATATATATATATATATATATATATATATATATATAAATATATATTTTTATATATATATATATATATATAAAATATATATATATATATATATATATATATGAATTAATATATATATATATATATATATATATATATGAATATATATATATATATATATATATATATATATATATATATATATATATATATATATATATATATATATATATATATATATAGAGATGTCCTAATTGCCATAGGCCACTATTGCTATCTCGGTAATTATAAGCATTACAAGGTTGGTCAAATTAAACAAAATCTGCACTTTTTGGAGGACATTGAAAATCTAGTTTCATATTTGAAAAAAAATTCTGCTCTGGTTTGCTCAAAACTATTTTATCGAATATCTCAAAAAGTATAGTTTTTACAATAAATTAGTAGAGGAAAAAATTATGCATTTCAGACGTTCTTCAGTTTGGTATTTTTTAAGGAAATTTGGTTCGTCTAGTTTTCGAGATATCACCATCAACTTACTTTTTTTAAATATGGACCTGTATTTTTTATTCCATTTCTTAAAGAAACTTTTTTTTCTGATTTTAACGATGTATCACATGTTCATATATGTTTGCGTTTTAATGATAAAAGGACAAAATTTGAGTTGTATTGAGTTTTAAAAAAAATGAGAACATCAGATGTGGCTTAGACTACCAATAAAACAATTCCCTTTTTTAATAACATAAATAGGTGCAGCGTGTTATGAAAGAAACTGTTTATTAAGTTTTCAAACATTCAAACGTTTTGCAATTTAATTAAATTCAAGTTAACCTTAAAACTTCCTTGTTTATTAAAATTACTATTGCCAAAATTCAAAGTGGATGATACAAACCTAATGCATTTGTTTCATCTTCCCCATTTTCTGCCGTTACAGTTGTTTCCCATTCTGAAGGATTATTAAATGATCCGTATAGTAGCCAATTTTGCTCTAGCCTTGTAAAATTATTCGATTCGGTAAGCGCCTTCCGCGGTAAGAATTTTGATAAATTTGAAGGCCTTTTTCAACACTTCGAAATGCTTTTGCATAACAAAAAAATAAATCTAATTTTTCACCATTGGAAAACGCTATCATGTTGGTTTAAACTAACTTTGACAAGAAACATGTATTACGGATCATAGGCTTTTATAATTTATTGGTTCTCTTTGCTCTATGATTAAACCTATGATAAAATGAAAAAAGTGCCAAAAAAGTTTGAAACTAGTTTTTAACCATTTAAATACCAACGAATATGGACATGTGATACATCATTGAAATCAGAAAAAAAGTTTTTTCTTTAAATTTGGAATGAAAAATGCAGGTCCGCATTTGAAAAACAAAGTTGAATGTGATATCTCGAAAACAGGACGAACCAAATTTTCTTAAAAAATACCAGCTTGAAGAACGTCTAAATTGCAAAAATTTTTTTCCTCACTAATTTTTTGTAAAAATTATACTTTTTGAGATATTCGATCAAATAATTTTGAGCAATTTTTCTAAAAATCCCTTTAGCTCGAGATATAAATTTTCTTTTTCAAAATCTGAGACCGGTTTTATAATTTCCTCCAAAAACTGCACATTTTATCTGATTTGACCAACCTTGTAGTTATTATAGTTACCGAGATAGCAATAGTGGTCCATGGCAATTAGGACAATATAGATATATATATATATATATATATATATATATATATATATATATATATATATATATAAATTTATGTCAGCTGTATATCTTTAAAATATCGTTCTACTTTCATGCATGAAAAAAATATGTAGCTTCTCCAATTATTCTCATGTTGAAACTTTTTCATTGCAGGTTCAATATCGCTCCATTCCTAAGCATTTTCAATAAACCTTATAATTTATTATCAACTCATCATACTATTTAGTATCACAAGCAAATAAGTTACTAAATACTTAGTTGATGTTTGCATACAAATCTATTAAACAAAAGTCTTTTTTGAAACTTCCAATTTTGATGCTTCAAAAAATTATTTGTGAACAATAAATAAACTAATAAAGTTTGATAGAAATATTAACAGTTATACCAGTACATTTTTGGTTACTTAATGAAAAAGTATGTTTAGTTAGCAAATCTTAAGTGTCCTGTACAAATTTTGAAGCTACTATATCAATTCATGTGTGTGGAGCAGAATGTGGGATAATCCATAAATCACCGGATATAGTATAAGAGAGAAATTCTTGAATAAAGTCTAACTTCAGGTTACTTCTAGTAATAATTGCTCTTAGTATGAATAATGCTTTTAGTATGAACTAGTGAGAGGCTCCATCGCCCATTAAATAGATCCGTGAAAAATATAGATCGATAAAAATATAGTTTCTCGAACGCCGAGGAGTACTAAGCCCGTCCCTGCCTCTGTCGAAAGGTACGCGACGCGTCAAGTGCTGAGCCCGTCTCTACCTCTGTCGAACGGGCGCACAATCTACTCGCTGTCAATCTCAGTTCGTGTGTAATCGGCTAGATACTACGACCTCATTGGGCCTCGCCGTGCCGAAACTTCTCGATAGAACTCAACCCGTCCAACTATCGGCTCCAAAGGCGGTCACGTGAATTCGAGTCCATGTGACGCGAAAATAGAAAGCGTCGGGAATGCTGCCGTTTTAGCGAATTTCGGAGAAACGTCAAACTTTAAACGTTCGATATCGAAAATCGGCGTCTCGGATCGAGGCAAGGCGTAGCCTAAGCACTACGGAAAGGACGTGGGCGATCGACGGGGCCGATCTCCTTATCTCGGTTTCATGAGTTTGCCAAAATGCGGCCTTCGGCCGCCTG
Source organism: Cynegetis impunctata (assembly GCA_030704885.1). NCBI lineage: Eukaryota > Metazoa > Arthropoda > Insecta > Coleoptera > Coccinellidae > Cynegetis > Cynegetis impunctata. The sequence goes on from JARQZK010004418.1 coordinate 94,161, forward strand.
CATTTTGGGAAGTCGAATTTGGCAAACCAATTATTTATTTAGTATTATATATAAGACAATTAGGTGTTAAGTCACGGTTAGTACAAGAACTCTCTGTACAATAGAAGTCGAATTATTAGTCATAATCAGGATTTTCTACAACCTGTAGAATATATATTTTTATAATATAAAAAAAAACAAGAAAATATAGTGGAAACATAAATATTTGTTATATTTAGCTAAATGATGATTTCAAGGGAGAAATATCGATAATAGAAAAAAATGGAATCTTTGTTTACTGAAGCATATATTCATTAAGATGATTGATTGATATCATAGTAATACTGATGATATATTTGAAATTCAAATCATGCAAAATATGCTACTTTATTAAGTTAACCATGGTCAATTTAATATAGTAGTTACAAGAAGTGAACAAGCGAAATTCCTCAATATTTAAAAAATCATCAAACAACTTTCCAAGGGAGCTGGTTTTATGTATTTCGCGACGAGAATTCTACATTCATAATCCACATCTCCCTTGGAAAGTTCTTCGATAATTTTTTAAATTATTGAAGAATTTTCCTTTTTACTTTATGTAGTAGATTTGAAATTGTTCATACTCAAAATATAAACTCAACTTTCATACTTAAATTATCCATTCACCAAATCTAAATGAATAGTCATAAAATGTTTCGATACTTTCACTTAACTCTCCGTTAAAACTAAGCGCTCTAGGTTAAATCGAAAATCAACTTAGACCCACGAGATGAAGAGATTGGTCACAAAGAGATGAGAATATATTATCAGAGATGCCAAAACTTTACCCATCAAACTTCGGCAAATTTTAAAGCAACTAGTTGCTTCGAAAATTTCAGTTAGCCGAGTACATGCAGATATCGCTTATCAATATTGTAGAAACGTATCAAGTTGTAATTTTATATATCAGGTTTCGCTATGAGAATCCAAATTTCAGTAGCGCTGTTCAATCAAGTGATTACGATACGAAGTTTTAATGCTAGACGAGTTCAAAACATTAAATTTTCCTGGGGGGGAGTGTTAAACTATTCAATCAGATATTCTAAGCTTGCTTGGCTTCAATTAAAACTTTGAATTGCACAGAGCAGGATGATATAATGAGCCAGATAAATTCTCAGATCAGAGAAAATCGAAGCGAATCAGTTTTTAAATATTTAAAAAATAAATAAAAAATTTCAAGAAAAAAATAAGATGAATCTTCAAGAAACTTGTATAATACTAGTAGTATCAAAAACGATTTAATGTATAAGTCAATCCCTTCAATTTAAAGGAACTTGACCCAATAGTTCATAACACTACCATTATTATTTTTTTTAAATAATAGAAAAATCTAGTTCAAAGCGATTAACTCGACTGCTCAATATGTATATGTTTCTTTCGAAAACCCAAATGTACCTGATATTATTCAGTAATTTGAAAATGAGTGTCAGTTCGAAACTGCAGAAACACATTTCTAATAATAGTATTATAAATACATATGTACTTAATAGCAGACATAATGAAATAATTAACAAAGCTTGAGAGTAATTATTTATTTATTTATTTAGTATTTGGGTTTTGTTGCACCGCGACCTTGGGATCTATTGTACCCCCTATAAGAGCTGTTTTCTGTACTACGCCATCAACCTATAGCTCGCCTTCTAGTTAGACAGTATTAATGAACTACAATTACTAAGTTACAGAGATTTAGAGTGAGCATTTTGTGTAAAAAGTGATAGAAGAAAACCAGCTCCGCCATTGTTTGCAAAATTGTTCCATATGATATAGTGATATGTTTTTCACACGACTTTATTATTCATAACTTTGTCATTAACAATTTTATGCAAAAAATCGTTTCTTGCTTATAAAATTGAAGCTATTGAAGTAATCGTGATGGTGTCAGTAGACTTATTGTAAAAAATCAAAAGCCGAAGAAAATGAGAGGTCGGACGACTCGACCGGCCAAAATGCAGTTTTTTCAAAAATTCATAACTCGTTTATTTTTTGAGCTGTAGCGTAGATCCTCCGGTCAGTATTAGTTATTAATATAAACTTTTTTGTGCGAAAAGAAAGAACTGTCCGATGCGTAGTTTTTGATCTGTGGCCATTTGAATATTTTACTATACAATTTTCCAGCAGACCTGAATGCAACAGATTTCAATTTACGAAAAAGATTTTGAAAGTAGAATTCTCATAGTTCAAAACTTTCATCTTGATTTCATATGAAAACGCTGAGAAATATGTTAAAAATGAAGCTGAACATGACGAAAAACGGCCGAGCGCGTGAGAGTAGCTGAAGAGTGGGGGTAGAGCAGCAGGCAAGGATAAGCATGACATTCGAAAGCATCTTGGCATTTTGAACATGACGGTAATTTCTCTGCTGTTTTTAGTCATGTTCAGCTTCATTTTTAACATATTTATCAGCGTTTTTATGTAAAACCAAAATGAACGCTTTGAACTATGAGAATTCTACTTTCAAAATCTTTTTTCTTAATTAAAATCAGACCATGCCTGTCGCATTCAGGTCTGCTGGAAAATTGTAAAATATTCAAATGGCCACATATCAAAAACTACGCATCAGACAGTTCCTGCTCTTCGCACAAATAAAGTTTATAGTAATAACTAATACTGACCGGAGGATCTACGCTACAGCTCAAAAAATAACCGAGTTATGAATTTTTGGAAAAACTGCATGTTGGCTGGTTTTTTCCAATTTTCTCTTAAACTAAGGGTCTGATCGAGTCGTCCGACCTCTCATTTTCTTCGTCTTTTCATTTTCTACAATTAGTCTATTGACACCATCACCATTACTCTGATAGTTTCAATTTTATGAGCAAAAAACTAAAAACTAAGCTATTTTTTGCATGAAATTGTTAATAACAAAGTTATAAATAATAAAGTCGAGTGAAAAACATATCACTATATCATATGGAACTATTTTACAGACAATGGCGCAGCTGGTTTTCTTCTAACACTTTTTACATGAAAAAATCTCTGTAGCTTAGCCTAAATATCTGGGAAAGCTCCATAGGCCAAGCTACAGAGATTTTTTCATGTAAAAAGTGTTAGAAGAAAACCAGCTGCGCCATTGTTTGTAAAATAGTTCCATGTGATATAGTGATATGTTTTTCACTCGACTTTATTATTTATAGCAAAAAATTGCATTTTTTGTAGTTTTTTGCTTCTAAAAATGAAACTATCAGAGTAAACGTGATGGTTTTTATAGCATAATTATAGAAAATGAAAAGACGAAGAAAATGGGAAGTAGGTCGACTCGATCAGACCCTCAGTTCGAGAGGAAATCGGAAAAAACCGTCCAAAATGCAGTTTTTTCAAAAATTTCTTAACTCGTATATTTTTTGAGTTGTAGCGTAGATCCTCCGGACAGTATTAGCTATTGATATAAACTTCATTTGTGCGAAGATCAGAAACTGTCCGATGCATAGTTTTTGATCTCTGGCCATTTGATTATATTACTATGCAATTTTCCAGCAGACCTGAATGCGACAGTTATGGTCCGATTTCAATTTACTAAAAAGATTTTGAAAGTAGAATTCTCATAGTTCAAAACGTTCATCTGGGTTTTTCATAAAAACGCTGAAAAATATGTTAAAAATAAAGCTGAACATGACAAAAAACGGCCGAGCGCGTGAGAGTAGTTGAAGAGTGGGAGTTTACAATTATTATCTGACAACGTTTTGAAATTACTGTCATGTTCAAAATGCCGACGGTTCCGAATGTCATACTTCTCCTTGCCTGCTGCTCTACCCCCACTCTTCAACTACTCTCACGCGCTCGGCCGTTTTTCGTCATGTTCAGCTTTATTTTTGACATATTTCTCAGCGTTTTTTTGAAAAACCAAGATAAACGTTTTGAACTATGAGAATTCTACTTTCAAAATCTTTTTAGTAATTTGAAATCGGACCATACCTGTCGCATTCAGGTCTGCTGTAAAATTGCATAGTAACATAATCAAATGGCCACAGATCAAAAACTATGCATCGGACATTTCCTGATCTTCGCACAAATGAAGTTTATATCAATAACTAATACTCGCCGGAGGATCTACGGTACAACTCAAAAAATAACCGACTTAAAAATTTTTGAAAAAACTGCATTCTGGACGGTTTTTCCCGATTTTCTCTTAAACTAAGGGTTTGATCGAATCGTCCTACTTCTCATTTTCTTCGTCTTTTCATTTTCAACAATTAGTCTATTGACACTATCACGATTACTTCGATGGTTTCATTTTTAGAAGTAAAAAACTAAAAAAAAATTTTTTCATTAAATTGTTGATAACAAAGTTATAAATAATAAAGTCGAGTGAAAAACATATCACTATATCATATGAATTACAATATTACAATTTTGCAAACAATGGCGCAGCTGGTTTTCTTCTAACACTTTTTACACAAAATGCTCCCTACAAATCTCTGTAGCTTGGTCTACCAAGGAGGTTATGTACTCACTCCTACAAGTTTCTTGACCAAAGCATTTCTTTCGTTGGCTTGCAATGGCGAAGCATTCTGTAACCAGGTGAATATGAGTTTCCTCCTCCCCACAGAATCTACACTCGTCAGTTTCTGATAAACCTTTTTTCGTCAGAAGCTTTCTAAAGGGACAATGACATATAAGAAAGCTAGCTCTCTCTTATAGGTACATTTTTTTATACCACAGAATATTCTGGGCCAATAAATAGCATTCGTGCTTGAGAGTAATTAAATGTAAAATGAATCACCTAAAGTGAATCCGAAGAATTCTCCAAATTTTAAAAACTATCAAACAACGAGATGGAGATGGTTATAGACAAGTTTTAGCCTAGTTTTGATTTGCCAAATGACTGAAGTGTAACTTAAGATGAAGAATCTTATTCCATAGAGGTCAAGCAACATCTCTCTAACCATAATTCTTCGAAATCAAAATGAATAGACACCTTCAGTAGTCGAAGATGATATCAGCAGTGACTGCTTTCCTCTCACAAATCGAAAGTGGTATTTGGTGAGCTACACTCAAATTTTCATAATTTCTGATCTCGTTATTCGGTGCAAATATTGAATCTTACTATCCCTCAACTTAAATTGTTAAAAACTCCTTATCTTCGAAAGCCTCTTGAGTATTGATGAATCTCAACTTATTTTTTTTAATACTGAAGTGAATTCTTCATGTTTGATTTCAATTATTTTCAATTTTTTCTGACACGAATAATTCTTTCCTAAGTGAGCGCATTCTATATTAACTAGCTGACCCAGCAACCGTTGTTCTGCCATATAATTTAATTTTATCTATCTTTCTTTCTATCTATTTATCTATCTATCTTTCTATCTTTCTATCTATCCATCTATCTATCTATCTATCTATCTATCTATCTATCTATCTATCTATCTATCTATCTATCTATCTATCTATCTATCTATCTATCTATCTATCTATCTATCTATCTATCTATCTATCTATCTATCTATCTATCTATCTATCTATCTATCTATCTATCTATCTATCTATCTATCTATCTATATATCTATCTATCTATCTTTCTATCTATCTATCTATCTATCTATCTATCTATCTATCTATCTATCTATCTATCTATCTATCTATCTATCTATCTATCTATCTATCTATCTATCTATCTATCTATCTATCTATCTATCTATCTATATATCTAAATATCTATCTATCTATCTATTCATCTATCTATATTTCTATATATCTATCTAAATCTATCTATCTATCTTTCATCCTTTCTATCCATCTAACTATCTATCTATAGATGTATCTATCTATCGATGTATCTATCTATTCATCTATCTATTTTTCTATGTATCTATCGAAATCTACTTATATATCTTTCTTCCTTTCAATCCATCTAACTATTTATCTATCTATCTATCTGTCTATCTATCTATCTATCTATCTATCTATCTATCTATCTATCTATCTATCTATCTATCTATCTATCTATCTATCTATCTATCTATCTATCTATCTATCTATCTATCTATCTATCTATCTATCTATCTATCTATCTATCTATCTATCTATCTATCTATCTATCTATCTATCTATCTGGCTATCTATCTATCTATCTATCTATCTATCGATGTATCTATCTATTTATCTATCTATCTTTCTATGTATCTGTGGAAATCTATCTATCGATGTATCTATCTAACTATCTATCTACATATATGTCTTTCTATCTCTCGATCTACCTACATATTATTCTATGCATCAATCATATTTTTGCCATTAAACCTTTCTTAGACTTCTTAACAAACATTAATTCATTTATATAGATATATATATATATATATATATATATATATATATATATATATATATATATATATATATATATATATATATATATATATATATATATATATATATATATATATATATATATATATATATATATATATATATATATATATATATATTTCGAGAATTTTTAATAATTATGACTACAAAAACCAGTTTCTTCGAAAATTTTAAGAGAGGAATTAATTATTCAGTATACATATGATAAACAACAATAATACACTCAACTACTCAAACATTTCATGAACTTAACATAGAAACTTCAAGACAAAAACATACAAATTTCGTTGTGAAAATCCAGTCTCACATGAAGGCGACAAATTGAAGTGAAAAACTCGACTCGGGAAAGCCTCCAGCGCCTTCTGGTCTCCACTATCGTCTCATAAACTTTCCTGCTACATTTCGCGATATAGTCGACCGGCTTTATTCACGTCCTAATATATATAACACAAAGATATTTATTGTCTTCGGTCGCCATGGCGATTCAAAACGTTCATTTCGGAGAACTCGAAGTTATTCGAAAGGATTTCAAGTGCCACTTTGGGTGACAGGTCTGTGCTCTGGAATTGAAATATGCAGATCTGAAGATGGCGGAGCTTTCAGACTCGGCGTTTTGAATCTGATTGGATTGCACAAGGATGCTGATTGCTTGAAAAAATATCGAGTTGTCGAGATTGTTGAAAAGCATCTAGAGATCACTTGTGACGATCTCTTTAAAACAATCTTCATTTGTATTCATTGACACGTACATATATTTCATTCGTTATTGAATAACTCACTAATAACGATTGGAAGTTGAAGTTTGAGTGTAATATATATATATATATATATATATATATATATATATATATATATATATATATATAATATATATATATATATATATATATATATATATATATATATAAATATATATATATATATATATATATATATATATATATATACATAAAATGTTTATTAACACTCAAGTATAAAGTAAATAAATAAAAACTCGATATATGTGAAGAAGTGATAGAAACAAACAATGAAAAACAAAATTGATCAAATATGCAAATATGAAAATTCCAGTGAATGATTCAACCTTTCCAAGTTCAAAATGTTAAATATATAGACTCATACAAACTTATTTATGTATTCATACATACATACATCTAAACATACATGCACATACAAACTCAATATACACAAATGCATATAAAATAAATAAAAACTTGAACTTATACTATAGAAAATATTCAAAAGCAAGAACCATCAAAATATTAAAACAATTATAATATCAAAGTTATAAAAATGAGAAATCAAGCACAACTCAAGATGAGAAATAAACACTTCAAAATACCAGACGGACGTTAAGAATACTTTTTTTGCATGATGTTCAGTTACCTATACATCTACTCAAATATTCACTAAAGTTCAATTCTCTTGCTACGAAGCATGTGCCTTTTCAATTCTATTTTACAGTTTATTCATGAAAGGGGCACGATGCACACTTTTAAAAATTGTGAAAATTTGTACCTTAAAATAAATAAATATTAATTATATCGTCTTATTTCAATAGAGTATTAATGTGGACTTCTCTTTCAGGTTCAACCAATTCCAAATATCATATCTAGCATTCACTAAAGCTTCTAAACAATAATGTCCCCTCCGTGCCACCTCTCCCCTATATACCACTCTGGAAGAGTGTTTTTGCAACATCTCCTGAAGGTGATATTCATCATCGTCTATTGGTAATAGCTCCACTGAAGCGTATGTTTAGTTTTGGAAAAGCCTTTCAGTTCCTTCATTAATCAGTTGTATGGTTTCTCAAAGTGAATACGCCCTATTCGGTGTTTATTTTCCTGACTGAAATGATGAAATAATATTCTACTATATCAAAAGCCTATTTGCCCTATGTGACAACTACATGCACTGATTCAGAAAGACCTAATAATCTGCTTCGATTAAAGGCTTAAAGCCTTTCAAAAATAGACATCTCTATTTTGCTGAATAGAAAACTGGATTTGTTTATGCTTCCATGAGCGACATGATAAAATATGGATGAAATTGGATACTGGAACTGAAAATGCAAGTAGGATATATCCCTATATTCACCGTTACGATGTTTACCTACGTGAAAAAAACCTAAAATTGAGTTTCGAGACGTGAGTAAGAACAAAAATCGGGAGTTATATTTTTAGACACAATATTGAAATATGACGTCTTCCAATAAAAGTTTTCAGTCACTTCCTTTTGACGTTAATGGATGCTGTAAGTATACATGTTATTCACGAAAAGAAGATAGGAAAAGCAACGTACGCAGCGTTTTTTGCTTTATCAATCTTGGAGCACATCTGAAAATATTTTATTTTCTAATACAGAAATATTTTTTCTTTTACTGAGTGAATTTATAATATAGCAATGAAAAATAACTTCATAATCTAACCTGCTAGTTTCAAATTTTTCCAGAATTAAATTAGAGTTCTTTCACTTAAAAAAAATGTATTCTTTGTTTGATTTTCCTATGAGATGTTTATTTTTACTTCAGAATATATTATTTCAGTGAACTGCTAAACTTTTAATCTGATATCAAAACGTGCAGCTATCTCAATTTTTGAGTGGAAATTTGATTATTGTTACAAAAGGTTGTATTGTATCATATTCAGTACCATTGGAAGTTATTCCTAAACGAATAATGCTGTCTAAATGAGATTCTGTGTTTCCAAATTAACAACATAACTATACTACGATGAAAATCAGTTGACATGTTCATATATATATATATATATATATATATATATATATATATATATATATATATATATATATATATATATATATTTATATATATATATATATATATATATATATATATATATATTGATATATATATATATATATATATTTATATATATATATATATATATATATATATATAGAGGAATGTCACCAAATATGGAATAGTATCCTTATATGGAATACCTTAATATCTCTAAGAATATAAATATGAAACGCAACATACGACCATCTTCCGTTTCATTCGGTCTATTTACTACCTCACTCACACTATCGTGTCAGTTGCGCAAACGCTACAAGTGTGGCAGGCGTGTTTTGTTTTGATGTCACGCAGAAAATTTCAAAGGTAAGTAATAAATGAGTATTTTCAGTTATTACGTATGTATACATAATTGTTATACTATTTAGTATATCGATATTATGTTTATTTCAACATTTTGTGATCTTCTGTCATTAAAATATTGTGACTTGAAAAAATATTTAGGCGAGTTTGAACTAGTATAATAATCCAAATACGGACAGTCGTCGGTGTCTAATTATGGAATATTCCATAATAAGATCTTTATATTTCACATGTTAGACACTTGCTACTATTTCTTCAAAAAATTATATATTATGTTTGTTTTTAAAATGTCTGCTTCACAATCAACCAAGAAACGAAAAACCTGGGATGAAGAAAAAATAGCAGAAGCTATAAAATTCGTCCGGGGAAACAATATCACTTCACTGGGATCAAGATCTGAAACAGGTCAAGTTCTGATAGAAATACCTGTACCAGAAAGAACTGCTAACCTACACCCTCGACTTCCGGGCTTAATCGCAGCAGTTTTGGTCTAGTGTCTCCGCATGACATCAGTCCAGCGATAGAGAAACGAAGAAAAGTATCTAACAGAGGAAGAAAAGCTGCTGTGACAACAGTCATAACATCTTCACCCTACAAAAATTATTTAGTAAATAAAAATATGAAGAGACAGGACAAAGAAAGTAAGACAGAGAATAAGAAGAAAACTGTGAAGAGAAACAAACAAACGAAGAAAAATATGAATGATTGTGAAGAAGAAGACTCTGAGGAACAGGACGTTATTCAGTTCGATGAAGACAGTGAACATGATGAGTTGATGGACCAAGTATCTCCTGACTCTGCTGATGCAGAATGTATATTCTGTTCAAACCTTTTTTCCATGGCTAAACGTGGGGAAAGCTGGATTAAATGCTTAATGCTGGGCACATTATGATTGTGCTGGTCCAGAGTTTGATACTTGGATCTGTGACTTTTGCAAGTGAATGAAGTAACTTCTTCCATTTATCACAATATGTTATTTCCATTTAATTGATCTCATAGATATTTATGTCTATTTTTGTTATTGATATGATGATTTATTCTCATATTCCATATATGGGTACCTATTCCATATTTGGTTACTCATTTGTGATTTTGGTTTTTGTGTTAGATTTTAATTTGATTACTAATATATTTGATTAAAGGCTGTTAATTACTATATATAAATGTATGACTGATTAGTAATTACATTAAACTGTTTCAATTTCTATGAAGTGTTTTTTTTTATATTCCTGACACAAAATGGTATTTCATATTTGGTGACTTTATATATATATATATATATATATATATATATATATATATGTATATATATATATATACATATACATATATATATATATATATATATATATATATATATTATATATATATATATATATATATATATATATATATATGTATATATATATATATATATATATATATATATATATATATATATATATCTTTTCCACTTTGTATTTGGCTCCACGAGAATAATAGTCCAATTTTTTTCGTCATATCTTAGAACCAAGCTAGTTAGCTGAGAGTTTGGCTCACTGACAAGCACTCGGTAGCTCACGAGTTCAAATCTCTGGCTTATCTGGTCTCCCATGAGTTTTTCTCAGAGTTTGCCTCATGGCGTAGGTAAGTCACTACTTGCCTTTCTTTTTATGAACTCCACCTCCTCCACTGAAAAAATTATCCTTAGTGCACTAGTACATGTCGCGTGATCAGGCTAGAGGAGTTGCTTTCCATAACTCAAGCAGCTCTCACATACTTGACGGAGGAATTGATCACGTGGTTTTATCATTTGTTAGATCATTATGAACAACCCAACTCCACCTGTCAAAAACCTTCGTTTGTTGTCTGGTTATTCCAAATAAGCATCTATTTATACTTCCTCGTGTATTTATATGAGTAAGTTAACTTGATGAAAATCATAGGTGTTATTCTGACAAATATAATCTCGGTCGTAAAATAAAGTTTCATTTTATATTAATTCATAATACTTTTCTAGTGGATGCATAGAATATCAGATATGTACCAAACCTTTACCTGTATCGCATTCATTTCAGTGATTGTATCACATTTATCGCTGAATTTGATATAACATACGAGCATCAGTATATTACGTTTTTAGATGATCCGAGCATGAAGACGTGATTCAGCTCAGATCCAAGTGGGCGGGTAAGCATTGAATTATTCAAGTCTCTCATACAGTTGTGTAATTTATCGTCAAAACACCAACGAATCCTCACTAAGACTTAGGTGGATGGAGTGAAGCTATACACAGACGTGCAGTTCTCGCCTAATTACTTCTCGTGTTTCTCTTCAGAAAACAAGAGAGCAAATATAATCAGCGTCAAGGTGGCTCCCATTATCATAGCCACGTTACATTCATGAGATAATCAGTTTTTATATTGACTGAGACGAATGAATCATACATCAAGTGCATTATTTGTGAATATTAAAATCAATTCTCCACTTCAAAATCATATTTAATCTATAATAATACCTACATTGATATTAAATTCATATCTTTCATATACATTGGATGGTCAGATTTCAGATAGGTGCGTTGAGTTCAAGGATCTATGGGTTGTTTTTGACTATAAGCTGTCCTTTTCAGAGCACATAAGTCGTATCACGGCATCTGCAACTAGAACGCCGGGTTATTTTGTCAGAAACTGGAACAACTTTGTTAATCGCGGCACGATGAAAACGTTATACTATTCTTTTATTCATAACTTTATAAAGAAATAAAAAAAACTAACTTTTCACAGGTTGAAATAAAAATCTATTGAGTAAACGCGTTTCGTCATAACATTGACTTCATCTCGTGCTAAACTATGGTATTACAAAACAATCTATTTATACGAAAATTGAATATAACAGAAGGTTTCCTAGAGAAACTAAATAAAAATAAGTAATTCATTCAGAGCTATTAGTAGGTACATTGAACAGATTAAGGAGAGGAGAAGGGTTTACTTCAATCTGGTCGTTAACTAAATTTCCGGAATTTTTATATTTATTGATGTATAGGGATTCCCAACAGTTGGTTTTGTGGAGACTATTTTCAAGTTGTAATATATTATAATTGTGATTAAAGTTATGGTTCTCTTGAATAAGATGGCACGCATAATTAGAGTCAGTTTTCTGCTTAATATAGATACGTTGGTGTTTGTATATTCCAGTTTTGAAATTTCTAATTGTACGTCCTATATAGAATTTTTCACAATCGGGAAAAATTCTGGTGTTCGTGACACCAACGTAGCTATATTAAGCAGAAGACTGACTCTAATTATGCGTGCCATCTTATTCAAGAAAACCATACCATAAGTCTTGGAATTGATATGTTGCAGTTGAGACGTGAGTGTTTTGCTCTGACGTTGCTGTACAAAATTCTGCACAATAAAAGTGACTCACTATATCTTTTTTTTTTTTTAATTCGAGGGACCTACAGTTTAACGCCGGTTCCGAACGGCCAATGGGCTTGTAAACAATGTACATTACCCAACAATTAATCTCATAATTAGAACTAAATTCAGGACATACACAACACCCAAGAGCAAGGTGGGACTCGAACCCACATCCTCGGCTTACAAGCGGTGCACCTTACCGCTGGTCTACCGAGGCCTCCCGATATATATTCTTAGTAAGATAAAAATCCGCGTACCAAGACCTGGTCTGAGACGCAGTTATGCTTTTTATGTTGATCACAGCAGATTAAATGTTATGTCACGTTCTCCTATCAATTTTATGTGTTATGCGCTATCGGTGATTTTGACATGCCATTTAGAACAGTGCACGGAGGTATCATGATATATTTTTCTTAAATTTATTTCTGTCGTGTACATGGGATTATGAATTGTATATTATTTCCTCATGATTTTGATAGAATTCTCATAATTTTCTCTTATGTTAGCATAGGAGTCTATTATGCATATATTTGTATTTATATTTCTATTTCTATTATTTTTCTCTATACTTGGGTGTAAACCTGTTGGGAATAAATTTATTTATTATTATTATATTTGTATAGAGTATGTCACTAATCTTAAGAAACATTGGTACTCACCTAAATTCATCATCACTATTCTCTTCAACTTCTAAATCACTTTCAGAATTGATTCATCAATTATAAAATAACAAAATATGCATATACGAATACATCTCGCGTATTTTTCATTTGTCAAGTGTCTGGAGCATATCCGCCGATAAGGAACTTAAAAGGTGAATAATAGAAATATTATAAAAATCAAAAGAATGTAAAACGGTTTCGATCTAATTAAGTCTCATCAGTACTTTACGCTAGAAAATAAGTGATTTGAAAAATCTCTGCTTATTCACTACCTATAGCAATGCATATAAAAATGTATCTTCATCTTCTTTTTCTGGAGTAAATAATGCCAATTTATAGTTTGCAATGCACCGATCTGTAAGTAGGAATATAACAAGAATTGAGCTTTTCAATGAGGGAAAGGTTAATGATTTTTTTTAATATATATCATATATATTTAAAATGAGCTGTATTACGGTTGATGCCGTCTCTTGCTTCCCATTCGCCATGGAAGTCGATCATTCCAATCACATAGTCCTGCCTCAAGCCTCTTGCTTCCATTGCTTCTTGAACATCTTGATACCAGCTCCTCGTTGGTCTACCTCGTTTTCTTCTCTCTGGAGGCTACCAGTCCCAGATCTTTTTGGCCATCTACTTTCTGGCATACGCTTCACGTGCCCAAACCAGATAAGGCGATTCGTTTCTATGGTGTCCCCTGTGCTTCCATCGTCTCTTGAATTGTTTCATTTCTGATATGTTGCAATCTTGAAACTCCTGCTGACCTCCTCCAAAAATCCATTTCCATGGCACTTAGTCGTGATCTGTTACTCTTGTTTAGCTCCCACACTTCACATTTATATGTTTCGATGCTTTAAATGATTGTCTTGTAGATGGTTTTCTTATTGTACTTAGATATTTGTCTGCTCCATAGCACTGGGTTTAGTTGGTTGATTGCTCGTCTACATTGGTTTATTTTGTTCTTTATATCTGAATCACTTTTTTCCGTTACTGTGATAGTAAAACCCAGATACCTAAAGTCTCTACAATTTCGAATCTTGTTATTTTCGATGATAAGGTAATTCCCCTGTTCTGCTATGACTAAGTACTCTGTTTTTTGTTGGTTCATCTCTAGCCCCCATTTATCGTATTCTTTTATTTCACCATAATATTTTAAAAGCGTCGTCTAACAATAGAAATATCGCTATACTTTCCATAGTTGTATATTTGAACTGAATTATATAAGATTTTAAGTAATGATGAGGTAAAATGGATAGTCTGGTTCGTTGGTTCGTCCATAACGAATGTTCAGAATTACACTGGTGTAATTAATATGGGGAGTCAGATTCGCGAGAATACATTCGTACCTAATACAAGAAATGAGGAGATTCTGTTCTGGTTTCCAAATTACATGGCTCTCAGGCGTGCTTTAATTGCGAAACATTACCATCATCCTTTCCTTTGTGAAATAAATATGACAATTAGAAAATCGAAATTACCATAGATTATGTAGAAATAATTCCTAAATATTCAGCAATTTTTCCAAATCTCATCATTCGAAAGTTGCAGATACCATTTTTTAATCTGATACGCTTCTCAAATATGGAATTCTTCATTACTTTGTGAAAATTGATAATAATGAACAAAAACAAACTTAATTTTTCTATGTTTATTATCGCAATTACAAGGTATCAAGGGTATTATAAGGATAATAACGCTTGATGGTGAGTTTCCCGAGAGCCTCTGGCCTGAGGGATATACGCTGACTGAAAACGTTATCCTTATAATATCCTTGGTGCCTAATATCTAACAAAATATTCTTTAAAATATTTTTGATTTATGAAAAATCTTATTCCAAATGAATTTAGTAGGTACTAGCAATTACATGAAGCAATAGTCAATAATGATAACTATGGTTATGAGTTGTTATTTGTCAATTAGACAGCACATAAAAATTATTTTGCCATTCATGCATAAAAATGTTCGAAGTAGAAGGAATTACCAATCTTTACCAAGATGTTTTAGTGAAAACAGCTAAAGCTGGGCTATAGTGAAACATCAAACGTGCTACATTTTTCAAAAGGTAATTTAAAGTTCTATCGAAATACGCAGGAATATATTTACAGGAAGTCTCATTAAAAAATGGTATTTCCGTTCATAACTATTGATGTATGATTTGAAAAAATAAATTACTCTAACCTTTAATTCTATGTAACTTTTTGAAAAACATGCTGTAACGCAGAAACGATGATAGATATCGATTTATGTGTTTCACCCTAGCGTAACCAAAACTGAGACAGCATGCTTCCATCTTAATAATAAAATGGCAAACACCGTACTAAATGTCGAATTTAACGGAACCCGTCTAAAGTACAATAAACAACCGAAGTACTTGGGCGTCACTCTAGACCGCACACTCTCCGGCAAAGCCCACTTAACAAATGTAGCTGCTAAGTTGAAGACTAGAAATAATATTATCTACAAATTATGCGGCACCAGTTGGGGCTCCTCAGCAGAAATAGTTCGCTGTTCTGTCCTTGTCCTTGTATACTCTACAGCTGAATATTGTGCGCCTGTGTGGCTGAATAGTCCCCACTGGTAGATGCCCAACTTAACAATTCCCTAAGAAATATCAGTGGTACTATCAAATGTACACCCACATTTTGGCGGCCTACCCTCTGCAACATACCTCCATCTCATCTACGCCGCTGAGTAGCACTTTGCAGAGAATATAGAAAGAATTAAAACTATCCTCTACTCCAAATCAGAGTTGGGCGTCGACGCGTCGACTTTTATTGTTGACCTCGACACGTCGACAATCCGTCGACTATGTAATGAACGTCGACAATGTCAACAATGTCAACAATGGTCGTAGATTTAAGGTTAGGTTTATGCTCTGTTATTTCTATGAATATTTTTAGTCGCTTTTCGTCTATCCTGTGAAAGTCACCAGCGGTGCAGTTAATAACAGTAGTTAGTAAACACATCAAAAATGAGTGGCAGAAAGTGTAATAAAAACTTTCAAGAACTGAAGTTCGATCTAGTGAGAGTGAACGGCAAGTACGCTGCAAAATGCAGGCTATGTGGAAATGTTTTAAAAAATACCGGTGCCGTAAGATTGCAAGGCCACAGGTAAGTACAGTAAAATAACGACCAAAGGAGCAAAGTTGGTATTTAGAAATATTCGTTTGAGAGTCTCATAGAAAACCTACCTTATATGAAACAAATTTCAGCAGTTACCAGGAAAAAAATTAAGCCTAAAGTTATCGAATTGATCTTCAATGACGACTTCATTGATGATGTCCAAAAAAATTTAAATATTCAAAATCCAATTTGCAATTTTGTCAATATCTGTCAGAGCGCAGATACGTCGCTAGCAGATGCTGTTAATCTCTGGTTGACATTGGAGGTACCAGAAATTTTCGCAGAAAAACTAAGAAACAGGCAAGAGATGGCACTTAACGTTTATGCATTAACTGCATACTTTCTACATCCGACATATGATAATTATAAGCTAACGTCTGTTTATAATGCAAAAATAAATGCTTTCCTTTTTAAACATCTCGACAACAAGGGCATAGAAGAATGGGATAAATATAACACTAGATGAGGTATGGTGTATAATGTATACGTATTTGAAACTATCTGTAGGTCTATTAGAGATATATTAAAATTGTTAAAATATAGTATCAGTAATAATCGGTAGTCCTACTTAAACCTCTTCGTGATATTAACAAGTGAAATTTTTTCAGGCATATTTGGAACTCTTTTCGAAAAAAAAGTAATCAGGCCTTTAGTATTTTGAAGGATGGCCCAGATGGAGTGCCCAGTCTTAGGCAGCTTGGCTCTCAAGTTACTCAAAATTCCTTCATCTTCTGCGCAACTTGAGCAATTATTCTCAAACTGGGGATATATTCACACACCTCTCCGAAATAGACTTTCATTTGAACATTCGAAAATGTTGGTACACTTATATTTTACTCTACACAGTGACATTACTGACGAAAATTTTGATTCTGATTCAGCGGTCAATTTTCCCAGTGACATGGAAGACTAAGAAATATTTTATTTTATCTGCTTAGCTGTGAATATTTATCTCTTTATTTTATTAAATGTTTGTTCTAAAGTTGATTAAAATGACATTTTACTTCAATGTAGCTATTGTTTTTGTGCTAAAAGCAGTTGTCGACATTGTCGACATTGTTGACGTTGTCGACGTCACTTAGTAAGTCGACATCGGCACCATAGTTGACGCGTCAACAATTAATTGTCGACATGACATTCTCGAAATCGCCCAACCCTGCTCCAAATCCACGAAGATCTTGCCCAACTCGGCCACAGACTACGCTCCAGAAAACCCCCAATCCAAACGGCCGCTGACCTAACCACAAGTAACTTTAATTTAGAACACGAATGACTGCAACATGGCAAAATAAAGCACCTCCAGATATCCGTTCTTCGCACAAAGAAAACAGTCCCTGGATGCACTCTACCGAGAAAGACATGGTGTTCGTTAAACCGTATACGCACGGAATGCGGCGTTTGTGCGGACTCCCTACACAAATGGGGTAAATCCGGTAGCAACATCTGCGACTGCGGTGAACATCAAACCATCCACCACCTAGCCTATAAGTGCAATAATAGTCAAAGCACAGCAACAGACTTCTTGAGGGCCACTCCATCGGCTGTTGCTTGGATTGAAACCCTAGATATTAATATTTAAATTGTATCACATTTAGAGAAGACATGTATATTGCCATACAATGAATAAATGAATAATGGTTTTTACCATTGAGTTTGTCATAAAAATTAAGTCTCAGACACAGTCATGAATTTTCATCTATATAGGTAGTTTGAAAACAGGACTTTTTCGGTTTAAAAGTTTATCAAACCAAATTTAGCAAGAAAATACTGGAACAATAAATGTCTATAATGAAGTTGAAAGATGTTAAAGTTTTAAAAATTGACATATTATGTTTAGAAATTTTTTTTGTAAATAAATCAAAATTTATGCTTTCTAATTCAAAATGATGCCCAGTTACCCAATTATCTGTACTTTTAGAGTGTCATGAATTTATCCACATTATCACAGATGTATTCAGTGATAACTCATTTGAAGCAGTCATTCCCTAGTCAATACGGAAATGGAGAATTTTTTGTTCCCTTCTATATAGCGAGTCTGCGTTCGACGCGAACAAACAATTCGCTGTATATGGAAATCAACTGCTCCTGTAATCACTTGTTGAATTTTTGATACAACCGATTCGGGTGTCATAATCATTTCACACCATTATGGATGAATGTGTGTTCGCTTTCAGTATTTGTTCGGGACTCGTATTATTTATGAACCATGTGAAACGTATCCACTCATTCTATATTTATGATTTGTCAACTAAATCGATTTCTTTGAATGCTGGTTCTCCAGAATATCAGACTATGGCTTTGTTGAATTCTTCTTGAAAATAATATTAATAAATCATACGAAACCCGTTGCCACTTCAAACGCCTTTTGAAAATGAAAAATGATAGGTGAAATGTCTGAAAATATTCCATCAAAGCATAAATGGTTGAAAAAATTTGATATCAAGCGGGTGGCCTTTGATTTGGTAAGGACATATTCAATTCGAAAGATTTCACATAAATAGTTACATAACTAATGTTGTTAGCGATAGGAAAGTGGACAACTTTGAAGTTACGCAGGGATCTGTGTTGGGGACTACACAATAAATACTGTATATATAACATAATACTGGCAGGACATGAGTTAAAGTATTTTTAGTCTGCAAACGACTATATTTCCTTTCGTTCAATCGTGAGAAATAAATTTAACATACTATGAATTGTATGTGGCTCCGTAGCTCAGTGGTCAGTGCGTTAGACTACTGAACAGAAGATCGGCGGATTGAATCCCGGCTGAACCAACGAATTAATGGATACCTCTCGGAAGGCAATGGCAAACCACCGCGAAGTATTCAAGTATTCTGCCTTGAAAAGCCTCTTTACTAAGACATTCGAAACCGTCGTAAAACTGTAGGTTCCTTCTATTCTTGTATCACTGTATCACGCACAACACGAATAGTTGTAGAAAAATCGCCTACACCCGAAACCGGGTGAGCACTTGAGGAAGAAGATGAATTGTAATACTTCTATCTCGAATGTTTATGCAATAAAAATAGATGTTTATATGATGATGAAACTTCAAAGTTTTCAGTGGGAAATATTGTGAGTACTTAACTTATGTCGTTAGCGATGAGAAAGTGTACAACTTTGGTGTTACGCAGGGATCTTTGTTGGGAGCCACACAATAAAAACTGTATATAAATAACTTAATACTGGCAGGACATGGGTTGAAGTATTTTTAGTCGGCCAACATATTTACTTCCGTTCAACATTGAGAAATAATAGAATGAATTAAACATACAATGAATTGTGATACTTTCATCTCAGATGTTTATGCAATAAAAACAGAAGTTTCAAGAATATCGTGAAACTTGAAATATTAGAACACTCAAGCAGCAGTTCAAGCTCAAACATTATAATTTTATGAGGAAAATACCATATCTCCTTATAATATAAGAAAAATTAATTTCAGATCTTTATACATACGATATTTCAAAATTCAAATGAGTAGATGAAATTGTAATGAAATTTGGATAGCTAGAATCATCGAAATTTCAATTCGATAGAAAAAGAGAGCAAAGTAATTTTCAGAGAGAAAATTACTTATACTATACAGTTACACAAATCTCAGTTTGATGGAAAAATGGCACGATATAATATCGACCAAAACTAATAGTATTCAAATTTTGTTATCGCATCAGTATCATACATTCTAGGAAAATAACGACTCTTTTCTATTCTTTTTTCAGTTAAACGTCGTTTCCGAACGGCTTATAGGCTTGTAAACAATGTACATTGCCCAATTACTAAATTTTAAAGGAACCAGTAAAACTCATAAACATACACAAACATCCAGACCTAAACCAGGATTCGAACCCAGCACGCCTGCTTCAAAGACGGTCACTCAACCTCTGCTCCACAAGCTGATTTTATATTTTCACAGATATTATTGTTTTTCCAATATGCAAAACATTTTCTGGTATATTTTCCAGTCACCATATGTATCTCTAATGAAATTGCAGTTACATGAATGTTATTAGAAGTTGAATATCTGATTGTCATTAAGTGGGCATTGGGAATATCATCATCAAGTAGGCAGTGGGAATAAAAGTCCGATATAATGAGACAACTTTTTACAGAATATTTCAAAATATCAAGTTGCGTGTCTGTTGTCCAAGTAATCAATGAATGTACCTATATTATGTTTATATTTCTGTCACGCACATTTTCATTCTATATACCAAAACAAAATCAATAATTTAGGAAATTATCGAAAAATATATTCCAACTTAAATTATACTACGGTTTCATTCTTTGTATCCGATACATTTTTAAGCGGTTGAGTTATCTGGATGAAAAGTTTGATTACTAACAAACTCATAATCAAATAGTAATTATCCTTCTATACTACCTATATATTTTATTAAGATCGATATAGAGATAATAACTATGATGAAAACAAAATCTAAATGACTTGAAGTTATTTAATTTCAAAGCATTTGCACTTCGAAATAATTTAAATTTGATTGAAAATTAGCAAGAAAAATAAATTAAAAATTTTTATCAAATAAATTTCAACTGTAAACTATATGTTTTATGTAAGATTGATCTTAAGCAAATCATTAAAATCATTGAGGAAAATAAAAACTAAATGACTTGAAGTTATTTATTTTCAAAGCAATGGCACTTCGGAATAATTTGAATTTGTTTGAAAATTAGCAAGAAAATTTAATTTAAAAATAAAACAAATTTTTATCAAATAAATGATTACTGTAAACTATATGTTTGATGTAAGATCGATTCAGAGAAAATCATTATGAATCATTGAGGAGAACAAAACTGAATGACTTGAAGTTGTTTATTTTCAAAACAATTGCTTTCCGGAATATATTTCAAATTTGTTTGAAAATTAGCAAGAAAAATTAATTAAAAGCAATAAAAAATTTTATCGAAAAAAATATTAACTGTAAACTGTTTCCTAAAGAAAAAGCCTGAAAAACATACATACACCATTAAAAATGGATTTATCCAATGATCTTTCAATGTTATTAAGCTGTAGTAAACAAGAAATGTATGATCAAATTGAAATTGGTATGTACAGGGTGTCCCATATTGGGTACTTTTGAATGGTATCTCCGTTATATTTGAGGGTTTAAGTAAAAGACACCTATATACAAGGTTTTCAATTCTTCGTTAATAATATGTAACTTTCACTTGTTCATTGTTGTTATCCATGGCCTTCAATTGATTTATGCTTTTTATTTCAAAAAAGTGTCATTTATTTGCGCGTTTCTGGGAAAAAGTTTATACTATCATATATTTTTGAAATAGTGAAAAAAAGACAAATTTTATAGTTTAAAAATGTACAGCTTATTCCATTTGAATAAACTTAAGTTTGCTTTATAATTCAAAAATAGTGAATATGTAACAAAAATTATCTACATCACTGCGTTCTACGGAAAAAAATCTATAAGAATGTTATATTACCTTTTCGATAAGATGAAGGATAACGGCAAAATGCAACATTTTCAAAAATGCCCTGTATCTTAAAAACTAAAAGAGCTATTAAAATTCTGTTGACGGCATCTTCAGTTCTACGAAAAAGTAGCACAGTGTCGCGAAAACCGCAACCTTCTATCTTCAAAAATAACGGAGATACCATTCAAAAGTACCCAAAATGGGACACCCTGTACTTGACGAATATAACCACTTTATCATATCTTCCCTATAGAACAGAACAGTAGGGACTACTATAAATTTTTTGGACCGACATTTTTCGTTGTTCCGAAGGAAAACTGAGAAGTATTGTCCACCCTATCCTGTTTTTGATTTCAAAAAGCACCGACAGTTTTCAGAATTATTTTATTGTTATTGCGAACGACTTATTGTTGCTGTGGCTATTCATTGGGAAATTTGGCATCCGGTTCTACCGTCGGTAAGTTTCCTCGTAGGTTTCCACCGTTTTTGCGGCAGATAAATCAATTGGAACTATCAAGGCGGCCCATTGAGAGAAATGTGGAAAATTTACGGTTTATCAGGAAGAATCACTTTAAAACAATCCACTGAAACATGTGTGCAAAATTGATTTTGTGAGCCTTTTGTCTAAGATCAAAACTTGGCTCTTGATGATAACCATCAGTTTAGAAAATGTTTCAGAATAAAATTACTTTTTTCCGAGGTAAAGATACTAGTTTCAAAACTATATGAAGTAACTTGTTCCATTCTTTAATCATTTTATTTTTAAATTACAAATGTGATTTTTATTATTCTCAAAATAATAAAAAAGAGATATAGAAAAAACGTTGATATAATCGACTTAATCCATTTCCATTCATATATTTAATCTTGGTTTGATTGTTACTGTTTTGTCTAATCAATCTGCTGCACACACATGAATCAATTTAAATTAAACTATAATTGGATTTGTAATTTCTCCACTCTCAATATCTTCCAATTTTGATAAATGACTTTAGTAACTTATTTTTATTATCGACATTGACTATGTTTTCATGAAGTAGGTGGCTAGCTGAACAATGAACAACATAGACAGGTAGTAATGAAGAAAATTTTACAGAAGACATTAATAAATATAACTGGAAGGTAGTATAGCAATTAGGAACCCAAAGTTTGAAACAGGTATTAGGCTATAGATTCCCCTAAGTAGAAAATAAAGCATTAAACAATCCGGGTTTCACAAATCATACATAGAAAAGACGAACAAAGGCAAAACTGGATCGTACAATGTTTATTGGGATCTGACATTCCATCTGGCTCACGTTAACATATGCAAAAATTGCATGTACAAGTTTCTGATTTATTACAAATTACGGCGCAAATGGTGAAAAATAGAAATTGCAAATTTGGTAAAACGTAGAATCAGCAAGTCTAGAAAGTGATATTGCGTGAAAAATTGTAATTCAAAAACATATACAAAAAAGTTCGAACAAAGGTTTAACGTCTAGTCAAAAAAACGATCATAAAAGTAAAATTCTTTTTCTCACTTAGTCTGAAAGATTTCCGTCCTTCTGAAGAAATATTCGTAATTTGAAGAAGAAATGTATTTTTATCAACATGTAGCATACCGTTAGAAAGGTCATTAAGTAGAGAAGTTTTTGTATAAAACTAAGTTCTCAACTGTTTTTACTTTTTTCAACATTGAATTTTTTAGTTGGTTCATTTCACAAAATCACTAATTTTGTGAAATAAAAATCTACGTTTGTCCCTTTGGTACAATCAATTGAAATATGAACTATTGACTATGAACAGGCATTATATTACAGAATATTAATTTTGATGAGCATTAATGAAAAACGATGGTTTAAAGGAGAGATTTTGGGTAGGTAGTTTGAGACATAAATATATCTCCTTGACCATAAGTCTTAGGACCCGGGGTTCAAGGGTGGAAAGATAGCAAATGATTACTTATTTAGGAAATCATATAAAAATAATAAATCCAAAGTTCATAAAGATAATAAATCAGGAGTTTATAAAATTAATTGTGCTGATTGTGATAAGTTTTACATTGGTAGAACTTTCAGAAGTTTTCAAACTAGAATTTCAGAACACAAACGTAGCTAATCAAAAGTCGGATTCACATTATGCAAACCATTTAATCCAAGAAAATCACACAGTAAGGGAATTAAACAAGATTTATTGGAATCATTACAGATAAATTAATAGAAGCTTCCGATCTCCTATTGAATAGCCAAATCGATCATACTTCTAGCCCCTTTCTTAATATTTTCAAAATTACCGAACTACCTGACTAGCAGTTCAGAATTGGTTTTTCCTATTCTAATAATTATTATAACCATCCTCTTATTTACCCTTTCTACATAATGTGTCATCTCTTTATTTCTTGTTTTCGATATAGGTACCGGCATAGTTAGTTTGCCTTTAGCATCTGAAGAAGGTGAAGTTATATATATATATATATATATATATATATATATATATATATATATATATATATATATATATATATATATATATATATATATATATATATGTGGCAAAAAGTGTTATTCAAATACAGACCTAAGATTTCGGTATCCATATTCTATGACGATCATTTAGTTCAACGTCAACCTTCAAAAATGGCAGCAGCAGTATTGAAAATTGATTATTTATCTCCAGTACGAATCACTGTTCACCAAATTTTCTGTCATGGCTACCAATAAAGAGGACAATCCTTGTTGTAATAACAGAGGAACACTTATAATAACAATCGAACCTTGTAATAAGGGCAATGATGAAGAATCTGACCAATCAAAACAAATTACTTCATCACGCCACGACTATGGTATACCAGGATTTTCCCCGAAAACACCAAGAACAATGGAAATTGAAATCAAAATTAAGGGAAAAGACCAAAAACTCTTTTCTGAAGAAAATATACAACCAGAAACAAAGGGTTTTCTTATGCAGAAAAAGCAAGTGAAAGAAGAGAAACCAGAGAAACTTATAGACAGAAACAGAGTATCTAAAGGAGAAGAGGTATTTTCAGAGCTTGAACTTATATCTCATGATTTGGAATATGATGATGATAATAGTGAATTCCTAATAGAGATGTTGAAGAAACGTAAATATTCCTCCGATAGCTCAGAAAGTGTTGTTCATCTTGAAAAAAAACCTTGTCCGAAAACGTGCCCCGGAAAATTCATTTGCTCTCGTAAAAGGCATTTTATGGGGGATAAATGTCATCTCCATGATCCCACGGACATTGGGAAACAAATTTTAGAAATGCATAAGACTGGTAAAATTAGAAAAATTTCTGCGAATATAGATAAAAATAATTATCCTAAACATTTATTGTGCACTATATCGGAGATCCGTAAGTTGCAAGCTGAAGCTAAACAGAGACGTAACATACAAGAAGGATCAGAGAGTAGTGAAGTAGAAATATCAGTTGCTGACTTAGGAGACTCCACTACAAGAGTGGAGAAACTCCCCAAAAAAACACAGGATCAAACTATAATTAAACCTGAAAACACGGCTGTTGATGAACCAAAAGAGGTCCCAAATGTTATGAAAAAAGAACTTAGATCAGGATGTTTCTGCCATGCATAAATAACTATATATAACTATAAAAAAAGTGAAAACTGTTTATAATGCAACGATTGATCAAGTAAATTTCAGTATTAAGAGTTAAAATAAAAATATTCATAGTGAAAGAATGAGTAGCATTCCTCAAATAAATAGTTGAAGCTATTGAATTTGACAAATTAGAAATATTCCTCAGGTTCCGAGGATAATATTTGTTCGATGTCGTATCAATTGAAACCATAGGATCATTTTCAATTATTGAAAACAAAATACTTCAACGTTGATTGTACAATTCCGATATAAAGTTAACAATTTATTTTCCCGCACTAGTGCGGAAAGGTATCATTTTCCACACAATAATGCGTGTGGAAAGATGCATATTTTCTCACGCTAGTAGAAAAAAAAAATTTCGTAATATGGCACAGTGGATTTATTTTGTATGTATCATGAAGCGTAATAATTTAAACTTATTTTTCAATTAAATAAAACAAAGAGTGTCTGAATAAGAATGACCCATTTTAATTTTGTTTGCAACAATTAGAGAGTTTCCCGCGGAGGTGCAGTCTTACTGGAACCATATGTTTTCGATATAAATCAACTGCAATTGGCACCAAAAATCTAGCTTTTCATTCTGCGATAACGGACGCCAGTCAACTGGCAATGCATTGTCAGCATTCTCGATGAAGTAAAGTTCAATCACACCTCCCAATAGAATCCGCACGAAAAATGTTCTCTTGTTGGAATGATCGGCAGTTGGATTGTTATCTAAGGATTCTCGTTGCCCCACATTCGACAGTTATGCTTGTAGATGTAGTCCTAATCGTCCTGTTGGAAATGCGCCTCGCTGTAGAAGATGAATGTCATCCGCATTTTCAGTCGCATTCTTCCCGAAAATAAAAGACTTTTATACTGTATCGAAAGTCAAGAGTCTAATGCAGGAATAGTTTTTATATCCGTTTTAAACTTCATAGTCCACGATTTTCGAAAAATATTTGTTGAATTGTGTATTGAAAACAGCCGTATTCCACAAAAGTTTTCCACTGTCGTCTATCGAAAACAGATCCCACAAAAATTTGCAACTATTATCCATTGATAATAGCCGTATGCCACAAAAGTATGCCACTGTCGTCTATTGACTACAGCCGTATCCCACGAAAATTTCCCACTTCTTTTACTGACGACAGCTTGATCTCACAAAAGTTTTCCACTTTCGTTCATTGACGACAGCTATATTCCACAAAGCTTGCTAATTTCGACCGTTGACGACAGCCGTATGCCACAAACAGCAGCCGTATGCCACAGAAGAATGCCACTCTCGTAAATTGACCACAGCCATATCCCACAAAAATTTGCCACTATCGTCTATTGGCGATAGTCTTATCCCACAAAATTTGCTACTGTGGTCTATTGACGACAGTCGTATCTCACAAAAGATTGACACCGTCGTCTATTAACGACAGCCGTATTTAAGGGAGTCTTTTAGACTATGCGGTAAATATAGAATTTGTGAATATACAACCAACATCCATACCGGTAACCGTGCTTAGCTGGGGAGTATCTAGAGCCACAAGAGAACTGCGTAACGCTAGAGCAGCATTCAGAGAAAATTTTTCTGTTGACGCTGTTGAGAAAAACACGAAATTAAGTACTGCACAAAGCCTGAGTCATTAATGATGTTTTCATACGTTTGGTAAAGTTTTGGATATTTGAATGTTTAGTTGATCTGCTTGTTTGAAGATTCTCTACCGACTCTACGACTATAACGTCATATGCGATATATAGTCTGTCCAGCGAGACTTGGCGTTTATGTCATCAATTGTATATGACGTCGATCGGGAACAGTGTTGCCAGATGTATTAAATAATCTTAAATTTAATTTTCAAAATATAACCTGTGATTGTTCTTGAATTAATTTTTTTCTAAGTTCTGTATGTATTTTTGAGCCTACTATATATCCTATCCCATTCTATTCCTGAAGTTTGCCAGTATTATTTTGTAATGAAGAAAAATACTTAAATAGTTAATTGAATTATATTTCTGACAATCAATTTCGAATAATATTCATCAATCAACCATTGAAAAAATCAATTATTTTATATTAGTGGCTATTTATTCAATCATGGTCCTATTCTGTATAGAATTCGAGGCTCATTTATCACGTCAGAGTTCATTGTCATGAGTCGCTTCTGTGGTAATAATAATACTGTTCAGCTTCATCGATTTTATGTGAATTGAATATAGAGTTCGACAGGACAAAAATGACAAGAATGGTGAATTTTAAATTTCACTTGATTTTATTGAATTAAATGGGAGCGACGCTTTTCCATATTTAATTGCAAAATTCGATTCAAATTTTGTTCCAACGCAAGAATATTGGAATTGTATTGCGACGTTGATCTATATCGAATTAAATCTTCGTATTACTACTGAATCTAAGTTGATCGATAGGTGATAAGGTTATAAATTGTTAAATGCATTTAGTGAAAGTGAAATTAGAAAATTTAGGTGATTATTGAATACTTTTCTTCATCAAATAAAGATAGATAATAATCGCATGATTATATAATTGCCAATCACCCTATTAAATATATACATACACACACTAATACATATACGTTTGTATATGTATATATATATATATATATATATATATATATATATATATATATATATATATATATATATATATCTTCATATATATATAATTCTTCTGTTCGTGTATGTGACTCAACTCCTTCCAAACAACGGGACCGATTATGATGAAATTTTTACTGTGTGTTTCATTGGATTCGAGAATGGTTTAGATTGCCAATTCAATCCACTGGAAAATGTTTTAAAAAAAAAAATTTATTTCTAACTTGTTGATAGTAATAATTTATATGACAGAACAACATTTGCCGGGTCAGCTAGAATATATACATATAAATATATATATATATATATATATATATTATATATATATATATATATATATATATATATATATATATATATATATATTCGTCTATACCTGGAGCTATACGATGATCTAAGATAAAAGATATTCCCTTTATAAATTTGGACGAACTCTCGCTCGCTTCCCCCCTTTCAAGTACCAATGTCGGGCTGTAGTTATTCAAATTTTGGCTGTTCTTCTTGCTCGCTTTCATATTATGAACTTAGTTCTGTGAATTATGTCATCATTCCAGTTTTTATCGTACCCATTGTATTACCTCATGATAGTTTCAGCGTATTTGCAGATTACACCGTTCCATGCAGCTCTCATATGTTACATTCCACAATATCCAGGGTTCACCCCTTTTCATCACGATTAATGAAACCTATTTTCTGTGAGTGTGAGGGCATTCCAGTTACGAAAATAATGGATGGTCATTCTAGAGCCATCCATGACAGTCTGTTCTTTTTCTTATTTTCTGCAGTGATCCAGAATTCTATATTAGTTAGCAAAATTTTGAGTATTCATCCTCTACTTTATTTTCTTTTTCAACTATTACACTATTCTGTTTTTTGTCTAACTTAGATTTTCTGGCCTATCTCATTACTGACTGTATTTAGATCTGTGACTTTTTGTCTTTGAGGTCTATTAGTTAGCTCATATTCTTAAATCATATATTTCGTTCTAGGAAAGAGAAATGAGAAATAAGAATTTCAGTAATTTTGGAAAGGAAGGTTGCATGAAATGTTTCTATTATTGTGAAGTGGTAGTTCTAGGAAAATTACCTGTATTCACACATACAGAAATCAGCTCTCTGATTTCAGAGTTCATTTTTCAAGTACTATTAACCACAATAAACTAACGTTTCTCCTATATATATATATATATATATATATATATATATATATATATATATATATATATTCATATATATATATATATATATATATATATATATATATTCATATATATATATATATATTCATATATTCATATATACACATATATATATATATATATATATATATATATATATATATATATTTATATATTTATATATATATATATATATATATTCTTTTTTTTTTCGTTTTTGTTTTGTTGTCTTTGAAAATGACTTCCAATAAGATCCAGCAGATCAGTTTAATTAATATAAATTTTCATTTAAGATAAAATAAAAACATCCTTTATATTCATTTATTCAAATGTCATTATTTACCATCACAAATTTTGATAACAATTTTGTAATTCATTATTTTTTCATTCTTCAATATATTTTTTTTATTATATGCGGAATTAAATCGCAAACAAACGTAACTGCTTCTCGAGTAAGACGCGATTTATTCAAAAGCAGAAATCTGAAACGTAATTTCGAATCAATGCATAATGCATGCAAGAAACAAAATTTCATATTATTTTTTCGTGTTTCGTCATAAATCTTTATATACTTTGATAAGATCACAAATCATCTCTTCATTCAGACGTCTTGTTCACAAATTCTAAAGAGGTCGAATTTGTATATATGTTTATATCAGAACTGAAGCGTACGAAGTTTCCGACTGTACTGAATATTTTAGATAAATCCTGCACGAATATCTTGTCCTTACATAACCTTATTATAACCCTACATTACGTTCGGGTCGGAATATATGACCTGATATATTTTGTTGAAATATAGGTGTCATGATCTTGCAACGGAATAAAATTTAAATGGAATACAGTACGTAGAATCTGCCTCTGGTATGAATATTATGGTCATAACTCATGATTTCAATATAACTTAGGAAAGAATGTTGGAATGCTTTCATTAATTGGTGAAGTTGATATTTAATGAAAATCAATGTTCTTAGTGAAACAATATTGATAATAGTTTTCAAAAATATTTGTTTCAACATTATAGGGCAGTTTTCGAAAACATGGTTAGTAGCATCGCACAAAGAAGTAGTAGTTCGAAACTCTTCATGCATTTCAAACAAAAATATGTGAAAATTTTTATCAATACTATTTCATTATGTTCTTCTTTACATATATATCGTTACGCATATATCTATCCTATTAGTTTTTACTGTCAAATTTGGAATACAATTACAATCTCTCATAAAAAAGAGCAAATGCCCACATCCTGCTGAAAATTATTAAAATTTTAATTTAAATATGAAAATTTATATTTTCATTCATTCAGTGACTAATCAAGCAGTATTTTAAATGTATAAAAAGATAAACTTGATGAATAATGTTTTACTCAAAGTTCTATGTGTGCTATATTGAATAAAACTCATTATTCCTTGTCTTGGTAGGTATTTTTCTTCTAAATTTTCATCTAATCTCACTGTTCACTATTGTTTTTGACTCAAAGTGTTGCATTAATACATCGCAAATGTCGAGACAAAAATTAATTAGGCAGTTCTATCAAAAATTCAACTTCTTTCATATATTCTAATTGAGATGTTGAAAAACGAAATCATATTAATTTAAAGAACTTGAAGTAGTATTGACGACAACGATATTCATTGTATGATCGAATCATTTTCTTAAAATTTTCATTTAACATATCAAAAAAATGAATATCTTTGAACTGTTGATAGTGTTGGTAGTATTCAACATAAAGATATTTCCATAAAGTAGTTATTTACATTCTAAACTAACTTTCGATGAAGTAGTTGCAGAAATTTTAATTTAACTGAATATCTTAAATATTTATTCAAATTTTAGGAATACTATACCTATGAATGAAAAATAAGAATAAGATAAAGTAATTATTCAATTTTTTTCAGTCCATCTTTATTCAAACATTAAATGATTGGGCTCATATTGACCCCAATAGTTTTTCGTAATCTAATGTCGTCCAAATTTTATTACACGCGACAATAAAATATAGAGATATATCTGAAAATTGGTAATGTAATTTCTGGAGTTTCCAATTTTACATTCAACATCGGAAAAGTGATTTTCTTTTGAAGAATCATCCTGTGCCCTGAAAACTTGTTTTGAATTGAAATCAAATTTATAACTGTTATTTAAAAATTCTTTAAAATGCAAGTAACTGGGTGTTGTATGCAATTCATATCTTTGAAAAAATTGAAGTATTCCATTCTTTCTGACAATTTATTAATGATATTTTCTATTCGATTTCACATCATGCTTTTCCGATACTGAAATATTCATCAATTTCTCTCAATATTTTACCATTTATTCAAGTGTTAGAGAAGTGTATCTGAATAAAACATTCTCAAATTGAATATATTATGAGAATCTTTGCGTACTGATAATATATCAACGATGAAATCAATAGTCAATATTATGCTTAGTAACTATTGTATGGATATCATAAAATGAAACTGAAACTAGTTTCAAAGTTTTACATTAGAAAATTTACTTTACTTGCTCGTTATCAGTTTCTTGTTGGAAGAACTCCATAAAAATGATATTTACTGAAGAACAGTCAATCAGAAATGAAAATAATAAATTTCTAACTTTAGAGATTTTTGATGAAGTAAAAATAATAATAATAATAATTTTCACTCATATTCAATGGAAAAGCATTCGAATTACTACTACTTCATCATATACTGACTAAAAGATGTGATAATTCGACAGACACAGATGTTTATATGCAATGTCAATGTTCTAAAATTATAATTTGAAAAGTTTTCAATTTTTTACTAATGTAAAATTTGTCACATCTACTGAAATCAATATTATATACTCCGAATATATTTTTATGAATTTAGAATTCATTATTCTTAATATATTTATAATATTTTTACCGATTCCGAACACTACGTTGTTATTATTCCGTGTCATATATAAGTTAAATCACTTTATTTCAATGTTTCTTCATGGATAAATTTCAGAAATTTTTTTTTTGAACAACTTTTTCTGTATCATATTCTCTATTAAGTATATCTACTGTTCAATTATTGTTCACAGCGATTTGCTCAATAATACCTTTCTTTTTGTTAAAATCAACGTTAAAAAGAGGCATACTAACAAGTCAAAGGTATACTAACAAGTCAATGAACAATTCTATTAAAAGTTACCATTTTATGTTGAAATGAATGGATTGAACGATCAGTATGTGTGATGTTTTTTTCCCAATTTTGAAAAACTAGTCTCATTGTTGCATTTCTTGGTTGCTAAATCTAGAAATTCATCTGTTTTCATTTTCAAAGTGAAGTGAAGAGAGATTATTAAATATATATATATATATATATATATATATATATATATATATATATATATATATATATATATATATATATATATATATATTTTAATTATATATGTTCGAAATGTTATGTTTGAAATAAACCTGTAATACCAATAATTGATATCTCTTATATATATATATATATATATATATATATATATATATATATATATATATATATATATATATATATATATATATATATATATAAGAGATATCAATTATTGGTATTACAGGTTTATTTCAAACATAACATTTTAAAATTAAAACTCACAGGACGTTTCAATGGAGTTTCCATCTTCATCAGCTAAAATCGGGACTGTTTGCTTATTGCCAACCCCAATGAGGAAGATGAAATCTTGAAGAGCTTCAACAATATTCATCCTAAATTACAATTGACTCTCGAAGCAGAAACCAATTTTTCTATTAATTTCCTAGACATGACAATAATTCGCAACAAAAACAAATTAAACACGAAATTGTACACTAAGACCACAGTCACCAACCGGTTAATTGACTTCCACTCAGCACACCACATCTCACATAAAAAGGCCATTGTTAACAACGTAATATACAGAGCTGTCCAACTAAAATCTCCCAGATTCCGACCTGAAACACTCAAAAAAGCGAAATCACTTCTGATACGCAACAACTACCCTTCTCATATAATAGACAAAAACATCAAAAACCAAGTACATAAAACCTACAACAATGAAACAGGATCTAACACACCAGAGTCTACAGATAAAAAAATATACGTACCTATTCCATACCTCACATACCTGACCCCGAAAATAACTAACATTTTAAAACCGTTCAGTATACAGATAGCGCATCAACCTCAGAATCAGATAAAAAAACTCTACACCAACTTAAAGAGCAAAATTCCAACAGAAAAGAAATCCCACGTAGTATACAGCGTTCCTGTATATATCGAACAAACCTCAAAACGTCTACAAGATAGACCAAAAGCCCACAGATATGCCAAAACAGCGAACACTGCACTGAACAAACACAAACAATGAGAAAGACATGATTTCGATTACGATGAAACACACATACTAACGATAGAAAAAAACTTTAAATCACACGAAATCCTAGAAATGATTTTTATACAAAAGAACCAAAACAACACAGTTAACAACAAAATAGATATAAAGGGCCTAAGTTCGATATATGCCCCATTATTGTAATAGATGAGCTCTATACGATTATACATCGGGTAAACAGAGATTCGATAGTCAAGTAGTATTGTGACAACTACCGACGAACATTCTGGTGAGATACAATTTATTTTATTTTATTTTTGTGTATGTGTATATATGTTTTATATTGAAGCATTTGACTTGTATTTTATCCCGATTTTAGCTGATGAAGATGGAAACTATATTGAATCGTCCTGTGAATTTTAATTTTAAAATGAATGAACACGATAAACAGGTAAAAATCAAGAATTTAAATATAATATATATATATATATATATATATATATATATATATATATATAAACAGAAAGTCCGGCAAATCGGAAAATACGTGTACAACGTTTGTAGACAGACTACTGACGTGAAAAGCATAAAAAAAAATTGGGTTTTCCTGAACTACGTGACAACATGCTTAAGTAATATTATCGTTACATTAAGTTTCTTGCAATAATTTTAATACATACTTTCAACTTTGTTAATTACTCTATCAATAATGGAAATTGATGTATGCAGGTAACCCAGCAAACACTGAAACGCAGGCAATATACAAAAACTGTACAGCGTTGCTGCACTTCACTGCAGCGATGGTAATGCAGTAACTGTATCAAAGCGGACCGTATATGTCCCGCTGAATTGTACAGTTACTGTACAGTACATACTGCATTTGAATTGTAGCAGCGCTGCACAATGGCTGTATATGAATGCTCATATACAGCCATCGTGCAGCGTTGCTGCAATTCAAATGCAGCGAGGTTTTGTAGTAACTGTACAAAAACTGTTCAGCTTCCTTGCATGTGAAATGCAGCAACGCTATACTATGGTTGCATACCAAACGCAGTTTTTACTGTACAGCAACTGTAAATTTGATTAAGGAATTCAGTATGTCAAAGTATCCTATAATTTGCGGTTTTGGTGTATAATCCAATGAAAAATTAGCTTAATTGGAGAAAATTCTATATTAAGCATAAAATAATCGGATATAAAATATAAATATAAACTTCTTATAAAAAAACAACTAACAACAAGAATATTAATTGAATTTAAAAATAAAAAATATATATATATATATATATATATATATAATTATATATATATATATATATATATATATATATATATATATATATATAAAAGAATAATGAACAAAAGATAATAATAAACAAAATTTCCCTCTCTATGGAGGTTTATACATTTGAAGGTATATTTTGCTTTTGGCTGCTCCTCAATCCTCTCTCATACGTATTTCTCAACTATATTTTAATGGTGGTTTCGACTTCTGCCTGTGTAGCATTTTGGCAGCCCTTGTTTCTTCGTATGATTACTAAAAGAGGAGAAATATGACGTAAGAAAAAGCATTTTACGTTTTCTTCATAAATACAACTAACACTTTTTGAGACACCATTACTACTACTGTCACTATCAGAAGAATCATTAGTTGATAATAAATTATTCTGATTACTTAAATTAGGTGCAACAATAAAGGAAGTCGAAGGTTATGAATTATCATTGATAGTCTGATGGTTAGTCAATACTTTCGATTCAATTTCAGATATTTTTATGACATTTTCAACATTTCTTTTCAATATTCGGTTCAATTGCCGTTTGCTTTTTGGTTTGAATTCCATATTCTTCCGCTTTTTGGAAAAGTTCTATATCACTCTGTATAAGTCTTTAAATATTCCACTACTTTAGGTTGTACAAACATATAAAGATTTCAGTGTTTTCACGTACCTTATTTCATCTCGTGGGACTGCACCATTGCAATCCGCCCATAAATTCGAGCAGAAATTACACACTATATACACACTTAGTCCCGAACAATAAAATGAAGTAGGTACCTATGTTCAATTAAAATGTTAAAGAGCAATAATTGTTATCTTTCCACAATCTTTACAACCACAATACCACAAATCTTACTCAGCAATGAAATGGAAAATGGCGTCCAACGTAGAGATACCGTACCGTACTGAAGAGTAACGACTCCGACCTACCCCACGAGGGGGGCATCTTGGGGTAGGTTGGAGTCCGATGCGATTCCGCGTGCCTGGTACAAGTATTCGGACCGTTTTGCGTTTGCAGATATTGCTTCACAGTTGCTGCACATTTACTGAACTTCACTGGCTGCGTATGAGACCCTTCATTTTTGTTGCGCAGAAACTGTACAGCAACTGTACTTTAAATACTGCATTCTTTGAAACGCAGTATTATCAATGCAGAAACTGTGCAGTTTTAATACATCAATTTATGTGCTGTATTCAGGTGGCACTTGTAATGCAGTATCTGTACAGTTGCTGTATGTTGTGTTTGTTGGGAATTGTAGACATATTTTTTCTGACACAACCGCTCATCAAGACAAAAATAATCAAGAGGTGAAATAGCTTTCCAATATAACCAGTTACTCGATACAAATATCTGGAAAGTCAAAAAACTATTGATATGAAAATAAGAATAAATGTTGACGTATTATGTTTATTTTTTAAAACTTCCACTAATTCAAATCAGATGACTATAATACTATATAATATATATATATATATATATATATATATATATATATATATATATATATATATATATATATATATATATATATATATATATATATATATATGTTACAGTCAATATATGAAATGGGGCATTATATAAACTGTCTAGCCGGTATATATATTGCCTGAACTGCTCCGCTATATATGAAATAAAGCACAAATTATAAACTGACTAGACATTATATAAAACGCACGTAAAGAGTTAGTCAGTTTATTTTGTTTATTGTTTTCAACCGCCTGGTGATTTTATAGTTGTAGTTATTATCATTAAACGTTTACCAACAATGGAAGAAGACAAAATTAAAAGGTAAAAGTACATTATTAATCAATACATAAGTGATTTTTTTAACACATTCATATGAAAATTCGTATTATTTAGGTATTCTTTCAAACATAAGCTCTCAATTAAAATTCAAAACTGAGCTATACAGGGCAGCATTTATTATATTTAAATATTAAAATATAACAATGATAATGGTTTCTCAGATTTTATGAAGAATTTTATGAAAGGAAAAGTAATCTTGGTAAAAATTGTCGAAGCTTAAATCTTGAAAAGTACAATAAATTAATAGAAGTGAAATTTTCAAAAAATGTTACCAAAAGGGATGGGCAAGGTTTTCGAAGATGGCATTGTAAAAGCAACAAATGTGCATCAAATAAATGCTTATGTAAAAAAAAATAAAGTTTAATGCACTTCAAAATGCCTCAGTAGCCTAAGTTGCCATAACAAATAATTTTTAATGTTTTTAAAATGTTTTGATGTTTTTTGTTTTTTTTAAGGTTTTAATGTTTTTTAATAAATAGAGTTTTTAATGAACATCGAAATAATTATTTTATTTGCCATAAATTAAGAATATTTGGGTATAGTTCAAAATAATTCTATTACGGTCCTGTTTGTAGATGTAAATATTGAATTGTTTCACAAACTGCCTAAAATTAAGTACGCAATATAATACGGCGTTTTTCACAAATTGACTGTACCATATATATATATATATATATATATATATATATATATATATATATATATATATATATATATATATATATATATAATTTTACTGCGAATGTATATGAATACTTGTGTATATAGAATTTTAACAGAGTTTAGTCAGCATCTGACGAAGATATAGTACTTCAAAACACGTGTCATGTGTTTTTAACAAATATATGAGAAATTGTATGGATATATTAACTAGGAATTGATTTTGTCATCCTTGAAATTTTAGTAAATATTTGAATGATTCATAAATTGCATCATCTAATTTATAAGATCAGTAGATAGACCAGGAATCATAACTAAATGAGAATCTACCAGATTCATTTTATAAATTGAACTTTTCACGAAATATTTCTACGTTTACTACATCACATTCGAGCCAACTTCAACTTTTCACAAAACTATTCCGGAGAGCAAACACTTCCTGCTCAACTGTAGACGGGAAAACACACCGGGAACATTGTAACTCATTTGTAAGCATGTCAAGAATCGGAGTCCTCATACGCCTTCAGAATTCATAAAGAAAAATGAATTCAAAGCATGAGTCCTAGATTGTAAATATTTATGTGTTATACTGGATTTTTCTGTTAGTCATTTCTCCAAATGAAAGTACGGTGAGTTTACCATTCACTCCGACTTTCAAATTGCTCTTTTATAGTTTGGATATATTTTTCATAATGAGGTCTACTTAAGAATAACGAGATTTACAATATCAAAATACCTACATCATATGGGTCATAAAAATATATTCTTACATACAAAACTATAACGAATATTTGAGAAATAGCCGTTGTTTAAATG
>JARQZK010004418.1:137500-207500 GCA_030704885.1 Cynegetis impunctata
TAGATTGTTGCACCTGCGTACTGATTAAATACAGATTTTAAATAAAGTTGTGTCACTGACTGCATAGAAAATAAATTAGTAATCTTGCCGCGCTCGACCACATATGAGCATTTTGATGCAGCCAGTGAACCAACGTTCTTTTAAATCTGTATTTAATCACCACACAGGTGAAACAATCCAATGCAACAATAAGAATTTGAAAATTTTTAATAGTATGGTCACAGTACGAAGCGAACTTTGAGCTTCTATATCTCGGCTTCTGATTATTGTATTTGAACAATTTTTTTTTTGAAATACGCGTTTTTTAACGGCAAATACATTTCGAGTATGAGTATAATGATTGACTTCATTTTTCAATGCAAAAATGAGGAAAATCTCAAGAAACAAAATTTTTTTTTTATAAATTTTTAAAAAAAGTTATGTAAAAAAATTTATAAAATTTTTATTTTATGCCTAAAACTACAACTTTTCCCCTATCGATTGCAACCAACCGCGTTTCGATATCGTTAATGTTTTCAAGAGGAAGCGTGATTGAAAAAAAAGCATATATATTCGATTTTTGCGGCCGCCATTTTGAATTTTCCAAATCTGAAAATACGTAAATTTTTTGTAGCACACCATCTATGTTTCCCTATGTTTTGATCTCGATATGGTTATTTTCAGTATGGTTGCTGGTTAAAACACGACCTTTCGAAACAATTTTCATTTTTTGGAAAATTTTGAGTCGAAAAAATTTTCATTTCAAAAGTCAATTTACGTCATCGTGTAGGGCATAAAATTTACTGTGAATTTGATCTCTACGTTTTTTTTGTGCGAGTACATCGGAAAAAGTTATAAGCAAAAAAATCATCGAATTTTAGTGCTTTCAAATGTGCTTGCAAGCTGTGTTTCGAGCTTTCACGGGATTTGGTCAGAAATTTAGGAAAGCGATGAGGGGTCAGTGCACTTACTTAAAAAAAATTATGATCCCTACTTTTTTTATTTTTCTCGTTGATAGATTTTTTGATCTTACTTCCCCGGACTAAAAATATATAAGTAATAGAAGCAGATATTTTTACGAAGCCTCGGTAGACCAGCGGTAAGGTGCACCGCTTGTAAGCCGAGGATGTGGGTTCGAGTCCCACCTTGCTCTTGGGTGTTGTGTATGTCCTGAATTTAGTGGTTCTAATTATGAGATTAATTGTTGGGTAATGTACATTGTTTACAAGCCCATTGGCCGTTCGGAACCGGCGTTAAACTTTAGGTCCCTCGAGATAAAAAAATAAAATAGTATATTATTTCATAAGGAGGAGAAGTGTCACTTTTCATTACCCGCCTCACTGCGGTCGGCAGGTAAGCTCAAGCTCGCCATGAAAAGTCACTTCTACTCCGAATGAAATATGTTATTTTATTTTCAAACGTTTTGAAATTCATAAAAATCTGAATATCTATTTTTGGATTGATTCACATTTACGCACATAATTCTATCCACTTACGATAGTTATGAATTATGGAACATTTGCCTAGTTATGGTTGCCACGCAAAATTGATTCTGACAGAAATAAAGAAAAATAATTGATAGTTATAATTCGCAACCTGGTGAGAAGTGGTTGAAAGTGAAAATGACGTTTGAATTGGAGAATTTTTTGTTCATGGTTACCAATTCATCTTTTGCATAGTAATACTTTTCCTGCCGCCGGCCGGAAAAGTGTTGCATAGCAACACTTCTCCTCCTTGGCGGAGAAATAGAACTTTTCGATGATCCTGTCAATCGAGAAATGACGTTATTATTGTACGTTTGAAAATAAAAGATATTAAAGATATTATTAGTCATAAGAGTTTGTATATAATGAAGATTATATCAGTTTTTTCCAGGATATTCAAATATATATTCTTACTAATATAATAGCCTTGTGACACAACTAAATAATATTTAACACGGATATTATTTCAGTCAGAAGAGAAGTTTGTGAATAATGAGTATCAGATATATCATTTATCATAGATATTATATCTTGTATTCTGAAACTAATATCCATTAACGTTGCACAAAAACACTAAACAATAAAAACTACTTTAGACTGAATTCGAAAACATATGACAATGTTTATCATCTTATATATTTGAGAAACATAGAAAGTTTTTATTTTAAGTATTTATATTTATTATATTTCTTCAAGTGACAAGCAAATTTTATATGATATATTTATGATATATAAATATCAACTATTCATTCTTAATACTACATTATTCATAACTTAAATTGACTGCTAGCTCAACATTTGTTATACTATTGTTACAAATTCAATAATCATCAATAAATCAAAATACCTGGCTCGATACCACTAAAATTGCTGTATTAACTGGACATATATGTTTCCGAATTTTCAACTTTTGTCAAGAGATTTTTAAGTGAAAAAAATTGAAAAATTCTTTATAATGGGTTAGTGCCCGAAACATATATGTCGAGTAAATAAAGCTATTTTAGAGGCATCAAGAATATGACACTTGGGACTAAAAGGTATAAAATTTCAGAGGAATAACAAAATGTACTATATTTTCGATATCATCTACCTCGACTTTCGCAATGAAGAGCTACAGTTTTTTTAATAATAAGTTTATCGTCAATTTGCTTAAAATATATGAAATAATTTCAAGAATAGAGTACTACGTATAGAAATTGAAGAGGTTGATTCGCATCGGTAGAATTTATAGCTATCCGTCTTCGGTTGAAAGGGAAAGTGAGATCAGGTCATAAATAACACCTCCATTTCAACAGGTATAACATACGACCGGAAAAGTAGGCAGACCCCTTGAATATACCTCAATGAGTTTCCATTTGGCTTTTGTGCTTTTTTCCCCTCAAATATTGATTGAAACCAGAAGTATGCTGTAAGAAGCACACTTCGTATTAAAAACGAATGCGTTTTTACGATCATTGAGCCTATTCAGAGTATATAGAGATGGAAATCGATATAAAATAATTATTAGAAGCATGAAAAATATATTTTTAGAGGAAATACCATATTTTACAACGAAATTTATGGGTGCATTTATTTAGGTATATATAGTACCCTTTTGTTACAGAATCAAAAATAACTTTAAAACTAATGAACTCATAAGAAAAAAAAGTCTTGAGCAGGAGAGCTCCATCACTAAGATAGTATTTTTCTCGCGAAGAGCATTGCGTTGAAATGAGAATCTAATGGTTTGAATTATATTTTGACAAATCACGCTCATAGCAAACTGAAAAGTAGAAAAAAAATTATTTTACAAAGAAAAATTCACAAAGTGAATCGTGGTTGAGGTAAAAAGTTGAAACCAACGATTATATGTACCTCAAAATCAACTCAATCCACATACCAAATTCTAACCCTTAGAAAAAATTTCACGAACTGGATCGAGTACTGATAGCGAAACATATCGAGAATACGCAATTTGAACGGAATATTCACCACGAAGTGCATCTCAGTTGAGAAAAAGAGTTGAATCGAAACAAGGATCTAAAGTCAACATAAACTCAATGTATGTACCAAACTTCAACTCTCTAACTCTATCTGCAGAAGCTGTGGAGTTTGGCAATTTTTCAAAAACCACGAAAAAAGAAATATGTACGTAAAAATAGCGACGGTTGGAAAAATTTCACAAAATTTTGAAAGTTTTGTTCTGTAGCGAAATTAATTTTAGGTACCAAAGCTCATCTGGCACAATGGGATGCCAATAAGTACAGGGAACAAAACAAAACAAAAATATATATATATATATATATATATATATATATATATATATATATATATATATATATATATGTATGTATGTATACCTACTTATTTATAATACTAAATAAATAATTGGTTTGCCATTTTGGACTTCCCAAAATGCAGGCGGCCGAAGGCCGCATTATGGCAAACTTATAAAGCCGAGATAAAGAGATCGGCCCCGAATCGCGGGGCCCGAAGGGCCTCGTCGATCGCCCACGTCCTTTCCGTAGTGCTTAGGCTACGTCTCGCCTCGATCCGAGACGCCGATTTTCGATATCGAACGTTTAAAGTTTGACGTTTCTCCGAAATTCGCGAAAACGGCTGCATTCCCGACCCTTAAGAACTTCGCTTCACATGGACTTCAATTCACGTGACCGCCTTTCGAGCCGACAGTTGGACGGGTCGAATTCTATCGAGAAGTTTCGAAGTATAGTAGTATTCTACCGATTCCGCACAAACTACGATTGACCGTGAGCAGATGGCGCGCCCGTTCGACAGAGGTAGGGACGGGCTCAGCACTTGACGCGTCGCGTACCGTTCGACAGAGGCAGGGACAGGCTTTGCACTCATCGTGGTTCGGGAAACTATATTTTCATCGATCTATAGTTTTCACGGATCTATTTAATAGGC
Source organism: Cynegetis impunctata (assembly GCA_030704885.1). Lineage (NCBI taxonomy): Eukaryota > Metazoa > Arthropoda > Insecta > Coleoptera > Coccinellidae > Cynegetis > Cynegetis impunctata. The sequence continues at coordinate 141,871 of JARQZK010004418.1, forward strand.
GGGGGAGCCTCTCACTAGTATATGTATCTATATATATATATATATATATATATATATATATATATAAAATATATATATATTATATGTATAATATAATATTTATAATATTATATATATATATATATATATATATATATATATATATATTTGTATTCGAAGTTTTCTCGGGAGGACTAGAAGTTGAAAATTGGTCTCTTTATTCCAGCGCCAAGCTTTCGAAAACTTTTTTGTTTCTCTTCACTAGGAAATGAGATCAACAATTTTCTCTGTTATATATAAATGATATTATATTGGCTAAAATATATATTATATACTATATATTATATATCACATCAGTAAATATATATATATCATATATATAACACACTGACAATTGTCTGGCAACAAGGTATTTTCTTTGAAACGATTAAACGTATAATTATCAAATTTAAGGGTTATGCACACGATTGTATTTAAATAGCACCGTAGGTCGAGTGATATATCGTAGAAAAGCTGATTTTGTCCTCTTTTCAAAAATACAGAATACGTACCACATTACTGAAAAAATAAGAGAAACTATTTTCCAAGACATACAATATGTAATTTTTTAATTCATACTTACTTACAAAAGTATTGATAGTTTTCTTATAACAGGAGCTCAAAATGTTGGCCATCTGTGTCTTAGCAATAATACAATCTGTATTTGACGCTTCGAACAGAATTGTTCATCATTTATGGAGAAATTGTTTGTATCTCAAGACATTTGAGAGTTTTTGAATCAGTTATGTCTGATATAAAGTGGAGTCAAGTCGGGAGATCTTGCAGGCCACTAAATTACACCTCTTCAGACAATTCATTTTGAGGGAAATTTGATTATTATACATTTAATCGTCTTAAAAAAATACCTATATATATATATATATATATATATATATATATATATATATATATTTATATTATATATATACATATATATATATATATATATATTCAATATTATATATTATATATATATATATATAATATATTTTATATATAATATATATATTCTATATATAAATATATAGGTTCTGGGATGGCAGCAATAAAACACGTGAATTACTCTTTTTCCTTCAGCTCGAGCTTTCGAGATTGTTTATCTCATCATCAGGACGCTAAAAGACATTGGTTAATAGCTTATGAGTTTTCCCCCCCCCCCCCACCCCCCCCCCCCCCCACCCCCCCCCCCCCACACCCACCCCCACCCCCACACCCCCCCCCCCCCCCCCCCCCCCCCCCACCCCCAAAAAAAATTTGAAATTCTAAATAAAAATTTCATTAAAAACGGCTACTTCCATATAAACGAGCTATACCGATAATTTTTGCTCTACTTGTTTAATATTTTCCCGCAACTAATTTCTTTGTTATTGTTAATTTACTCTTTCTGAGATCTTGCAGATGGAATTAATTGCCTCCCTTTGGCAAAGTTTGACCAAATCTCCCATACCGGAGAGTTCAAACAATAAACCACAAATATGTGATTGTCTTCCATAACAGAGGATTTTATTTGTTATACTATTTTCATCTCCAAATTTTCAATCCAATACTTAGCTACGCCGTTCTGATGAGGACCAAAGAGTCCGAAACACGTGTCAACGGCTGCTTCCATATAAGCGTTCTATACCGATAATTCTGCTCTACTTTTTCAATATTTTCCCGCGACTAATTTCTTTGTTGTTAGATAAATAGTAACCTATTATTATTTTTTTCGAACATTACGTGGGTAAAGGTTTCTGTAGTTTCCCTTACCTTCTGATGATAACAATTTTGAATGTTTATATTGGACTGATTAGCACATAATAAATAAAAACGTCTTTGTCTATTCAGGTTTTTTCAAATCAATAGATGTCAAAGAAATTTCAATTTTTTCGAATGTCGTAGTGAAACATCAACTTTTTAATAAAATCGAGTTTTTTAAGATTCAACCAGCCTGTTATTGCTAATAATTATCAAGAGATATATATATATATATATATATAAAAATTTTTCTTACAGATTACATTATGTCGGATTCGGAACCCAACTGTACGCCGACCGACTATTTTTCTTCTAGAAAATGGCTGCTCAGATATCAATGAAAGCAAGAATGACAGTCTAAAACAGTATCATTCAATCACATTTTGATTACTATCCTACAATACTTTTTCTTCTAGACAATAACAGTAAAGCTTCTCTTCAAAAACTTCAAAATCATTGTATAAGATTAATTCTAAACTGTAGTAGATATACACCTATACTTCTCATCCAAGAGGCTTTACAGTGGCAACCAGTAAACAGAGATTGACGTTTTTTGCAATGATCTTCATCTCCAAAAGAGTCAAAAGAATGATGCCAACCTATTTCAATCGGTTTATCAGGTGCAATCATGAAGTTCGCGAATACTATACTAGAAGTGCAAAGAACTTTCATATGGACAGATCCAATACCAGAAAGGGTATGAATTCATTATTTCTTCGACGTCTACTTGAATATAACTCCTTACCAAATGAAATTAAGGACTTATAACCTTTGAGAGAAAACAATTAAAATACCTGTGATATAGTTGTGGATGTATTTGTATTTTATGTTGAATGTATACTGATGAATTTAGTTTTTGTGTCGTTGATTTCTTTTTCTTAAATTTTTTTATTGCATTCTTATATTGTTTCTTATGTATGTACTGTGAATATTTGGATTTTCCTATTCAATAAAGAAACAAATATATATATATATATATATATATATATATATATATATATATATATATATATATATATATATATATATATATATATATATATATATATATATATATATATATATATATATATATATATATATATATATATATATATATATATATATATATATATATATATATATATATATATATATATATATATATATGTGTGTGTGTGTGTATGTGTGTTTTTGGACAAACATCTTAAATTCAACACTTATATAGCAAATCTGTTCAAGAAATTAACATCTACTATATATGCAATAAAAGAACTGAGGTCCCAAGTTTCATTGGAAGTTCTCAGAGTAGTGGATTTTTCCAATTTTCAATCAATTTTGAGTTATGGCCTGATATTTTGGGGAAACGCATCGGAAGCTAAAAGAATTGTCGTTCTACAGAAGTATACAGTGAGGGAAATTCTCGGGATGAGGTTTAAGGAGTTTTGTCGTCAAGTTTTTAGGACAAATGATCTTATGACTTTTACTGGTTTGTATATTCATAAAATTTTGCTTTTCTTCTTACAAAATCGTCACTACTCTGAGGAATATAGGAATGTGAATAATCCTCGTAAAGTCTTGCCATACAACTACCCAAGGCATAATTTATCTCTAACAGAAAAAGGTGTTTTATATATGGGTATCAAACTTTATAACAGTCTGCCTACAAAGCTGAGGGATAAAAATGTTCTCTCTAGTATTAGAAAATATTCATATAGCTTGATTGTAAATTGTGAACCATATAATTTGAAAGAACTTTTTACATATTGTATGTCTAATCGTTGATCCTAGTGAATTTTATGTTAACCTGTTCTCTACTCATTGTACTTTCTTTTGTATGTTTTTATTGTAAGAAATGCAGTGCTTTGGAGAATAAAGACATTCATTATTATTATTACTATATATATATATATATATATATATATATATATATATATATATATATATATATATATATATATATATATTCATACATATATAATTCAAGATATTTGATAATTAATTCGATTTATCATATTATTCATCGATATTTATGAAGAACATCAAATACGCGAGACATGAATCATCTTATCTTCTATGCCCAGTAAATTCTACAGTTAAAGTTATCAAATTTTTATATTCAGTGAAGTATATTCACTTCGTTCAATATATCATGGATATACTAATTTACTACTATTTCTAGCTAACTACAGGTGAAACTAATCAAACTTCCTGGGGGCGATAACGGTAGCAGGCGTGATATATTTCCGACTGGGCATAATGTGGTTTCAACCCTGAATTATTCATAAGTTAGATGACTATTTCTGGTTCATATTTGGATTTATTCACGACTTTTCACATATCAATACGTTTCTATGAAAATTTGATCTTCTAATGGGGTAAAAATAAATGAAAATAGCAAAACAAATTTCGACTATAAAAATAATTGCTTCAAATGATGGTTTTCATACAAGTTTGATAGATAAAATGATAAACAAGAAACGTAGTCAACTAGCGTGCAACAGCATATATCCTCAATTAAAAGTAGAAAAATCGGAAAAATTCAAATCTTTAACATATTTTGGTCCTCTAACAGAAAAAGATGCTAATGTCATACCTAAATGTAATAGTAAAATTGCTTTCAAACCTAAGACAAAACTCTCAGGATTTTTATTCAATGCCAAAGATATCATTTCAAAATTTAAAAGTTCAGGAGTTTATAAGTTGATTTGTCCTGTATGTAAAGGAGTATATATAGGTCAGACTGGTCGATCGTTCAAGACAAGATTTAAAGAACACCAACAATCTTTTTTGAAAAATAAAACGGATTCAACGTTTTCAAATCATTGCCGTGAAAACCACCACCCATTTCCACAAATAGATAATTTTAAAATCATGCACAAATTACCGAAAGGAACCAAACTTACTTACTTCGAATCATTAGAAATTTTTAAACTCAATCAAAATGCAAAAGATACCTTGCTGAACGACCAGATTGACCTGATATATTCTCCTATATTTAGTGTATTCAAACAACAACGACTTTTCTAAGAACATTGTATTGTACCAATTTGGAAAATTCACTCGATTAGCCCTTCTTGAAATATGTTCCTCTTGTCTATTTAGGTACCTGCAATAATTCTTTCCCACCCGTGAGCGCAAATCTATAATTCTGTATCCAGTTCTTAACTCAGTCTGTCCGATGATGGTCTAGTGACCGAAATTGCAATCGCAGTATTATATTTTTCAAAATATTTTGTGATAATAAACGTAGTAAATTCAAATTTAGTTTTGTTCATCAGAAAATGTCCTCTTTCGATTATCATTAAAATTAACATATAATGTTTATTCTATCAATTTATAATTGAACAATATACCTTATAGATATATATATATATATATATATATATATATATATATATATATATATATATATATATATATATAAAAGAACATCTAACCAACTGAAAGGTATCTGTTCGTGAGGCTGCAGCCAAAATTTTGGGAAACCCAAAGAAAAAAGAAAAAACTCCTTTTGTACTAGGTAAAACTTTCGAGTATTATTGATTCTCTTCTTCAGGGATGTGTGTGTGTAATAAAGTTTAAAAAACTTTAAAATAAAATTCACTTGGGTTAAGTTTCAATTTATAAAAATAATTATTTTATACATAGTGAAACTTAAGTGTGTTGTATTTTAAAGTTTAAACTTTATTCTTCATGTAGTTTCACCAAGTGATGTGCGAGAATTCAATCTCAGTTATAATATGAATGTATATATCATATATGTATATAAAAATGGATGTTGGTACTATATGTACTCGCTGAACTACAACACCGTAAGGCCGATTAGCGCAAAATTTCGCACACCTATATTTTTCCACGGAGCAAGTTTTTATGTGAAATAATTGTGACATCTAAATGTGCAGTTTCTGTTACAAAGTATTCTACAAGGAACTGCCATGTCGAGACCTAGCGCATCCGTCATTTTGCATTGAAAAATATAATTTCTGCAACAAAGAAATAGATTTTTATAAGATAATGTATTTAAATAACTTATTATTCATCAATTAATACTTTTATATAATGTTAAATATGTGAATGAATTTAGTACTTTTGAGTTAACAGTTATTGATTGAATGGATGGCGTCGATAACATTGTGTGGTTGAACTTTTTAATTGTTGGATGATGAATTGATTTGATTATCTTTATATTAGTACTCGTATTATCCATTTTCATTCAGTATGAATTTTGTTTTTGAATTAGTTTGTGTAGTGTTATATTTTTATGATTCGAGGTATTCCATGGATCAATAGTGAGATATGAGATATTGAAATATAACCTTTATCATCAATTTGACTTTCCCATTTATTGATTTCGTTCTCATACAAAACGTTAGAACAGAAATTACAAATTTTAAATTATAATTTTCATTATTTTATTCACGTAATATAAATTCCCTATTTTGTTCTATTACACTTTGATATAGTTCGAATATGCAGAAATTTGTGGCATTAAAGTATAATTTGGAGCTCAACTTAAAGCTGACGAGCTATAATTCGAAAAGTGCCTTTTCAGCGATATTGAATTTACCATAACCATCGACAATCGCAGTCTCTTTTCTGTAATACCTCAAATATGCGTGAAAATTGTGGAAAATCAGAAGATGAGGTCCCCTTTTTCAGCCATTGTGACGTCCCTACAGGCATTATTGCTGATACGCCAGTTTTACATATTTCATGTCGAGATTTTGTGGGTTTTATGACTTCATATTAGATAAGGGTATAAAATATCGCTCACCTTGCCACAAAGAGAATTTCTTGCATAGAGGCAAGCTCTATTTTTTCACTATTATTACTTCGTAATAGACAACGTCGTTAAAATTGATTAAGGTGATGTTCTCTTAAACAATGTAGTTTTTTTTATTTACTATGAGAAATAAAATCAGGAGTGAAATTGCTTCAATCAATATATCAAAAAATAAGAACCATATCAATAATTTTGCATATTTCATAATAAACTAAATAAAATGCTATGTTCATGAAATATGCTAATTTAAGTCATCCTACACTTTGAGATAGTTTTAGTTTTATAGCAGAATAACAGTAAATTGAGAGGTATGAATTAACGTTGACGTTTATTAACAGCGTATGTGATTCCATTCTTACATTACATTACATAATAGGTGAATTTTTGAATATATATTTTGCTATGGTGAAAATGATCAAAAAATTCAATAGGAAAGATTTTTTTCCAATTTGTTAGCCGCAATAATATTTTGATGAAATTAAGAATGCCGCTAAGGAATCACCAATATTGTTTAAATGAGCTTGTTGACTTTAAAAAACAGAAATTAACTGAGAATCTAACAAAAGCATACTCTACATATATATATATATATATATATATATATATATATATATATATATATATATATATATATATATATATATATATATATATATATATAAGAACGGTAGATATTTATTGCATGAAAAACAATCACTTCATAAATTTAGACTTGACAAGAGTTCTTCATATAGGTACAAAGTACAAAAGATAAGATCTTCTGGGAATACTCGAAATCTCCGAAGTAACAGGCACAAAGTCCCAAATTGTTAATAACTTATTGATTTTCAGTTGATCTCCTCTGATTGAGTCAGTTATAAATATCACATGACTAAAAATTGTAATGAAACATTGTTGGATAATTTTCAATAAATTTTAAATTTAAATATACTGTGAAGTGTAATCTTCAAGATTGATTGAATGTTAAATCATGTTTCACCAAGAAATCAGCTAAATATTAATTAATACTATTTATTCAAATATTCTATTCAATACACATATATTTATACAAGTTTCATTTCATCCCAATTACACACTATACGAGCATTAGATACAATGAACAACAAACAACAAAAATAGTATTGAGTTACGCCGTAAAAACTTTTCTATTCGATTTACAGTAAGTGTTAACATCCAGAAATCATCACTGTTTTCTGAACGAACTACCAGAAGTTGTGAAGATATCTCCAATACGGAAGTAATCGATAACCGTTACTTGCAATGACGTTCGACTATAGACTGGGTAACATTCTTGCACTGGACATTTGTAGGATAGATAGCAAAAATCGAACAACTAATTGGAACACATCAAAAAGAAAAAAGAAATTCCGGCGGTGACCAATAACTTGGCATTCATTTTGATTCTCTGGCGTATTGTTACAGCAACTCCCTTAATGGCTAAGATGTTCAAGACGTGCTAATCTGGAAATCAGAACCGTATTCGGATCTATTTTTCTATCAATTTGAACATATTTGAAAGAAATATAATTTCTCAAATGATTTTAGTTAATTATTCTTGGTGGAGGGCGCTTTAGCCCGTTCGCTCACAGTGTACCTACAATATATTGTACATCACTTTACGTAAATCCTAACGAATTTTTAGTATATTTCTATTCACTTTACTCATAAAGTACAGTATTCTGTAAACATCCTTATTACTATTTTAAACTGTTTCCTTCACCTAGCGTTGAATAGTTTGCCTAAAAATTTTTTATTAATGGCACCTGTTAATGAGTTGTAGCATTTGCTTCAGAATGTTGAAATTAAGTGGCGCATCAAACTTTAAAACGTGTTGTGACATGTTTGCAATATTTATTTTGTTAATAACCGGTACGTAAATTTGTTACTTTCATAGTGAACTTGCTGAAAATTCAGTTTGTTTTTTCTATATTGGAGTAAATATTACTTCACAATATGTTGTACATTGTGAGTAAACGGAAATCGACAGGTATGGTAAAAAACTTCACGTTATTTAGAGTTTTTGTTATATTAGATTTATTTCATAGTAGTACGAATTGAAAAATGAGTATAAAAAAACCGTTAACTGAAGAACAGCTATTGAAACTAATTGAGGAGGGCCCATCAGATATTGGCTTAGTGATGACGATTATGGGTGGGGAGATAGGGACGTAGAAGTAAGCAATGATTATAAAGATGAAAATACGGTAAAAAAAAAGGAGTTCAGATGATGTGGAAGGTAATTTTGATGAAAAATCTTTTTCTTCCAGATGCAAATTCCCTGAATGTACATCTAGGACGAATTTTGTTTGTACTGAGTGCAATTTAGATTCATGCATTTCAAAAAAACGAAATTGTTTTTTGATATATCACACAAATAAATGATCATTCATAACCTTATGTTATTTTTCAATTGCATTTCATTTTACAGAATGGCAAATACACTACCACTTATTCAAAATGTGGATTATATTGTATACAATAATAATACAATGTACAGTATATTGTACATATCACACCGCCTAAAATGGATTACATTGAATTTTTTCGAGTACACCAAAAAATTGTAAAACAATAAAAGTCTTCCTCATTTCAGATTTTTATTTTGATAAACGAAAATGCGTGAGCGAAAGGGCAGGTAGTAGTCCGGACCGCGATTGGTATTGGGAAAAAATTAGAAATTTTTTAATTTTTCTCACATCACCTCCACTGATGAGATCTAATAAGATTGAAACAGCTGTATGCAGATTTTGAGTCGGAGTGACTTGACGATTTCTATAATTCACTTTTGGATTGTGAATGTGAAATTCTCGTCGCTGAATACATATAACCAGCTCCCTTGGAAATCTGTTTGATAATTTTTTAAATTATTGAAAAATTATTGTTGGTCACTTTATGTATCATAGCAAATTGACTATGGTCAACTTGTATATTTTTCATGATTTGATTCTGTAATGATTCTAAAATATTCAGTTCAATTCCTTTACTTTGAGCATAGTTAAATATTGAATTGTGAATTTCTTGAATTAAATGGTTTACATAATAAGAATCCGACTTTTGGTTGACAAATTCACTTTTGTTTTCTGAAATTCGAAGATGAAACCCCATTTGTAACATAAAATTATCGATGTAGGAATTAGGTGCTATAGAATAAAATGCCTTACGATTTTCAATCAGGTTCTGTATTTTCCAATAAAGGACAAAACGTTCACAAGAATTCGATGTTTTCCCCGTTTGTCGCTCTGAGGTTCCATTCTTTGCTACGACATCAACTGAAAAACTATTTGCTTCCATTGAATTGCTTTTGGAAACAGAAACCATGAAATGTTCATTTTGTGAGATTCTGTGAAATATTTTCATTATTTTAAGTCTTGTGATTTTAGAATCTAAATTTATTTTCCGAATTCTTCGATCGATGTAGTATTTTTAGTCGTATTTTATCTGCAAATAATAGACTATTTCAGCGTATCGAAAGTCAGTATCAGTTAACAGTCAGGAGCAGGTGTAGTTTTTTTATCCGCTTCAGAACTCAATTGTTGGAATTTAATCAAAAGATGAATTGGATTTGAGAATTAACAATGATACAGCAAAATCTACAATAAGATATAACACCTTCAAATGAATCGCAACAATGTGTCATACTTCCGCATCCATAAACTTGTCTTTACTAAGATTGAATTTAATTAAATTCATAATTACATGTGGCAACAAAATTTTTATTTAAATAACAATCATCAATGAACGAATAAGTATATATATATATATATATATATATATATATATATATATATATATATATATATATATATTTATATATTCATATGTACATATATATATACAATCTAATATAGTTAATTTCTATAAGCAGCCTGAATGATGTTTTTCTTCTCTTTCGTTCATAATTTCATGACTCAAATGATGAGTTGTAAAAAAATGATGAAATTATTCTTTCTTGATACATCTTGTGAGAACTTTAGTCAAAACAAATTTTGAAACACAAAGGACAAGAATAAATTATACGGAAGAAGCAGAAATTAATTAAAAATCTTGGGTACATTTTTCCTACGCTTATTTGAATTGCTAACTTAACTTTACACCGAGCATAGTTTTAAATTACTACATTAGATTCTGGTTATTGTGCTAATCACAGAAGAAGAAAACGAGAAACAAATAACCAGCAGATCTTTCAACAGAAATGAAAATCTTTGAGTAAAATAAGTGATGAGTCATTTATCTGATACTTATATGAGGAATATAACAATATATTATAACAGAAAAAGCTTAAACTCATAAGTCCCAAGCGCCTCGAGATAATTCAAACAAACTTCGTTTTATGTTAGATTCAAACCACTAAATATATATATATATATATATATATATATATATATATATATATATATATATATATATATATATATATATATTCGAATTTTTGTTGCCTGTGAACTATATCTAATCTTTTGATAATTATTAGCAATAACAGGCTTTTTAATAAAATCAAGTTTTTTAAAATACAACAAGCCTGTTATTGATAATAAATATCAAGAGAATATATATATATATATATATATATATATATATATATATATATATATATATATATATCTATATATATATATATATATATATATATATATATAAGGAAAATTTTTTTTATCGACCCTTTTATTGAATTTATAAAAGAAAAGTTTATCGGGAGAGGGGTCAGATACCAAGATTTATATCCTTAGTCTTTATTCCTCGATATTTCGTCCGTTTTTTGTGGACTTTTTCAAGAGATCTCTAAAAGAAAATCAAAAAATTACAAAACTGGAATGGTGAACAGTTACAAAATACTTACAGACATGGAATGTGGTCAAGATTTAAAATTAAGTAACATTATAAATAATAACAACACGAACTACAAAGAGAAACATTCAGCTAGCATAATATAAGAGACAGTGTGAAATGAACAGAAAACAAACAAACATGTGGTCTACATATTAACCATTGAGACGGTGCAATATATTACAGTAAATACTACTTATATTATCTGTGTCGGTCCTGAAATTGATGGCATTTTTATTAGCGCGAATGTGATACATTTCTAAGAACAAGCGACATTTCAACAAATTCAACAGTAGTATCCTCAGTGGGACCATCATAAAATTGAGGGTTGTAAATAAGTTTATGAAGAACATGTCTTGGGTATCCATTGTTACGAGAAATGAGAAGCAGCTTATTCATACTTTCTCGATGGAACGTTTCATCACAAATTTTCAAAATTCTATTTCTTACGGCGATGAGAAATAGAATTTTGAAAATTTGTGATGAAACGTTCCATCGAGAAAGTATGAATAAGCTGCTTCTCATTTTTCGTAACAATGGATACCCAAGACATGTTCTTCATAAACTTATTTACAACCCTCAATTTTATGATGGTCCCACTGAGGTAACTACTGTTGAATTTAATTACAAGAAAATTCCATATATACAAGGACTAACTAACTCAGTAGTTTCCATTTTTGGAAAATATTTCAATATTAAATTGGCTAAGTACAACCCTGTGAAGATTTCCGATGTATTCTCCAGAATAAAAGATGCAACACCAGTTCAACTCAACAGCAGTGTCTACAAAATACCTTGTATAGATTGCTCTGGGGTGTACATTGGTCAGACCCAACAATGGTTGAAAAATCGAGTAACTCAACATCGTAGTGATGTACGCATTAAAAAGTTATCATGCGCAGCAACCAAGCATTGCGTAGACACTGGGCACAGTTTTGAGTGGAACAGGGTGAAGATCTTAGAACGTGAAGAAAACTATAGATGTCGCTTGTTCTTAGAAATGTATCACATTCGCGCTAATAAAAATGCCATCAATTTCAGGACCGACACAGATAATATAATTAGTATTTACTGTAATATATTGCACCGTCTCAATGGTTAATATGTAGACCACATGTTTGTTTGTTTTCTGTTCATTTCACACTGTCTCTTATATTATGCTAGCTGAATGTTTCTCTTTGTAGTTCGTGTTGTTATTATTTATAATGTTACTTAATTTTAAATCTTGACACCAATCCATGTCTGTAAGTATTTTGTAACTGTTCACCATTCCAGTTTGTAATTTTTTGATTTTCTTTTAAAGATCTCTTGAAAAAGTCCACAAAAAACGGACGAAATATCGAGGAATAAAGACTAAGGATATAAATCTTGGTATCTGACCCCTCTCCCGATAAACTTTTCTTTTATATAATATATATATATATATATATATATATATACTATATATATATATATATATATATATATATATATATATATATATATATATTATATATATATATATATATATATATATATATATATTTATATATATATATAAATAAACCCGCTCCTGACTGCTTTCCTGCGATACAATCCAATAGTATATATTTTATGGGATAACACACGACTAAAAAATACAAACACCCGCACATGTTATAAATGATGACATTCTATCTTTGATGTTCAGTAGGTACCTGAAAACAAATTTCCACTACAAATATGACTGCCAACAAATAATTCCATATAACATGATTGGAAGATAAATTGGTTCAAGTAATTTTATCGAATTATGAATGCATCATTGTTTGTCAACCGCATGAGTTATCATTCTGTCATGAATATCATTAATTATTGCATAATATTATATCGCTATATGAATTTCGGAAAAACATTTTATTTAGCACTACCTCAGTTTATTATATCTTCATAACAACGTGAAATTGAACCTTATTTCACGTTTATTTTTATAAAGTAATTACTTGATGAATGATTCCTAGTTGTATATCTCAGATAAAGCATACATTTTCTGGTGACTATTTCACTCATTCCATTTGAAAGTTTCCATAGCTACTCTCATTTCACAGCGATAAAACATGCAAGCCGGCAAAACTTACTATGTTAGTATTTCAGCGATGTTTTGACATTTATCACATGAATCGTTATTTCCTTGACTTTCTGAAATGTGACCATATTACTGTAAGGGCGGCCGCACATTTACTACAATCGGATCCGATTGTCTGAAACGATTTCAAATCGGACCACTAGCGCACACTGCCGACAAAATACGTCCGATTTTATTTGAATGTCACAAGCAGGGATATTTTTCGACCGTGGTAATCAAATTTTCAGTATCGCGCATAGTTTAACAATTCCTTTTTCTATAGTCCCTGACAGAAATAATCGTATGTTTGCGGTAGACTATGCAAAAACAATGCACGACTTGCCTTGCGGTAGTCGGATCAGACTTTTTATCGGTCCGATTGGTAGGACGCACTGCTCGTGCATCCGAGTCGGACGTCCGATCCGATATCGGATCGTAGGTGTTCGATATGATCTTATAAAAGTATAGAAATTTGAGCGTCAGATGCCCTGATCCGACAATCGTTTCAGAAAATCGGAACCGATTGTAGGAAATGTGCCTTAGACATATTTTCTCGTGAAATAGTCATGTCGAATACCACTCGAGATGAAATTTAAGCAGGTAAAATTTCTCTCTTGTAACATTCAAGTTTGTTGCTTAGACAATTTCGCTCATGACATTTTTTCCAAATTACATTTGATACAAATGTCATTCGCGAAATATCCTAAGCAACAAACTTTCATATTACAATCGAGAAATTTTGCCGGCAAAATTTCATCTCTAGTGGTATTATATATGAGTATTTATAAGTAATGATGCTTTGGACCGAAAAATATAACCTGATGAATTGGGTCAGAAAAGAAAAAGTTTTCTTCAACAGGAAAAAGACTCATTATTCAAGACAGCTGTTTCAAAAAACTTTATATTTCACGTTCTCTTGTTTTTCCTCGAACGAAGCTGCGCTTCCTAGAGAATATAAATTACAGGTGAAGAAGTCGATTTTATACCGAAATATTTTCAATGCACTCTCTTTATTTGAAAATACTTTTTTGTAAAAGAATGTAATAAACGATGCGATGCACTTCGCAGAAAATATGACCTTATTGATGATGTTTTTTTTTAATGAATGAGCCAATACATTATGTAAATTAATAAACATATTAAAACAATGGTTCATAAAAATAATATACAAATAATTTATTAAATGAAATAACGCATGACGCACGTTTTGGTGAAACTTCATTTTATTCAAATGCTAAATGCAAATTAATATGTTTCTCGGTTATATCGAATATAAGAAATAATTAGATGAATTGGTAGAAATTCCAGACCAGAATTTCAGAACACAAACGTAGCTTTGTCAATCAAAAGTCGGATTTACATTATGCAAACCATTCAATCCAAGAAAATCACACATTTGTGTGACTAGAATATAAAAAGCTTGAAGTAAGGGAATGAAACTCAATTTTCTAGAATCATCACAGATAAATAAATACAATTCAGATCTCTTATTGAATTAGGCCAAGCTACAGAGATATTTTCACGTAAAAAGTGTTAGAAGAAAACCAGCTCCGCCATTGTGTGTAAAATAGTTCCACATGATATAGTGATATGTTTTTCACTCGACTTCATTATTTATATCTTTGTTATTAACAATTTTATGCAAAAAACCGCAGTTTTAGTTTTTTGCTTATAAAATTGAAACTATCAGAGTAATCGTGATGGTGTCAATAGACTTATTGTAGAAAATGAAAAGACGAAAAAATGGGAGGTCGGACGACTCGATTAGACCCTTAGTCTAAGGGAAAATTGGAAAAAACCGGTCAAAATGCAGTTTTTTCAAAAGTTCATAACTCGGTTATTTTTTGAGTTGTAGCGTAGATCCTCCGGTTAGTATTATTTATCAATATAAAATTTATTTGTGCGAAGAGCAGGAACTGTCCGATGCATAGTTTTTGATCTGTGGCCATTTGAATATTTTACTATGCAATTTTCCAGCAGACCTGAATGCGACAGGTATGGTCTGATTTCAATTTACAAAAAAGATTTTGAAAGTAGAATTCTCATAGTTCAAAACGTTCATCTTGGTTTTTCATGAAAACGCTGAGAAATATGTTAAAAATAAAGCTGAACATGACGAGAAACGGCCGAGAAATAACCGTCATGTTCAAAATGCCGACGCTTTCCAATGTCGTGCTTATCCTTGCCTGCTGCTCTACCCCCAGTCTTCAACTATTATTATTAACTTATTTTTAACATATTTTTCAGCGTTTTCATGTAAAACCAAGATGAACGTTTTGGACTATGAGAATTCTACTTTCAAAATATTTTTTGTAAATTGAAATAGGACTATACCTGTCGCATTCAGGTCAGCTGGAAAATTGCATAGTAAAATATTCAAATGGCCACAGATCAAAAACTATGCATCGGACAGTACCTGCTCTTCGCACAAATAAAGTTTATATTGATAAATAATACTAACCGGATCTACGCTACAACTCAAAAAATAACCGAGTTCTGAACTTTTGAAAAAACTGCATTTTGGCCGGTTTTTTCCAATTTTTCCTTAGACTAAGGGTCTGATCGAGTCGTCCAACCTCTTAATTTTTTCGTCCTTTCATTTGCTACAATGAGTCTTCTGACACCATCACGATTACTCTGATAGTTTCAATTTTATAAGCAAAAAATTAAAAAAAGCGATTTTTTGCATAAAATTGTTAATAACAAAGATATAAATAATAAATCCGAGTGAAAAACATATCACTATATCATGTGGAACTATTTGACAAACAATGGCGGAGCTGGTTTCCTTCTTACACTTTTTGCACAAAATGCTCACTCTAAATCTCTGTAGCTTGACCTAAATAGCCAAATTGATCATACTACAAGTCCCCTTTTGAATCTTTTCAAAATTACCGAACTACCTGACTAGCAGTTCAGAAAGGATTCTTCCTATTCTAATAATTATTTGTACGTTCTACGAAATTTGTCATCTATTTATTTCTTGTATTCGATAGAACCAAGAAACGTATTTAGTTTACATTTAGCACCTGAAGAAGGTGAAGTTTCACAGAAACGTGCGTCTTGCGTAATTTTATTTAATAAATGAGTAAATTGTTTCATAAACCAATGTTTTAATATGTTAATTCATGGTACTCTGGTGCTCACAAGTTTTTTGTAGTAGACTTCCAAAATGTTGACTACTCGTTAAGAAAAACCAGTATTTTTCGGACATGTTAAGTAAATTACTATTTGAACAGTTAATTTGAAGCGATCGTTTGAAATCATCGAAAATTCATTTCAATGAAAAACAAATGAGGAAATTCAATTTCCAGCTATTGAATTATTAAAGTTAAATGATTCCAATCCAGTCAAGATAGACCGATCAACTCCTTCACTTTGCTAAGTCACTGGAAACTCATTATTACCTTGATGTCGAAATTTTGAGAACAAGTTTGGCGAAATGTTAAGCTGTTCTCGTTTTTAAAAGTTCTTTAAACCAATTTCAAGTCGGAAAGTTTGCTGCCGCTGTCATTTCGCTCGTAATATAATAAAGAATTTTCTCCTTTAAATTTTACAGCGTAGTTCTGTCGTAAAAGTTCTATAGAATAAACCTATCCCCATCGTTTATCAACCTTCTATATAAAAAACATTTTCTATACTAGATTATACCTTCAATGAAAATATATAGGAGCAGTTGAAAAATTAGTTTATTTGAAATAGTTCATGGAATCCGTCGTTACTACGTGATAATTTAACATGATGAACAAAAACAAAACTTGAATTTACTACGTTTATTATCACAAAAATATTTTGAAAAATATAACACTGCGATTGCAATTTCGGTCACTAGACCATCATCGGGCAGATTGAGTTAAGAACTGAATACATAATTATAGATTTGCGCTTACGGGTGGAAAAGAATTATTGTAGTTGCCCAAATAGACAAGAGGAACACATTTCAAGAAGGGCTAATCGAAGTGGGTTTCCCAAATTGGTACATTAAAATGTTCACTAAATATAGGAGAATATATCAAGTCAATCTGGACGTTAAGCAAGATATCTTTTGCATTAGGATTGATTTTAAAAATTTCTAATGATTCTAAGTAAGTAAGTTTAGGTCCTTTCGGTAATTTGTGCATAATTTGAAAATTATCTATTTGTGGCAATGGGTGATGGTTTTCACGGCAATGATTTGAAAACGTTGAATCCGTTTTATTTTTCAAAAAAGATTGTTGGTGTTCTTTGAATCTTGTCTTGAACGATCGACCAGTCTAAACTATATACCCTCCTTTACATAGAGGACAAATCAACCTATAAACTCCTGAACTTTCAAATTTTAAGTGATTAGAAAAATCATTATTGTTTGAATACACTAAATATAGGAGAATATGTTAAATAAATCTGGTTGTTCAGAAAGATGTCTCTTGGTGAATAATTTGAAAGTTATCTATTTGTGGAAACGGGTGGTGGCTTTCACGGCAATCATTCAAAAACGTTGAATCCGTTTTATTTTTCAAAAAAGATTGTTGGTGTTCTTTAAATTTTGTCTTGAACGATCGACCAGTCTGACCTATTTACACTCCTTTAAATACAGGAGAAATCAACTTATAAACTCCTGAATTTTCAAATTTTGAAGTGATATCTTTTGCATTGAAAAAAAATCCTGAATATATTATATATTTTATGAATAAATAATAGATTATTTATTTTATGCTGACAATATAATTGAAAAAAAGTGATAAATTTATTATCATATTTCTTAGATAGTAACTCACATTTAGAGAACACCCAAATTATGTCTATATTGAACCTAATTTTGTTCAATATTTGTTAAACAGTATGATAATCAAGGATCAAGTAAATAGTATTACAAATTAGACACATCCGATTCGATAGTAAAGCTTGACTAAGTCGTATTTCCAAATCCGAATAATTATTAATAATGGTGATGTCAATTATTTTCGAATAATTGAATCGTCAAATGGCAACAAAATAAGTTATAGCCGGCATTGAGAGGAAAACAAGAGACAAATCGATAAAAGCCTTCCACTGAGTCCAATAATAGATACTTATAATTGGGTTAATGCCTATTCGAAAATTGATAACTCGAAAACTATTACTGAATGTGTAAGATAATACCAAGTTACATATATATATATATATATATATATATATATATATATATATATATATATATATATATATATATATATATAATATAAATACTTTGCCACGGAGGCAAAGTTTGACCAAATCTCCCAAACCGGAGAGTTCAAACAATAAGCCACAAATGTGTGATGATCTTCCATGGCAGGGGATTTCGTTTGTTGTTGCTATTTTCATCTCCAAGTTTTCAATCCAATTCTTGGCTACGCCGTTCTGATGAGGACTAAAGAGTCCGAAACACGTGTCAACGGCTGCTTCCATATAAGCGGGCTATACCGATAATTCTGCTCTTCTTGTTCAATATTTCCCCGCGACTAAATTTCTTTATTGTTGTTTATTTACTCGGTCTGAGATCTCGCGAATGGCATTAATCGCCTCCGTGGCAAAGTTTGACCAAATCTCCCAAACCGGAGAGTTCAAACAATAAGCCATAAATGTGTGATTGTCTTCCGTGGCAGGGGATTTCGTTTGTTGTTGCTATTTTCATCTCCAAGTTTTCAATCCAATTCTTGGCTACGCCGTTCTGATGAGGACCAAAGAGTCCGAAACACGTGTCAACGGCTGCTTCCATATAAGCGGGCTATACCGATAATTCTGCTCTTCTTGTTCAATATTTCCCCGCGACTAAATTTCTTTATTGTTATAAATATATATATATATATATATATATATATATATAAATATATATATATATATATATAAATATATATTCATATATATATATATATATATATATATATATATATATATATATATATATATATAAATAATATATATATATATATATATATATATATATACATGGTCGTACCCAGCTTCTGGCCTAGGGGGGGCAAGTCAGATTTGTTAGGTCGGATCGTCCGCGGCTGTTTTGTCATACACACTACACAAACACACCCACATGAAACATAAGGTAGGTATATGTAGTGCAGTGTATAGGGCAAACAGCCGAAAATGATCTTACTTTTTGTATATGCACTTAGCAAACAATCTGTCTTCAATTATTGTTGATCTCAGCCACGTTTTCACGCGTCAAAGTTTACTGAATGATCTTTCATTGCCAGTAAAATTTCTAGGGCTGTTTTCACTTTCGAAAAAAAACATTCTGCTGAGATTAATTCCGTTCTCTCCAAATCTTCGTAATCCTCCTGCTTGTTAACCCAAAAAGTGCGCCATAGTTCAGATTCAGATGTGATGCCTTCTAATTCATAAAATTTGGATACGTTGTCCATACATTTTCTTAATTTTGAAAGTGTAATTTTCATTATTTGAGCAGGGTGTAACAATGAAAGAGCAAACTCTAGAGAATATTTTTTACCGAATCTTTTCTCTAAGAAGGATAATAATTAATCCAAATAGGACACGTACAACTTAATTAGGCGAGTTCATACATGTTCTGCGATATTTTCAGGGGGAGGGGCAGCTGCCCCTACCTACCCCACCTGGGTTCGCCCATGTATATATATATATATATATATATATATATATATATATATATATATATATATATATATATATGTATATATATATATATATATATATATATATAAATTTAAGATCTTAGTTCCTTGACTCAGATGCTTCCTTGAATGATGGTAATGATATTTGTCGGATTCACTGAGATCACAGTAAAATACCTTCGTAAATAGTTGTCTGTGTCAATTTCAGGACGAACATTCTCTTATCGACTTTAGTTTCTCTTGAAGTTTTCCCATGTTTGCCGCCGCCAAACTTTCGCCTCTGAATTGGTGAAATATGAAATTTCGCAGAGTATTCACTTACTATCCTAATTGCCAGGAGTTCTGGGAAACCTGAAATGTGGTGCAAACTTTCATCCCAAGAATCTATTCGAACTTTGAAAAATATTAACGTTAACGTCTTCCTGTAAAGTACGAAAATGTTTTATGTTGTATCAAAATCAAATTGATATTTACGTAAGTATTAAAGTATTTCTAAAGTTAAGCTCAGTTAATTAAAATTGTGTATAAGAAAGATGATGTAATTTCCGTTTCGTTTTTTTAACGTGAAAAAAGTAATAAATTATTTCTATAAGTATGTAGATACTTCAGGTGAAATTATTTCACACTAATTTGACGAGAATATCTTATAATTAGATGAAGTTTTTTCAATAATTGCAGCAAAGAAGATGCTTTACATTTATACACATGATTCAATCTCAGATTATAAATTACAAAAAAATGTTAATGGATAACATCTGCATTTTATGTTAAGAATTTCCATCTGATTGTAGGATGAATAGGTACCTGGATTAATCAATCGGGTCAACTTTAGAGATAGAAGTAACAATAACAATAAATTTTATTCATCCAGTATGACAATGTACTTTTGTATTGGACAAGTCATCATTTAATTAACAAATTAACTACAAAAAAAACTCGTGAGTAGCAGAGACCCATCAATAAAGTCGTATTTTTCGAGCAAAGTGCATCAAGTCGAGATGCGACTCTAACGGATTGAAATAAATTTTGAAAAATCACGCTTAAGTAGCGAGTCGAAAAGTAGAAAATAATTCATTTTATTAAACAAAATTGGCGAAATGCATAGTAGTTGAGGAGAAAAGTTGAAACCAATGAAAGAACATATCTCAACATTAACTCAATTTATGTACCTACTAAATTTCAAAATTAAAACAATGGTTAAAAATAACAATTTACACATTTATTATAAAAAATAACGCATGACGCACGTTTCGGTGGAACTTCACCTTCTTCAGATGCTAATGGCAAACTAACTATGATTCTCTGTTATATCGAAAACAAGAAATGACAAATTATGTAGAAGGGGTAAATACAAAGATGGTTAAAAATAATTATTAGAAAAGGAAAAACCAATTCTGAACTGCTAGTCAGGTAGTTCGGTAATTTTGAAAAGATTAAGAAGGGGGCTTGAAGTATGATCGATTTGTCTATTCAATAGGAGACCAGAATGCTTGTATTTATCTATCTGTAATGATTCTAAAAAATTAAGTTTAATTTTCTTACTTTCAGTATTCAATATTTTAAAATCGAAATTGAATGTGTGATTTCCTTGGATTTAATGGTTTGCATAATGTGAATCCGACTTCTGATTAACAAAGCTACGTTTGTGTTCTGAAATTCAAGTTCGAAAACTTCTGAAAGTTCTACCAATGTAAAACTTATCACAATCGCCACAATTAATTTTATAAACTCCTGATATATTATCTTTATGAACTTTGGATTTATTATTTTTCATATGATTTCCTAAATTATTACCGGTACGATGAGCAATGTTAATGTTGTGCTTAGATAAGAGAGATTTAAATTTTTTACACGAATTTCCGATGAAAGTGAGGCTGTTATATTTAATATTATTTTTAGTAGGGGGTACACCTGAATAGCCGAATCGATCATACTTCAAGCCCCCTTCTTAATCTTTTCAAAATTACCGAACTACCTGACTAGCAGTTCAGAATTGGTTTTTCCTTTTCTAATAATTATTTGTAACCTTCTTTGTATTTACCCCTTCTACATAATTTTTCATTTCTTGTTTTCGATATAACAATCATATTCAGTTTGCTATTAGCATCTGAAGAAGGTGAAGTTCCACCGAAACGTGCGTCCTGCGTTATTTTTTTATAATAAATGTGTAAATTGTTATTTTTAACCATTGTTTCAATATGTTTATTAATTTACACCAAGTATCGGCCCAATCTATCCAAAACTAAATTACAATCCTCCTTTGCAAAAAAAAAAAATTGCGAAGTGCATCGCTTACTGATGAGACGCAATTCGATCGGAATATTCGCCATGAAGTGCAGCGCGGTTGAGAAAAAAAGTTGAAACCCACAAGGAATAGTATTTCTCCCTCTAACTAAATCTGCAGAAGATGTGGAGTTCAGCAATTTTTCGAAAACAATGAAAACATGAGAAATATCTACGTAAAAATGGTGGCGATTGGAAAAATGTAACCAAAATTTGATAGTTTCGTTGTGCCTTATAAACATGTAAATTTTTTCTACAATCGTGATCTTATGGATATAAAATGGATTTAAAAAAAATCTCCTTCACCTGACTGCTTTCTATATGTATTTTCGGGGGAAATGCGACTAAAAATTGGAAATAACAATAAAAAAAATTATTTGAGTAGCAATTATTCTTCATTCTTCTTCAGAAGAATCAGTCGCTTAACCTTGTTCAAATAATCACATGCTTTTTAATAAATTTTAAACAAATTTTTCAAACGCAAAAAATCCAATTAATTGCTAAGTGGTTAGAAAGTCTAATGCCCTGATACAATGTTGAAGATTCAAACTAGACCAATCTGTACTTTAGTAAATATAAAATTTCTAAGTTGCAGGTTGCACATTAATTGCAAAACAAATTTTTGTGATAAAAAGATTATATTTGCTAATAAGCACATTGCAATGCATTCATTTTATAAGAAAACATACGTAAAAAAATATCGAAAAAGACTCCGAGCCATTTTGTAATTTGGATATAAAGACAAGGTGAATGATGGAACATCGTTGTTCTATGAAGCATTATCAAAATTATCATCATAGGCCGCATCAAAGTTCAGTAGCAGCCGTTACATATAATGTGGGTAAGGCTATTAAACGCTAAATAGTTTGCAAAGCATTGTTCAGTTCTGCTGCCTTAAATAATGGATTGATGGAATATAAAAGACTAAGTAACTTAATAAATAATTTTGAATTGAATTGGCATTTACTTAGTGAAAGTTCATATTCATAACTTTATAAAGGAATAAAAAACTAACTTTTCACAGGTTTAAATAAAAATCTATTGAGTAGAGTATTTAACAGTTCAACATACTTGGGCAAACCTTCCGACAACCTGAAATTGTTTCCTCATAAACCAAATTTCAAAGTTTCATATAAAACCAAAAATAGCATTGGTGAATTGATTGAAAACAACAAATCAAAAATTGACGTAGGACGTACTATTAGAAATTTCAAAACTCGAATACACGAACACCAACGAATTTATATTAAGCAGAAAACTGACTCTAATTATGCGTGCCATCTTATTCAAGAAAACCATACCTGTAATCACAATTATAAAATATTATAGTTAGAAAATAGTCCCTACCAAACTAACTGTTGTGAATCTCTATATATCAATAAACATAAAAATTCCGGAAACCTAGTTAAGAACCAGATTGAAGTAAACCCTTTTCCTCTCCTCAATCTGTTCAATGTACCTACCATTAACTCTGACTGAATTGGTTATTGTTATTCAGTTTCTCTAGGAACCCCTCTGTTATGTTCAATTTTTCGTATAAATAGATTGTTTTGTAATACCATAATTTAGTTCGAGATGAAGTCAATGTTATGACGAAACGCGCTTACTCAATAGATTTATGTATATATATATATATATATATATATATATATATATATATATATATATATATATATATATATATATATATATATAATCTCTTGATAATTATTAGCAATAACAGGCTGGTTGAATCTTAAAAAACTCGATTTAATTAGACTGAATAGCACGTAATAAATAACAAAGAACAGCAACATCCGAAAGAATTTTTAACAAGACAGATCAATCTTATCTATTCAATTTTTTCAAGTCAATAAATGTCAAAGAATTTTCAATTTTTTTCAAAAGTTTTGAATAACTATGAATGTCGTAGTGAAACGTCAATTTATTAATTAAATCGAGTTTTTCAAGATTCAACCAGCCTGTTATTGCTAATAATTATCAAGAGATTAAAAATAAATCACAGGCAACAACAATTCGAATAAATAAATAAATATATATATATATATATATATATATATATATATATATATATATATATATATATATATATATATATATATATATATATATATATATATATATATATATATATATATATATATATATATATATATCTATATATATATATATATATATATATATATATATATATATATATATATATATATATAAATTGATAACAGCCCTAATCAGACGAAAAGTCCACGAAAAATATAGCACAGAAACCAAAAAACAGAGAGAGAAAGAGAAAAACATCACACGAATATCAATACCATACACAAGAAGTCTGTCACATGAGATTAACAAGATAGTGAAACAACACAACATAAAAACAGTCCACAAACCACAAAACCAAATTAGACAGATTTTTAGCAAATTAAAGACACAGACACCGAAATTTAAGAAATCGAATGTGGTTTATAGTATCCCATGTAAGGATTGCGACAGACAATATATCGGACAAACATTACAAAGACTATATGACAGACTTAACGCACACAAATATACCAAATCCGCAACAAAAGCACTGAACAAACACAAATTTGACTACGACGAAACGAAGATATTAACAACTGAAACACAGAGAGACATGGGAAATGATACACATACAAAGAAACTTAGAAAAAAACAGTAAACGACAGACAAGACATCAAATATCTGAGTCAATTTTACATACCACTTATAACAAGACCTAAACAAAAAGAAGAAGAACGGACGGAACACAACATACTTGACGATTTTTTTTTTTAAAGAGGTGGGACGTGTGCCTTCTCACACGCGCCCGACCTCCGTACAATTTTGGCTTCGTCAACTTGAACATTTAGCCATCAATTTACTATAATGAGGGGAACCACTTAAATCCGGACGCATACAAACACCCAGGAACACGGTGGGAATCGAACCCACCAACTCCGTCAACGAAGACGGCATAGCGTTACCTATACCGCTCAGCTACGGAGCCTCCTTACTTGACGATCATTGACAGGAGATGACATTGACATAAATGACAAAGAAACGAGTACACAGTATGGCCAGATATTGGATTCTCATTGCAACCTATAATCAGTTTATTACAGTGCGATTCGTCCCAAAATCGATTTTAGAAAATCAAAGCCCCCAAACCTAAGTGAATGTGCAGAACTGTGAAAGATCCGGATTTTGGCGAACCCCGAATATTTGAGATCTGTCCCTCTGTAACTATGAATTTCTATTCCAAATCAGCTTGTTGAAATCCCTTGAACGAGCAGCATGCACTGATTTATTCAGATTAGGGTGGATATTGGAGGAGGGTTGATAAACAAACTGAACTGGATTTCATCCTTTTTCTACGCAGTTCTTCGGTTTATATCATCTATAAATCAGGTTTTTTTTACTACTTTATTCAAAAGAAGGAATATAAAATTGGTGTTAAACTTTCTACCTTTTTCTGCTAAAATTAGTTATATACGATTTCTTAAATTAATTCGGTTGATGTTGTGCAGGTGCTATTTGTGGGTTTCAAATGTTTTTCTCATTGGCGCAAATCAAATGTAGAAATTTCATTCGTTTTTGCAGGTATTCAAGCTCTGTACATCTCTTCAGCCCCTCCAAATTGATTTAGGGTGTAAGAATTCTCATGTGAAAAAGAACGAGAATTGAAGGAAAATAAGTTAATGATGGAGCTCTGCTCCTCGTGCCTTTTTTCCTTATATTTTCAAGTAACATATACAAGACTTCCACAGCAATACTCTAGTTATCTCACTATATATTCAACATGTTAAGCCAGGTATGGAATAGTGTGTTTATGTTTGAAGCGATTCACTCAAATATACAATAATAATAAACAATGGCTAAACACCCCTTCTAGGGTTGCGCCGCGTAAATGCTTTGTAGATCCGTTTTCTGTGGTAAATCAATCCCCATCATTTCTATAATTTAACGTTCATTTTTCTCCATAGAGTCCTTTCCTTAGCCTTTTTTCCATCCAGCGATATCTATCATTCTTAAATCCTCCTTTACTCCCTTCAGCCACTGCAGCACTGAGCAGACCATTGCATCTTCTCCTCTTCTCCATACATGTCCGAGCCATTTATCCTTTGTTTTTTTATTCCTTTCCCTATATCTTCGCTATTCATTCCCTCAGTATTTCATAGTTCATCCATTGCCTGTATTTATTGAACTTTTATTGCAACTAGGATTGTTCTCATTATTCTTCGTTCTACTATTATTAATTCCTCCTCTTCTCTTTTTGTCATTGTCATCGTTTCTGCTTCCTACTCAAAGATACAATTAATTAACTGAATATAAATAGAACCTCATGATTAATCGATAATATTCTAACGGAAAACTAATTATCAAGACCATACCGAAAACAAAAGGTTAGATTATGTACTGCATATAGATACAATCATAGTATATGCTCGGAGTCCTATACAAACTACGACTTTTGATAGAAATGCCTGTAGGGCTATCAATATTGGCTCTAGCAGTATTGATTCACCATTTCATGCCGGCAAGATTGTATCAGTTATCTCGGACTTAATTGAATGACTGATAAATTTTTTTTCAAAATACAATATATCATCGAATACATATTTTGTGTCATATTTTTTACAACAAAAAACAACTGATTTTATAGCTTGTATATTTCAAATCAAGATAGCAATCAACATATTACTAGCATGACATAGAGAGGTATGAAAAACCGTACTTTGGGGAGAATGAAAATAATTTTGTTGAATTTTGTAAAACAAAAATGAACGTCAATTTAATTTTAGAAATAGATACTCGAGGACAAAGTTTTAGTAACATTTGGCAGGAAATGAGGTATGGACGTATAACACCATCAAAATCTTTTGATGTAATAAGATAAGGTTTCAGACGGTTTCTTAGATACAAAAACTTCACGACGCATTGTTTTCTGCCAAAGTTTTCTTATTTTAATTCAAAAAAAAAGGAAACACGCGTTTCATTCCTCCCTGAAGTATGTGTCAGGGAGGCGGGCAGCTCGAGTTTGGGATTAACTCCTTCAGCCAGATCAAAGGAGACACTTGTATGTACAAGTGCATTTAGGATATCTGAGACGGGATATTTATGGAACAGGAAGTGTGGGTAGGGTTCAGAGGATTAATACTGACCCAGCATTCGCCTTATAAATTTGCAAGCAGTGACTTACATTACCATGAGGAAACCTCTGAAAAAACTCATGGCAGCCCTATCGGCCCCGGGGTTTGAACCCGAGACCTCCCAAATACTAAACAGCGTACGCTAAGTACTCGACTATATCAGAGGTCACATTAATATACCATTCCTCTGGGGCATTCTTGGATGTGTTAGGACAGTCGGTAACCAAACAATACATATTTACCACTTTTTTCTCTTTTATTATGTAATGAAATAACGAAACAGTCCAGAAGCTTTTTGCTTCTGACCTGACAGATTAGGTACTCACAATATATACAGTCGACTCTAGTTTTGCGGCGTTTCCAACGTTAGGTACCTATCGCATATGCCATGTGACGTCACAGGTAACCACCCTCCGTTTTCGTTCGGTCCAATTTCTTCAATTAATTTCATAGTTTAAATGTTCTCGGAAAAATCTAAAAATTTGGCAATCCGTATAAAATGAGCTTTAGTTTCGATTATTAAATTAATAATATTTCCTCAAACAAGCCCATTCTATTGAAACCAATTAATTAAAAGAACTAAAATTAATAAATAAGTTAAGTTTCATACTTGTAGACAGTTAAGATCATCTGTCAATGTCAAGCAAATATATTTCGAAGAGATTACTGGCAACTCTCATTCTATAATACCATTTCGGACATCTGTTACGCTTACCTTCCTACTAAAGAGGAAGTTTTCTATATTTATGAGGGGTAAAAAGCTTCCTTACCCCAAGTGCGAAAGTTTATCGAGTAGAAGCTCCCATGCGTCAAAACGAGACCTGTAACATCTTTCCAGGATGTGAATTAATAATTTGTACCAATCGATATAAGGATGTTATATACAGAATGTTATCTATTTCTGAACTTTGAAATTCATGTAGTAAGCATAATCCTATAATCAACAAAGGACCCCGCACATTTAGTTAGATAAAATAACGACAACTAAATTCGCTAATTTTTGGATATATTATAGATACTGGCTACCTACACAACATATCAATTTTAAATTCTGTTCCCACGACTGCTTTAGGATATAGAGTGGTCCAAATATATATGTCCAAAAAAATCATATTCATAATTTCAGAAAATGATGTTAACATACAAATTTTTACTGTAATATGATAACTTCACTAAAAAACCGTTCTTTAAAGGAAGCCATCCAAATAACTTGAAAATGGGCCCGGTATATACAGGCTGTTTACTCGAAGAGTTTGTGTATGCGGCTTCAACTTCGACAGTTTTATGCCAAAAAACTCTATTTCTAGCTTCATTGATAACAAGCGATATCTAAAACAGTGAAACAAAATACAGCTTCCTACCATGTATAGTTTAGAAAAAAAAAGTGGTCCAAAAGTTAAAATCACAGAATTTTTCTTCTTTATTACTTGAAAACTTTTTATTTGTGAGGTACTGGAGAGTAAGTAAGTCGAATAGTCTATAAAAAGTACATATCATGTTGAAACTGACATTTTTATACCGTATGTTCATTTTTACAGGCATACCTCGTAGATAAAAATGTAGATATTAATTATTTTTCATCTTGAGGTGATCAAGATATTAATTTAGAAATTGATGAAGCTCATCTCGATATTAACCTTGTTAGGTTGAGACTATTTTCGAGATATAAAAATGTTACAAAGTATCAGCTATGGATTCAAAATAATGAAGACCGAGAGTCGGTGTCGGGGTACTACTGTTCCTGTAAATCAGGTCCAAGAACACTCGGACCATGTGCTCATGTGGCAATAGTGTTGTGGTACCTTGGTTATTCTGGTATGCTCCCGCACGTGAAATATCCTTTTACTAAAATTATAGATTCGGTAAACAACACGATTTCAATTGATATTCAAATGTGAAAATAATTATTCATTCAGGATACTAGACTTATGGTCAAAGAACGTATTTCACTGTACCTATATCTTGAAAAGTGAGTCTATGGATCTGGTAGAAGCGATTCCAAACCACCCTGAACAATACAAACTGAATATAAGTACTATTCTTACTTGTCTCGTTGAAATCCAATCAGTCCTATTAGAATCATTAAATACACTCTAATTTTTCGACATTAGGAAACGAACATACGGTATATGAACTTTAGTTTTAACATGAATGTGGCCTGTTTTTTACCTATTCGATTTGGCAATGAACTCATTTATTTTTCCAGTACCTCACAAATAATCCCTGTACAAAATATAAAGGAGAAAAATTGGGTGATGTCTAATTAGACCATCATTCTTTCTAAATTGTACATGGTAGAGAGTTGTACTTTCCGTCTACTATTTCGGGTATCCTTTGTTATTATTAGGTGAGAAATAAAGCCTTTTGAAACATAATTGTCGAAGTTGAGACCGTGTACACAAACCCATCGAGTAAACAGCCTGTATATGTCGGACTCAATTTTGAGTTATATGAGTGACTATCGTCAAGCTATAGCTTCCCACTGAGGTTATCGCATTTCACAGAAAGTCTATATGTTAACAGCATTTTCTAAAATTGTAAAGATGGTTTATCGAGACATTGACATTTGGACCACTCTATATCTAAAACCAGCCGTGGGAACAGAATTTATAATTGATATGTTGTTTAGGTAGCCAGTATCTATAATATATCCAAAAATAAGCGAATTTAGCTGTTGTAATTTTTTCTAACTAAATGTGCGGGGTCCTTTATTCGAACTCACAAATTTCACCAATACGCTGTCACATGCGCGTTTCATTTCGATTGCTGAAGCACACTTATTAAAAATATTTAAATTGCCTTATTATTAAAATACAGCTAACTTTGAGCGCTAAGAAATGGAATCTCGTGTAGGTATTGTGATTCAAAATTTGTTTACATAGAGTACTAATTTACTGTTATTATTCCACAACGTTAAGTAATGAGTGTACCAAAACTCATTCCTTATATATTATTATTATGAAATACGTTCATTTATTAAAAAAGTTCTTAACTATAATAATTTTTCATGAACACCAGTACGCGGTTATTAAATTGATTAACGAAGGCTACCTGAATCTGATTTGGGTTGAACATTATTATCAAAGGCAATCCGAGGACTTATTTCAATTTTTACTGGACTTATAAATATATATATATACAATTGTATATACTTTATAGTATATAGGTATACTACGAAGGTATAATCAATAGGAATTGTAATGATTGGTCCTGGTTATGAAATGATACACTGTTTCATCTTACACTTTAGTCTTTATTCGTTATATACTATAGACTCCTCGCTAAACCCTCGGGTAGGTTGATGAGTGTCTATAAGGCCCAGTTTTTCAATGCTCGGTTAAAACTCACAGTTAGCTGACTATAGGTTAAGCTTAACCATCAGCTAAAGTTCCAACTAAGAACTATTGCGTTTCTCCTTCGAATGTTTGACTTTAGGCTAGCAAACTGTCAGCTAGCGATATATTTGTTAACGTTGGTAGTACTGATGTTTCAGGGAGCACTTCCGATTGGTCGTTCCCCTTTTGCTGTCGATTTCGGAAATATATGTTTTGTTATGTTATTGTTGATTATTTTATAATAAAATGGGTGAAACAAAAGCATTGAAGAAGAAAAGAGTGGCAAACTTTAGTCCTTCTGATAGATCGTTGCTGTTAAAAATTGCAAATGGTTTCAAAGCAATAATTGAATTAAAGAAAATAGCTTCTACTACTTGGAGGAAAAAAATAGAAACTTGGAAAAAGATCTCTATCTGTTGTTCAATTTGTTCTAATATATTCAGAACAGTTTCTTTTCTTAACCTAAATCTTGTGAAAAAATCCAATTCATGAAAATAGTCAAATGGATTACTTCTTTCTCTGACCACGTATGGCCTTCTTTGGTAATCAATGAAGTCTATTAATTTATTCTTCATCATCATCACTTAAAAAATCAAATGCTTCCATCTTTCGTAGAAAAAACAAAATAGAAAATGAGGTTACTAGTTACAAAGCAGTTGAACAAACTCGACTATTCGGGCCGTTCGGGGTAGTTAACCTACGGAGCGCAAACGTCTGCAAGATAGCTTACAGTTAGCCATTTGACAAAGACTTTCAGGTGATAGTTACTCTACCCGATAGAATAGCAGTAGGTTAGCGCAATATGAGAGGTGGAAAAACGATTTACCTAAAGGTTATCGATTAGCCGAAAGCTAAATCACTTTAACCGAGCATTGAAAAACCGGGCCTTGAGTCCATCTATCAGAGATTCCCTCTGGTTTATATACATACTATCAAAGATACCATTGACATGCGACCTTGGCCTCACGTAATTGTAGGCTGTTTATAAACAAGTACGAAACATAACATTCTTCGTATCTAATGATAAATACACAATGAGGCTTGACACTGACCTACTGCACTACAGAATACTACCGATATATTTCAGTATATATATATATATTTATATATATATATATATATATTATATATATATATATATATATATATATATATACATATATACATATATCTATATATATATATATATATATACATAAAAATATATATATATATATATATATATATATATATATATATATATACATATAGATATATATATGAATATATATATATTTATATATATATATATATATATATATATATATATATATATATATATATATATATTTATATGAAAACATGTATATAAATATGAGCTAGATATTTCAGGAAAGACTGACTATTCATTCAGTCCCCTCACATCCATCAAAAACCTGATGCGGGTTTTACCTCTGAGCCAGATTTGAAATGTTCATTTTTCTCCTGAAAAATACTAATGTTAGAAACGAGATAATCATAGAAATGTCGTGAGCAAGACTCCAAAAGTCGTGCCAACAGACAGAAATCTCGAATGACAAGTTCATATTCAGTAAGGAATTGCACCCGCTTGCTAGATCTACATTTCAGAGGGAAATGAGATTTTCGATAAGAAAACTCTTGATTTGGCATTTCACATCAGTGGAAGTAAAAGGTTTAGTATGTTTTCATAAATTTTATGATAAACACTCAGGATTAATAATATAATATCAGAATTCAAAAAGCTGTTACTAACAATTTTTTCGAATTTATTCGAGCACTTTTTCAATAGAATCATTTTGTTCATATAAACAAAACTCATACAAACGAAAAGAAGAAATATATCTCAACATCGGAGTATTTCACTTCAATTTTAACTCTACAATTGTTCGTTCCTTGAGTCCCAATATAAGTTGAACGAGGATCGTTTCTCTAAAAGAACAAATCTAGTGGATTAACTTGCTACCAGACAAAAGAAAATAACCGTAAAAATGGAAGCTTGAGCCATAATGATATCATTCTCGTATCACTGAATCCGATGCAATGTTGAAATTCTGAAAGAGAAACTTCGGCAGGTTTTTTGAATTGTCGTTTAAACCGCACGCCGTTCTTGGTGAAAACTTTCTCTGATTTTATGATAGAATAATCTAGCATTTTATTCTGCAACTGCCGCACAATTTCCTCAAATGGGAAAACTCTATATATCGAAAGCTGAACCATCAACACTTCATTATATTGATATATATATATATATATATATATATATATATATATATATATATATATATAAATTTATATATATATGATATATTATATATATAATAATATAATAATATATATATATATATATGTATATATATATATATATATATATGTATATACAGTATGGTGCAAATGAAAGGAATAAATTCGTTATTTCGTAAACCGGCGACTTTAAAGAAAAATCCTGAAACCCGTCGATTTTTATTTTAAAACGGGCTATTCGTAAGGATACCTTTTTATTTTTGACGTCATCTATGCGAGCGTGATGACGTCATCGCTAAAATTTTTAAATGGAAATGTACTCGAACTGCTGCTCGAGAGAAAGAATTGCCAAAAGAAAGACTAAAACATGTACAATAAACGTAAAGAATCTGAAACTTATTTGACGTTCAATGAACCAGAAAAAACTCTATAGCAGCGAGCTGCATTAGAAAAGCAGGTTTTCATAACGTATCCAGTTTAAAAAATCTATTCATTTAATTATGATTTTTATTTCAAATCCAAAAAAAATTGCGTCCTCTATCGTGTAAACAATATGCATTTCTTCCCAGGGGTTCAACCAATTCGTACCAAAGCAAATCGCATCCAAGATATCATATGAAAATACGTACTTTCAACCCTATTGCTACAAAATTGCGCCATTTATCAGGTAAACAAGATTTATTTCCTCCTCTGGGGGGGTCAACCCCCTAACAAATTCATATCGAAATAAATACCATCTAAGATATCATACGAAACTACCTTCCTACTAAGTTTCAACCCTATGGTCCTAAAATTGCACCTTCTATCATGTAAACAAGATTTATTTACTCCCCTGGGGGTCAACCCCCAACCAATAAGTACCAAAACCAATCCGATCCAATATATCATACGAAATAACCTACTCACAAACTTTCAACCGTATTGCTTCAAAATTGAGCCCTTTATCGTGTAAACGAGATTTATTTCCCCCCCAATTCGAACCAAAAACAATCTCATCCAAGATATCATACGAAACAACCTATTTACAAACTTTCAACCCTATTGATTCAAAATTGCATGTGAACAACGCGAAAAAACATAAGCACATACATACATACATATGAAAATTATCAAACCTTGTGATGTGCCAACGCAAGAAGGTCTACAACGAAACTTTTTGTTATTTTGTCCTATGAACATACTTGGAGAATCGTTGAAGGTGCAAAAACAGACGTTACTTCTGTCAAATAAAAAACCTACAACATCGCCAAAAGAAAAGGTGGAATCCTATTCATTCGAAAATTATGCATGGGAGAAATCGAAAGCTAGCTGATACAAAATGGCTTGTGAAGAATAATTTAAATAACACGTTTTACATCATCAGATTATTATGGAGACTCCACGGGGAGAAGCTACCAGCGGTCACTATTTTTGACTCCAAATCCTTTTGTAAAATAAGTCCCGTAGGAATTAAAAAAATATTAAGTTGGATAAAAAACAAGCAGGAAAATTAGGCTTTAACACTACCTAGAAACTAGAAAATTTCAAATCACTCACTTAGGGGCATCGCCGTATTAAAATAGGACCAATAGGGAGTCCCAGAAAATCTAATAAAAATCGCAGGTCGTTAAACTTCGAAGTCAATATCCAGCTACTGAATCGACGAAGTCCATCATGAAGAAATAATTGAAAATATGAGGGAACACGGAACGGAATATGCTTCCTCCTATTGCAAGCAGCGACGGTTCGATGTCAATATCCTCGGAAAATCAAAATATTGTTGACAATAATCATAACTGCAGTTTTTAATATTCAATAAATAAACAATGTTAATTTTAGAAAAATAACGCCCTAGGACCAAGGAAATTTATTTTGTCTAAATATATAGAGTTCATAAAAATAATTTTGAGATTCACCCATAAAAATGCCCGAAGTAAAAGGAAATGAGAATCTCCCCCAAGATATTTTTGTGAAAGCTGTTGATGCGCTTGTGCTAGAACAAACTGTTACATTTTCCCATTTTGCTTTAGAAGCTGTTGCAGAAAAATACACTCTTTATTACTTCTTATCTTCTTATGAACTATTAGTTCTTTACGTAACATTGAGAACTTCGTCCAAATGAAATTTGGAGAATATGAATCGTAATACATTATTTGAAAGGTCTTTTAAATACCTATTCAGCCATATCAATATATACAGTAATTGATTTTTGTATTTGATTAAAAAATTAATAGAATTTTATTATTACAATAAATATTTAATATCTATGTATTACTCATTAAATACAACGAAACCTAAATTAAGTGTTCAAATTGTTTACCTTCAGCTAAAATACAATGAGAAAGACGTGCAGCGAACTCTTCTCGAACCTTCTCTATAACTTCCGGAGTTATTTGTGCAACCTCAATACGTATCCTTTCTTTAAGTTCATTGATATTTTGAGGTTTATTTTGGTACACTTTGCTTTTCAAGTATCCCCATAAAAAGAAATCAAGAGGAGTCAAATCAGGTGACCTAGGCGGCCATTCTATTGTTCCTCTTCGACCTATCCACCGATTTGGAAAGACGTTGTTCAAATAGTTGCGCACCAAGACAGCATAGTGTGGAGGCGCACCATCTTGCTGCAGCCATAAATCATTTCTGTTCGGAAACAGCCGGTTCAATTCGGGTAGCAAGAAGTTTTGAAGAAATTCTAGATATCGAGGACCTGTTAAGGTTTCTTCGAAAAAGTATGGTCCAATAATCCTATCATCTATTATTCCCGCCCAAACAATAACTTTCTCTGGGTATTGAGTACGGTACTCTTGCATCCAGTGTGGATTTTCCGTAGCCCAATACCTATAAGTTTGACGATTGACATGACCGTTTAGTAGAAATGTAGCTTCATCCGAGAAAAGAACCTTTTTTAAAATCATCGGATCTCTGTTATTTTGTTCCATCATAATTTCACAAAACTCAATTCGTTTATCAAAATCATCTTCCATAAGCTCTTGTACTAAACTTACTTTGTAGGGATGCCACTTTTCCTTCTTTAGCTTTCTAATAACTGTTGAATGGTCCATGTCATTATCTAATGCTACTTGCCGTGAACTGGTATGGGGATTATCTTGAAAGGCTAACAGAACATCTAGTTGTTTGTTTTCTGATATTGGTTTTCTACTACCTTTAGGGAGGTCTTTGACATGACCCGTTTCTCTGAATTTCTTCTCAATTTTGCTTATAGTGGATTGTGAAATTGGTTCTCGGTTGGGGTATTTATTATTAAATAACATACATACTTCTTTCTGCGTACGTGCTTTATCTCCACAACCTATCATTATTAAAATTTCAATTCTTTGCGTTTCAGTCAGCTTCATGTTGATAGATACAAAGACTTTTTGAATTCTTCTAATACAATAAAACTATCAATCACTTGACAGAAAGTTAATTATGTCAAAGTGTCAATGTTGATGTTGATAAGGTAACTAGATTTTTAAAAAAGGTGAAAACTGAAATTTTATTAATTTTTTAAACAAATACAAAAATCAATTACTGTACATATTGATGGTTGAATATGTATTCAAAAGACCTTTCAAATGATGTATTACAACACCCACATTTCCATTTAAAAATTTTAGCGATGACGTCATCACGCTCGCATAGATGACGTCAAAAATAGAAAGGCATCCTTATGAATAACCCGTTTTAAAATAAAAATCGACGGGTTTCAGGATTTTTCCTTAAAGTCGCTGGTTTACGAAATAACGAATTTATTCCTATATATATATATATATATATATATATATATATATATATATATATATATATATATATATATATATATATATATATATATATATATATATATATATATATATATATAATTAAGTGAATTAAGTGAACTAGGACATTTATTTGAAACTAATCAAACAAACCTCCTAGCGGAGCTGGTTATAAGAGTTCACGAAGCATCGAAATATCAACATATACCCTAGACGGTAATTGTTAGAAATGTAAATTTGTTTATCACAATCGATGGAAATTGATAGACAGACTGTTTCGCTCTTATTGGGGCTCATCAGTATCATCCATCCACCGAGAGTGATAACCAAACCAACATTTCAAACCGTCATATATATTTCTTCTATGAGTATGACCGTTTGAAATGTTGGTTTGGTTATCACTCTCGGTGGATGGATGATACTGATGAGCCCTAATAAGGGCGAAACAGTCTGTCTATCAATTTCCATCGATTGTGATAAACAAATTAACATTTCTAACAATTACCGTCTAGGGTATATGTTGATATTTCGATGCTTCGTGAACTCTTATAACCAGCTCCGCTAGGAGGTTTGTTTGATTAGTTTCAAATAAATGTCCTAGTTCACTTAATTTTATAACCACGGGCGTGTTTTCCGTTTAACACTAATAATTCTTACTTATATATATATATATATATATATATATATATATATATATATATATATATATATATATATATATATATATATATATATATATATATATATATATATATATATATATATATATATATATATATATATATATATATATATATATATATATACATATGTATATATATATATATATAGTTGCTGTCGACCACAAGTTGCTGAGGCCCAAATTCATATACTAGCTCCACGGCAACGGAAAAATACAAAATGGCGCATGCGCTTTTTTAGCTACCCGGCAACGCGTTCCACGATATTCATTTTTAGAGAATCTACTAGATGCCTTTTGAAATCCTTTGACATAAAAGTCTTTTCCATGAAAAAGCACTCAAAAGTGCGAAGTCAAGTCTGCTTATATTATACTGAACAATACGTAATAACTGAAGGCGGTCACACCCGCAAAAAATGACATTTTCAAAATTGAAATTTGTCAGCTAAACATCAACTTGTTATATATATATATATATATATATATATATATATATATATATATATATATATATATATATATATATATATATATATATATATATATATATATATATATATATATATATATATATATATATATTAGAACCGAAAGACAAAATTTCAATTAATTCGTTCGTAATTGGTTTTGAAGCTATTGAACATATGTTTACAGATTCAAAATTACTCATTTCTGAATGATCTTTGTATCTATTAACAATTGTGGCCATATATATGTATATATATATTCAATTTGAGAAAGAATTATTTCAGAATACTTCAATGGAATATTTTACAACGAAGTTTTCACAGAAAAATGAAATGACTACATTTGATGGACAGATTGCGAAACAACACAAATGTGAAATCAAATGTTATTTTACAATGTAACACAAAAGGGATTGCAGTTTATTGCAAAATATATGTGCTCTTGTAAAACATCATTTAGAAACTGGATGTGTTCTTGAATGGAAGCAGGCGATACTATGTTTTAATAAAATATTTATTGAAATATATATAAACATAAAAAATTTAAAATGAAACAGCACTGAAAAGAGCCGTTCAAATGAGTTACCAATTGACCTCGCGTGAAGTTTGAACTTGTGTTGAAAATATTCACAGATTAGTTTCCTCTCGGAAACAAACTAAACCTTTTCAGATATTTTTATTGCAAAAGCAAGAAACTCTATTGAATTGAATGCCGCGACTATATTTTAGGCTTACTACTATTTTTAATCATTAAATTGGGTGCGATTAGCAAAGTTGGTCAAGATAGTTTTTCGTTTCATGACTTTTTATGATGCTGTTGAGCCACGAATGTCGTGGCGAAACATCAACTTTTCAATAAAATCGAGTTTTTTGACATTTACCAAGCCTGTTGTTGCTAATAATTATTAAAAAGTTAAAAATGGTACAGGCAACAACAATTCAAATAAATAATATATAAATATATATATATATATATATATATATATATATATATATAAAAATATATATATATATATATATATATATATATATATATATATATATATATATATATATATATATATATATATGTGTGTGTGTGTGTGTGTATGTATGTATTTTAAACTTGTTTACACGATGAAGATCGCAATTTTGGAGCAATAGGATTGAAAGTTTGTAAATAGGTAGTTTCGTATGATATCTTGGATGGAATTGATTTTGGTATGCTCGATAGAAGCTGCAATTTTGGTGC
This sequence comes from Cynegetis impunctata, assembly GCA_030704885.1. Lineage (NCBI taxonomy): Eukaryota > Metazoa > Arthropoda > Insecta > Coleoptera > Coccinellidae > Cynegetis > Cynegetis impunctata. Next base: position 181,029 of record JARQZK010004418.1, read on the forward strand.
AATAGGGTTGAAAGTTGGTAATCTAAATAGATGGAAAACTATTGAATTTGACAAAAACTTAAATGAATGATTAGATTTTTCAAACTGGTGACGTTATGAAAACCCCGCTTTTCTAATGCAGCTCGCTACGATAGAGTTTTTTGATATTACAAAAGTATCTTCCTTACAACAGCTTGAAACCATCAAAATATAGAAGTATGCAAGAAAATAACAACATGCGAAATGAAGGTGAAAATGAGGACAACTTCTCATCAACAATCTCCTCCTCACATCAAGGGCGTGACGAGTATTCCCAATTGAGACTTGACGCGTAACTTCTACACTGAAGATGTTCGTTATTTCCCCTCAGAATACCAAATGCGAAACGAATTCAGATAAGAACAGATTACATTTTCCAGGAACCGACCGTCACCGACGGTATAAAATGTTTATGCTTCATTTATTGCATTTCGTAGGGAAAATACGACCGATAAAGCTCATTTGTTCTTGTTGCTGTAAACGCGGACACGATACCTACGTGATACCAGCAGATTTACCGCTGGTGAATAGAGAACGATTCAGCTCGTAGGTTTTCTAATTACTTTTCCTAACAGTTTGTTAGCAACGTGGTTTCAGTTACAAGTAGTTACCTATAATACGATTTATTAATGAGTTTGGAATCTTTCTACCCGTATTTTATCCCATAAAATACATACTATTGCTGTGTATCGAAAGAAAGCAGTCAGGTTAGGGATTAGGATCCTAGACCACGATTTTCGAAAAAATTTTGATGTCTGATATATACATATATATATATATATATATATATATATATATATATATATATATATATATATATATATATATATATATATATATATATATAAAATATTTATATATATATATATATATATATATATATATATATATATATATATATATATATATATATATATATATATAGGGGGTTTCCTGAACTCATGGACACGTACAAAAAATATAAGCATCAACATTATCCAATCCCGAAAAGGTTGCCGAGTTATTTAACGTTTTTTTCATCGACTCAGTTAGAGATATAGTGAATGGTATACCAAAAATTCCTTATCAAGACAAAATTCGACACCATGAACATTCAATGTTTTTATTTCCTTTTACTGAGGAAGAATTCCGTTCATTAATTAATAATAGACTGAAACCCAAGAAATCCAGTGGGGTAGATGACATTCCGGGGTTTCTGGTTAAAATAAGCCTTGATTATATATGTGAACCCTTGTTACATTTAGTTAATAATTCATTTTCACAAGCAGCTTTTCCGGATGTGCTGAAAGTGAGCAAAATTATTCCTCTTTTTAAAAAAGGTGATTTCGATCAATTAGTAAATTATAGACCTGTTGCGTTGTCTGCCACTTTCTCCAAGGTATTTGAGTATTGTTTTCTAGTAAGATTGTTAAGTTTTCTAGATAAGTTCAAAATTTTAAGCAAGAACCAATTTGGGTTTAGACCTAATCATAGTACCATTGATGCTGTCTTCGCTTTCTTGAGGGGTGTGGTTGATCACGTTGAGTCGGGCGGATACCCTGCTGGGATCTTTTGCGATTTGAGTAGGGCGTTCGACTGTGTGGTTCACAGCATTCTCTTGAACAAGCTAAGAAAATATGGGATCAGAGGGAATCCACTCAAGTGGATAGCTAGCTTTTTGCAAGGTAGGAGTCAGTGTGTTGCAATAAGTTTTTCTGATGGCAACATACGGAAAGAGGTCCATTCGGATCATATAAATAATTGTATAGGGGTTCCACAGGGCTCAATACTGGGCCCTGTGTTATTTATTTTATACATTAACGATATAGTCATGGATTTGGGAGACGGCATATATTTATACGCGGATGACGCAACAGTGGTAGTTTCGAGCATAGGAGAGGAATCTCTGAGGAGAGATGTTCAAAATAATTTAGACAAATTACAACATTGGTTTAACAGGAAACTCCTTCATGTCAATGAATCCAAAACGTCGTATACTGTATTTCATAATTTTAATAAAAATATCTTGGATATTAATGTTGCGTTGAATAACACTGCTTTGAAAAGAACAGATAATGTGAGGTTTTTGGGAATTGAGGTAGATGAATGTCTTACATGGAAAGCGCATTGCCAAACCATGTGTTCGCGATTGAATTCTGCTTGTTTTCTACTCCGAAATCTGAGAGACATATTGACCTCAGATCAGCTCATGTCTGTTTATTACGCGCATGCGCATTCAAAAGTTTCTTATGGTATTGTTTTCTGGGGCTCATCGTCTGCGGCTTGCGATGTATTTTTGTGTCAGAAGAAGATTGTCAGGAGCATGGTTGGCGCGCCTTATACTGCTTCATGTAGGCCTTTGTTTAGATCTCTCAAAATTTTAACTTTACCTTCACTCTGTATTTTGGAACTGGCTACTTTAATTTATAAAATGCGGAAGCAGCTCTTGAGGCGGGGCGACCGCCACCATTATGATACCCGTGACAGAAACGCTTTTGTATTACCTAATTTTAAGTTCAGAATAGGTAGAAGATCTCCATTATATTTGGGGTTGGAAGTTTTCAATAGATTGGACTGTAGTATTGTAAATGCCCAATCTATTTCCATTTTTAGGGCTAAGTTGAAAGAGTTTCTAATTGATAAGTGCTACTATACTATAAGTGAATTTTTGTCCTGACTTTTTCCATAATGTAATTATTCATTCAACGGAAATAAAGCTATTATTATTATTATTATTATTATTATTATCCAAATTTGGGTAAATTTCTGCAACCACCGCCATTCTTAGGTAGATATTTCTAATTTTCATATAGATATCCTTCATATGGTACATATTTACATCTCCAGCGGTTCGTATCACACCAAATGAGCTGAATTATTTTTATCTGGGATTGATTTTGTTGCAGAACAAAACTATCAAAATTTTGTTGAATTTTTCCATTTGTCGCCATTTGTAGATATTTCTTGTTTTTTCATGGTTTTTGAAAAATTGCAGAACTCCACAGCATCTGCAGATTGAGTAAGAGGGTTGAAATTTGGTACGTACATTGAGTTCATGTTGACTTAAGATTGTTTTTAGGATTCAACTCCTTTTCTCAAACCGCGCTTTATTTTATGGGGACTGTTTCCACGATAGAGGGTTGAAATTTGGTACCTAGATTATGTTAATGTCGAGATACGTTCCTTCGCTAGTTTCAACTTTTTTCTTCAACCAGGATGCATTTCGCAAAATTTTTTTTCATAAAATAACTGTTTCTATTCGGTCCGTTATCTAAATGATGATGTCCCTTTAAAATTATATGATATAATTCCATAATGTCGTTTGTGAGAGCTCTCTATTGTTTAACGATATATATATAAATACAGTTCAGTGCGTAAATACCGATCGAAATCTTTTTTTCTATTTGATATAGAACAAAACAGAAAAGAGAAGATATATTAGTCATTCGCGTGCTTTCCAGTAATTAGTTCATCGAAACTAATACTTTGCCAAGCCGATCCGTTTAGTGATAACTAGTCTGAACTAAAACGTTTCTGAAGAGAGTAAAATTCACTCTCGTCGATATTTTCCGGAAAATGTTCGTTTCAATATAAAAATACCACGCAGTAATAAGACCAGATCGATACTGAACTTAGACTCACAAACCAACAGGTGTTACAGAATGACAGGGCATATCGGAAAAGAAGATTTACGTCCGCTTTAGTTCCCTTAGGCTTTCAATGTACTAACGGTGGATATTCGATGCTGTAGGATCTTACTTTGGCGATTAGAATAACGTTTTCTAGCAGTACCAGTATGGAAATAGCATCAAAAACTTCATCAGATTAGATTTACTTTAAATAACGAAATAAGCCGTTCCGTTGATACAACTGTCATTAGTAGTATTTTCCCTAGAAATAATAGACTATTGTATATATATATATATATATATATATATATATATAAATATATATATATATATATATATATATATATATATATATATATATATATATATATATATATATATATATATATATATATATATATCAGGGGCGGCTATTCGAAGGCGGCTATGGATAATATTCTGTGTATCACTACTATATTATATTGAATAGTCAGCATTCAGCATATTCATATTAATCAAAATCATATTATTTTATGCACCTACCTTCTTTTCAACCTACATTATATAATATAATTTATTAATTACGATAGAAGGTATTTACATTTACTGCTTACTGCATATCATTCATTTCAAGATTTCATATCAACAGTGGCAATGCTGCAGAGGCTTAATAAGGTATAGACGCGTTCATTATTCTATATGCCATGCCAGAGAGAAAAGCAAACGCTGCGAATTAATATACCTTATTCACTTTATTGAAATAGAAAATACCGGTAAAAGCAACACCGATTGAAGCTAGCTGCTCGGTACAAAAAGGATACATTAATTCTCTCACAATGTCGACCAATCACAACTATAGGCTTTCGGGTAAAATCGAGTGAATTCGTTGGACCATTGTCACTAGTCGTGGATAAAAACAGTTTGTTTTGGTTTTAATTTATTTTGCTCGCGTATTGTTTTTAGAATGAGTTCGGTTACTGAAGTTAATTTTAACTCAGATTAACAAATTTGACTCAGTGAAATATTTGTTATCACATAACACTAGTGCACTAAGTTATGACGATAAAGTTTTGATAAAAACATTGCGACCTATCCCGCAATTAAACAATTTGGTGCAGCGTAACAAACAACAGAATCGCGGTTTTAATATCAGAAATTATGAGAGACATCCTTGGCTAACCGGATCACAGGTAAAATTAAATTATTTTGTTGGCAGTGTTTACTTTTTACTAGAGAAAATGCCTCTGTTTGTTTCATTTTAATCTATTTTTGGGAGGGTCCTATTTTATTTTTGGCAAGAAAAAACTCTCACCTGCCCCGCCCCCCCCGTTGGTTCTTGCTGGGCAAAAATTGATTAATTCCTCGAATAGGTAACAAATTCGTTAAGTAGGTAGGTAGGTACCTATTTTGTGAAAGGAAAAAAAAATTGATGAATAGATGAATTGATTAATTGGCTGAGAAGAGTTTTTGTGAATATTGTAAATAGGAAATATAGTTCTCAAGGTAGACACTCGAAAGTGAAAACAATTTTTTTCGCAAAGAAATTAATATTTAAGGGTGCTTGCTTTACTTTGATTTTCTTTGAATTATAAGGTGGTTGACCTTGAAATCCTAAAAATTTTCGCCTATGGTGTATTTCTCACCACCTCTTGTAGCCTCCTTAAACCAACACCTCACGAGCCGCCACCTCAGTAACGGATCTCTACTTCTTTCGCGTTTTCTTTCAACTCAACTTGAGTCGGATCTTTAGAAGACTGCACGTAAAACAATTGTATGAAACCTTCAACCTGACTATATAACACACATTATTCGCAGTAATTAAGAGATTTTAATTGATATATCAAGAAATTTTGTGCAATAAAATATCGCTAAAACTTTTCTGCATATCCTGCAGCAGAACATTGAAAAACTAGTTCCTTCAAAATAAATTACCTTGTGTATCCGTAACCTATAATTGAAGCAGTATGTGTAGAGCTTATTTCTTTTCTTAACTAGACTTAATCCTACGTCTTGCACGATATTTAACAATTACTAAAACAAACACATATTACACCGAAAATAAGGGGTGTGAAGAACAAACAAAAATAGAATAGAAATAGAAAAAATTGAATAAAATAGATATAAAAAGAAACAGACATAAATAAGGAAAAAGAACTGAAACAATATATATATATATATATATATATATATATATATATATATATATATATATATATATATATATATATATATATATATATATATATATATATATATATATATATATATATATATATATCAAACAAAGAGGGAAAATGAATACAAACAAAATTTTAAGATAAAAAGTTACTTAGATACGAATAAAATACCGGTGAAAAATATAACGTCTTGTGCTGCTGATATTAAAAATTACAAATTATGCATATGTAACATGGGGTACAGTTTTAATTTTTAGAAGCTTTGGTGGAGCATGGCATAAAAAAGGTTGGGAAACACTGGTCTAAGTTGAAAAATTGGTCGCCACGAAAAGGGCCTTTATTTCAAGGAGATTTTAATTAATATTTATCCGATGTACACCCTCAAAGTCCATTAAAAATATTGAAGAGAGAATTTTTGAAATCGGATAAGTTAGTTTCGAAGATAATATCCCACATCCAACTTTATAAACTTTACCCCTTCATAATATCAGTACAGACAGACAGTAGGGGAGAAGTGGCATGAAAGAGCCAGTTTACCAAACTGAGCAAAAAAATATACTTTTGATGGAACAGATGATGATTTTTTTTCTTCTATTATTGTTCATTCATTTAAGTAGATAATTTCTCACGAAAAAACCTTTAACAATATGAAAAAATCAACGAAATATTTATTTTTAAAAAATGTGTCTTTTGGCTCTTTCATAATATTTCGGTATTGAAAGAGCTACTAAAAGGTATGAAAGAGCCAGTGTGTATTATAAAGTGTAATTGTAAAAATTATGCAGAATGATAATTGCTCTATTACAAAAAAACAGCAAAAGAATTCTTATATATTTTTAAAAATATCTAATGAAATTTTTGATTTTATCAGTCATTTTAAGTATTTCCAACAAACTCTTCAATATTTTATTCTGTCATACCTATTATATATTCAGACTTTTTGGGAACTTTGTGCCACAGGATTCATGGGCCCAATCATACTACAGTCATTTGGTTCGAAAAAAAGGGGTTACCTGAAAATTTGTGATTTTATAGATTTCGATGTGCTCTTTTCGAATTTCAACTTTGCCACCTCGTATCTTTGCCGCTCGTGCCGCCATATTGGAAAAATGGCGCCTAATAGCAGTATTTTGATCATATCTCCTTTCCGACTCATTTAATGTTAAAATTAATTATGTACAAAATTAAATTAGGGAAAATTTCCTACAATTTATGTATCTACAATTTATTTTGTAAAATCAATAGTTTTGGCGTAGGAGTGCCTCGAAGTATTATTCATCTACAATACCACGTGTTTTCGATACCGTAATAGTTGTTATTCTTTTGACAGCTCTATCTACGCGATCAAACGTTTATATTCTTGAACCAGGAAAAGGAAAAATTTCGCAACAAATATGTTCAGCTGAAAGTATCATAGATAAAACAGCCGCAGATAATATTCTATTCTTGCATGCCTTCAGTGTCTGTGATACAATATGTGCACTCTTTACTGAAGGAAAAATAAAATTTATCAATTTAGTCCGAAAAAATCCGAATTTAAATGAAGTTATTCAAGTATTCAAAAATCCAAACGCTGATCCGGAGTTCATTGCTAAAGGTGGAGAACGCTTCCTTCTTGAATTATATGGCTGCATAAATGTGAAAAGTGAAAAAAGCATGTCTTTAAACAACTATAGATATGCATGCTTCAAAAAATCAGCATATAAAAATAAATTCAATATTACGTCACTATCACCAACAGCAGCAGCACGACAACATTTTATTCCGAACCTATTACCAGGTTCAGCAGTGGTATGGAAATGAACAAAATGCCGAGCAATAGGGATGGAACAGAAACAAAAATGGGCTAATTCCTGTTACGACGGTCGAGTCTCCAGCTCCGAAAACCTTGTTAAAACGTATTTCTTGTAAATGTAAAAAGGGATGTCAGAAAGCCTGCGGATGCAAAAAGCTGGGTTGAAATGCTCCGTTATATGCACGAATTGTAGTGGCGTTTGTGATAATTCGCAAGCTGCATCACATGATAGCGATGAAGAGGAAGAAATGGATACTATTTTCGAGGAAACATACGATGGAATCAAAAACGAAGAGGATTGTGATGAGTCTGACCATCTCATTGAAGATGATGTGGATAAAATTTCAGTCTGCGACCTTTCACTCGATACCGAATTCGCAACTCCTGGCCCATCAGGAACAATAATGCGAAAAAGAATGCGCTAAATTTCTAAATTGGGTAATACACGTGGATTAGGCCTACAGGGTACACCACAATAAAAAAACGCGCTGCTTACTCTACCTTAAGGTGGTGTGGAAATAAGTTTTTTAGTCAAAACGCATATTTAAGTATACTTTGCAGCGCTCCTACGCCAAAACCATTGATTTTGATACAAAATTGTAGGAAATTTTTTCCTGGTATAAGAATATAAACGTTTGATCGCTTAGATAGAGCTGTCAAAAGAATAAGAAGATCTACATCTTCGCCGACAACTATTACGGTATCGAAAACACGTGGTATTGTAGATGAATAATACTTCGAGGCACTCCTACGCCAAAGCTATTGATGTTACAAAAAAAATTGTGAATACATAAATTGTAGGAAATTTTCCCTAATTCAGTTTTGTACATAATTAATTTTAACATAAAATGAGTCGAAAAGGAGAAATGAGCAAAAAACTGCTATTAGGCGCCATTTTTCCAATAAATGGCACGAGCAGCAAAGATACGAGGTGGCAAAGTTGAAATTCGAAAAGAGCACATCGAAATCTATAAAATCGCCGATTTTCAAAACTCCCGGAAAACTTTCCAGGTAAAACTACTGGATGACTGCACTATCAGATCAATCAAATTTTGCACTGAAATTGCAATCTTGATCACTGTTCTCATATGATCATCGCTATTTTTATTTGTTTTGAGTTTTTTCTGCTCCGAGCGACCTTTTTTCTCACTTCAGAAAATACGATAGACATTACGATTCAGTCATCTTGCAGTACGTAGTTTTCATTAAGGGTTTTTATGGACTGTTTTGTGGTAATTTTTTTTAATAGTATTAATAATTTTTGGTTTCTTTACATTACCCTCTTTCTCTTATAAGTTTTTCTTTTTGGAAGTGACAGTCACGACGGTAGACGTAGAGCGCGTCGTACTTTGTCTTGGCCCTGCTTTAGAAAATTGTCTCATCATTTCCTATGATATAATTTGTTGCCTAGAAGTACTCGGAATCGCAACAGTAGGGGTAGAGGTTAAATGAGGAGATGGTAATAATAATTTTATGTGAGAAAAAATGCATATTTATTAATATTTTATATTATTTACTCAATTCGAATTCAGGGCTATAAAAGAGCCGGTTCTGAAAGAGCCAGATGTTTCAAGGCCCATTCACTCGGCTATTCCATAACTTATTCTTCGAAAAAATATAACCTTTAAAATAAAAACAATATCAAAACTTTTGCAACATAGTTTTGACGCAGTTGCAAGGCCAAATGTATGCACAAACTCAATCTATATTCAATTTACCTGTATTTATTTACAATAAAATACCAAAAAATAAGTTAACTGAAGCAAAATACATACTGCTTAGTACCAAAAACTTTGACGGATGTGCCGGCGTCCGTTGGTTTCAACGGACTGTCAAATGTTCGTTGGTGACGGGAAATCAGTGTTGCCACTCAAAATTGAAATCATCAACAAAATCAGTTCATAAACTACCGAAATAATGTAAGTGGCTCTTTCAAAACCTGTTCCTTCATGCCACTTTTCTAAATTTATAACGAACGGAATAATAAGAGAAATTTCATGTTTATTCTTGTTCATATTCTCAGTTGTCAATATTGGTAGGATAAATAATTATTGAGTAAGTTCGAACTCAGTTTACATAGACTGAAATTCTATTTATCCTCAGTAGGCAAACATTTATCCTCATTCGGAAAAAACATCAACTGCTCATCTTCCATGTACATATATACATCTGGGAGATGATTAAATAACATAGAGACTCTGCCTGAACTCGTTAATCTGAATATAAATGTAAGTATTAATCGAATTCCTAATTAATGGTTGCCGATTCCCATTTGAATTTCCTTCCTCTCGGCTGATTTACGCCGTAGAATTAACCTAGTCGGAACGGACAAAAAAGACCGAACTGTTTACAAAATTGAATTTCGCTGGCCCCCTGCCATCAAATTAATCCTCTTGTTATCCTGTGTGCTATATTCGAGTTTTACGATTGTTTGGTCATTTTGTCCTTCCTCTCCAATTTGTGAAAATATTCAGATAGACCATGAAACTTTTACCTTGACGAATGGTCCTGATAGGTATTGATATATAAATTAATAACTTATTCCTTTTTCCATACTAAATTATTCAGATATCAGAGATAAAAATCTAAATAAATTATAGCAAAAAATGTGCCTGAAATACTGAGCCAAGTCGCAACATTATCAATGTTTGTTTATATAAGTATACGATACAGTGTTGAGTTTGATCCTTTTATGCTGAAAATCTGAAATCTTCTTCATTGTTTCAGTGAAAATCAAAATTTCAATTTGATTCACTGAGTAGCATTTCGTATTGAATGAATTGGTCGTCTATTTATAATGCAAGGTTTGTTTAGGATCCGAATCGAATAATCAAACATATCTTCAGTTTCATTTTGCCACTTCGAAAATTGTACATACCGTCACAAATGAATGAATAAGGAAAAAATATGTTATTGTAAATGAAACTTCACAGTTTTCGATTTTCACTATATTTTACATATTATATGTAATATATATGTATGTAATATGTATGTACAATATACATCTGGAGAAGCCACTGTATTTTACGAAACAATTGTCATATTAACAAAATATAGTGAAAATCGAAAACTGTGAAGTTTTATTTACAATATTATAATGGATTTTCATCAAGTATCAGCCCAATCAATTAGTTATGAAAAAATATGTATATAAATAAAGATCCATAAACATAATCATCACCTTCATATTCATTGTTTAATAAAGTTATGGCATATATATATATATAATTATTAATATATTAATATATATTTATATATATATATATATATATATATATATATATATATATATATATATATATATATATATATATATATATATATATACTGTAACGTGTGAATTCTCCGCTTAACCGCCGCCACTGAATTCCACATTGAAATACCGTGATTCACGCTATCAAATACTACCTAACTTTGTTTCACCTATAAATAATAGACTCGCCCAGTTGAGAATGACTTGCGTACGACGAGAATATCGAGATAGCGTCGAATTTGCACGTGAAACATCTTCCTCTCTTGGCAAATAACTTTTGAAGAAGTGTTAAATTATATTCAATATCTATTGAACGAATATTCAGTATATTAAAATTATTAAGTATCTGTGGCGTCTGATAGACGGTAAGTTATGAGAAGAAATCTAATTGTTTCGTATAAATGCATTATCTTGAAAATCTGAGTTCATTTTTTATCATATTCCGCCATTTCATTTTTTTTTCATTTATCTATATTAAATTATTTATCTTTCAATATTGAAATAATCATCCTACATCTCCTAATTTAAAATGTTTTAATTTATTTGCTCATTTTACTCTTTCAATTTGACACAAGATTTTTGTAGGCTAACGATGGCAAATTTCACGTGGTCATATCTTATGTTCAGTTTAATGTTGGAACATATACTGTCTTTCTTAGCATCTTTGCTTGAGATCAATATAAATGTTAATTTGAATTGGCCATCGATACCCTACAGAGACTCTTGGAAGATTTTAAGTTTGAGATAGTATGTTGATTTGCCCCGAATTATTTTAGTCACCTTGGCTGGAGCTAAAGAAACCTTGGCTGGAGCTAAAAACCACGTTGGCTAGCACCACAAAGAAAAGTTAACTGAAGCTACAAGATAACCTCAACTAGAACCACAAAACAACCAGGGACGAAAACTTGGGGACTAGGCAATCAACAGAGTGCAATCCACCTAGATTATAATTGACAAAACGTCGATAGAAGATTGAATAAATGATCAAATAAGTTTTTGTAAATGATAAGAAAGTAGTAAATTCCTTAATTTTATATCTTGTTGTTATTTCTGAAAACTGACTAGAACCTATAAGTATATATAACCTCTCTCGGCTAGCTCGGGCATATAAAAAGGGAGAGTGGTTACAAAACATATATATATATATATATATATATATATATATATATATATATATATATATATATATATATATATATATATATATATATATATATATATATATATAATCTACACATTTCAGGCATCTTTCCAATGCACCTTCTGTGCATCTACACATATAAACATAAACTATATTATTGACAAGAAATAGATCTTGATTTTGATGCAAGGAAATAGGAAGTAACTATTGAAATTGTTTGATGAATAAGTGTACTTTCTTATGATCAACTGTTTTTCACCTGAAAAACTTCCAACATTTACTTATAGTGAGTCTTAATAAATAGTTATTCACACTATAAGAATGACAAGTAAAACTTAGCAGTCAAAGATGTAGTTTGCGCTTGAGTGGTAACAAGGGAAGGCAAAATAGTCTGAGACTGGTTAATAGCTCTTGTTTATTATATTGTTTTACTCTGGTGCTTCCAGAGAGAAAAAATTTTTTTTATTATAATATTTGAGCAATCCAACTGAAACTGACGAACATTTGTTTCAAAATCGGTCAGTCCTGACAATGGACACTAGTAATACAAATCTGAAATACACACAGAGCATTTAACTTACCTCCCTAGAAATGTAAGTAATAGTTTTTTACCTCAAATCAGTTTCATAACTGAGTACCTAATTACCGAATTTGTAGAGAAATATATTTTTGGATTCGAACAATATAAGCTATGTAGTCAAACTTTTCTTCACATTATACACTTTTGTAATTTCCCCTTCAGTTCCATGCAATGGCTCAAATAATCTTATCAAGAAAACTAATTTTACCTAATATGTTCAGTGGTAGTGTATCATGAATTTCATTATTAAAAGAGTGTGTTTATATTTCAAATTTCTATTATTATATTACTGAATCTCATATTCATAGGTAAATGTGAGTTAATATAAGATGTTTTCTCTTATGAAGGAATGTACGTATTGGATCCATTTTCATTTACTCTCATGCATTTGTAGACGCCCGAAAAATTTCAATATTTACTGATATTATCACTGCAGGTATCTGCAGCCGTTGCCTACATTAATACAGCAGGAGCACAATACTCTCAGCACACAAGGTTTGCAAACCACACCAATTTACAGAACAGCAATATATCAGGAGACGTTTCTGAAATGAACCGCAAATCCATAGAACGCCCTCAAAAGTTTTCTCGGTTTGCACCGTTTCAAATTCAATCTTAACTTTAATTGAGTGAAATTATCTTGAGGCGCTTGACAAGCTATATCAACTATTGCTTTTCCAGGAAGTTGATCTTCAAACTGAAGCTTACTAGTATATAATATTTTTAAATTTTTCTAATATATATATATATATATATATATATATATATATATATATATATATATATATATATATATATATATATATATATATATATATATATATATATATATATATATATATATATATATATATATATATATATATATATACATATAAATATGTATATATATATATATATATATATATATATAATATATATATATATATATATATATATATATATATATTTAACAGGTGTGGACACACTTTCATTCCCTAGGGAATTTCTCCACAAATATAGATCGCGCCTATAAATATGGGCAATTAATTATAGGACTTTTTCAATTTATCATAGAGCTTTCAATAAATGATTAAGCAAATTAAGAGAAAAAATAGTTAAATTTTTCTATTTTATGAAGTACAAAATTATTAAGTAAATTGAAAAAAATTGTGATGTACAGAAATGAACACACTAAAACATTTTAGTAATGAAAAGAAACATGATAATTACAATTTCTTCATTTTTTGATATAAAATAGTTATTAACTTAATAAAGCAAATTAATAATAAATATTTAATTAAACGAAAACTCTTTTGCATGAATGCAACACGTTTTCAAAATTTTACTCATATGAACTTGAGGCAATTCTTAAACATGACTCCAAATGTTGATCCATTAATTGCAATCGATGTTTTATTTTGATCTTATTTATAAACGAAAATGCGGATTAGCATAAATATGTTGATCCAAAAAAGGCAGAAGTTAAAGGTTATCCATATGAACTTATAATAGAAAAATATCAAACTCAGTCGTTATTTAGATCGAAATACTATATTTTCAAAACACAAAGAAACTTATACATGAAGAGAACACGAATTAACCGTATCAATGTTAACGTTCTTCCCGTCAGATTCCCGTCTCGACTACTTCATAAAGTCAGGCCACCTGCTTAGCTTATCCCTTTTTTGTCCCTGCCGTATGATTCACTTGTTACTTTGCCAGTTATCGGTCATCGACCAAATATGATGATCACATCCATATATTTAGATATTCATCTATATTTATCAGTTTCAAAAAATCACAATTTTAAACCGGTGACTCATGAGTTATGTTGCATTAAATATTCATTATGTCAGGCTATAGGTAGCGCTATGCCGTTTTCGTTGACGGAGTTGGTGGGTTCGATTCCCACCGTGTTCCTGGGTGTTTGTATCCGTCCGGATTTAAGTTGTTCCCCTCATTATAGTAAATTGATGGCTAAATGTTCAAGTTAACGAAGCCAAAATTGTACGGAGGTCGGGCGCGTGTGAGAGGGCACACGTCCCACCTCTTTAAAAAAAAAAAAAAAAAATTCATTATGTCATCTTCTGAGCCTGCTAAATTTGTAGTACCCAGAAAGGTGTTCAGTTGTCGAGCTACATTTTCAACATCGATGTTGTCATTAAATGGCTAGACAAAAAACTGGTAATATCTTCAATTTCAATTAAATTTAAGAAATTTTCTTTCAAATTCTTCCAGAAGCCTTGCCATATTATCGACATATTTGTTGTAGGTAAGATTCTATTTATTTTTATACTCATCAACCAGATTTTGATACTGCTCCATATCACATTGTTTTAATTGCATTGATCTATTACTTTGAGACCTTCACCCTGTAATTTCAGATTTAATTAGTGTAATTTCTCTGTAATATCGCAGAAAAAAACAACATCAAGAAGCCATTCATGATAATTGTGAATATTAATCACCTTTAGTTTGTGAATGTGAGCATATTTGTGACAGAAGTTATCTAAATTACGTTTAAAATGTAGCAGACCTAACCATTTCATGTCAGTATGTAGTAACACAGTAACAGTTTACTGTGTTCATCCCATCATTCTTTCAGCAAAGCTGACATACTTTAAGATCTTATGGAACTTTTGAACATAACACTTGAGTATGATAATACATTCATAATCCATAAAATTCGGAGTGTCATCATCACATTTACACAGCGCATTGAAGCCACTTTTATTACCAATCATTGCCGGAGCCCTATCAACAGTTGCTGATACCAACTTGCAAATAATAAAATTTGTACGTGCTACATTATTTTTGAATATGTCGACCTCTTCTGCATTCATACATTGGAATAATATGTTACATAAAGTGAACAAGGAAAATTCTTCAAGAATTAAAAAAATTATCGAACAACTTTCCAAAGACGCTGGTTATATGTATTCCCCGATGAGAATTCTACATTTATAATCCAATAGTAAATTATAGAAATCGTCAAATCACCTTGACTCAGAATTTGCATACGGCTGTTTCGATCTTATTAGATCTTATCAGTATAGCTTATTTAACTCGGAAAAAATTTCTAATTGTTCCCCAATATAAGTGACCGAGTTACTAACTGGATAATAACCCAGAGCGCGCTCCACCAAGGATATTGGAAACCAACAATTCACCGCTTAGATCAAAAATGCGGGAATCCGTCGTGAGAATACATACTTCCTGACATGAAATGTCCGCTCTGAAATTGTTACGTATGTGATTCCAAAGCACGCTAACAAAAAGTTTTTCAAAACTCTGGACATAATCTCAACAGTGCGCTCCTTAATTACTTGTTGCGATTTTCGCAATATTCAAAATGAAATCATTAAAAATATACAAGCTGACCATGGTCAATTCAATATATCACATAAAGTGAACTAGGAAAATTCTTCAATATTTTTTTTTTAATTTGATTGTAATAATAGTTAATACTCCTTCTGTGGCTGCATGCTTCATCTGGATAAATACAGAGAGTATGGGTACATTGCAGTCTTTTATTGAAAGAATGAATTGTCGAATTGAGATTTTCAGTATTAATTTAAGTGAAATCAAACTTTACTTTACTTTCAAAACCTTTGCAGTTGTCGTGTTGGCCAACCCTGATATATAATAACACCCATTTGTATATATATATATATATATATATATATATATATATATATATATATATATATATATATATATATATATATATATATATATATATATATATATATAATATATATATAAATATATATATATATATATATATATATATATATATATATATATATATATATATATATATATATATATATATATATATAACATCTGCACCGTTCCAAAGTATGAAATTTAATATGTTTGTAATTTCGTACCACTTTCAAAAACTTTTTTTTCATTATCTTCAGAATAATTTACAAAGAATATGGATTTATCTCAACGAGTTTCTGATTAACTTCATATATATTTCAATGTCACACAAAATATATTTTTTTCCATCCAGGACGTATTTGAGAAGTTGTTCATCGAGCTTCATATCCAATTACTTGCGACGTTGGCTTTATGACCCCTCCGAATGGTACAATCTCAACCAATTTTCTATAAACCCCGAGGGGCTCGAACTCGAGAATTGAAGTGTGAAATTTTTCCATCACCTCACTGTTATGTTTATTTTTATAGTTTATTTGACTTTTTTTTATTTTTATTGGTGAGTTATATAATTCAAGTCATTTTTTTTATCGAAAAGCTTTTTATGTTCGTGTATTCTGATTTTGAAGTTTCGACAAGTTCTACCGCTTTCGCCTTATTGTAACTACCAATTAAGATCAAACAAAGATCGTTAATTATGAGTTCAGAGAATGTATTGCATGAATTTATGAAATCAAACCAAGCAATATTTTTTAATCAATTACTCATCTTATATAAATATATATATATATATATATATATATATATATATATATATATATAGGGTGTCCAGAAAATACTTGTATATACAATGTTTCACGACAGACTCCTGACGTTAAAATAGTTCGATCTAAGTTGACTGATTCACATCAAAAATTGTCTAGTTAATCCATGCATCCATGACTCAAATCTTGGATATGGACAGGGAAAAAAAGAAAAAGAAAAAAATCACAAATCACAAAAGTGATATTAGTGAAATGATACATATTTAGCAGAATAAGACTGTCAACTTCAGAGCAGATGTAGATAGTTTGTCTAGTATATACAGTGGCATAACTAAGGGGGGCAATAAAGGTGACGGGCCTGGGCACCACAAGCTTGAGGAGCGCCAGAAGTGTCCGCTTTTTTTTGTTTATTCACTTTATGTATTGAATAAAATTCATTACTTGATTTGAATTGATGATTTTTTAAATTTGATCAATTGATGTAAACTTATATTTGAATCCTGATTTGTGATTTGAATAGAGTTGATTCAAATCAAAGAACAAAAAACTCTCTTGTTAAATCCCACGAATCCAAGACCATGCAGCCCTGCACATCGCGCAACATTTTTTAAATGGAAGCAATAAGAACGGGGATTGAGAAAAGGTGGTCATTTATGACCACATACAACAGCAAATTGATAAAACTGCACTGCTGGATTTTGTTTGCAAAAATCTTATCAAAATGTACCCTTTACTGAGCTTTATCTTCATTTAATTCAGGTTCTTAATGTTTAATATGTGTAAAGTATATTTAAGGATTTTTTAAAGCAATTTAAAACAATGTTTTGCCACCTTTTCCTTCATAAATTTAATAAATTTCATCTCACTCTTTGTAAATTCTACATATTATGCTGAGATGCTCGAGTGGCAGTGATAACCAGGATGTATAGCAAAAAATCTTGAAAGTTTTTCATTTCTCGTATTATTTTTGAAGACTTGCTACATCGTCAAGGGTAATATCTTTTGCCTTTGTTTAGCAACAAAACCAATCGGAAATTTTTAAAAAATTGTACGGTGGGGGGTGCGCCACTAAGACATCATCGGCAACTTCCCTAGTTACGCTACTGAATATATATAATAACATCCTAAATGTCAATTTCTCTTGACTTCACATTTGTTGAACCCATATTATTAGGTTTTGTTATGACTTATTGATATTTTGTTGTCGTTTATATTTTTGGCGAAATATATTAATGTGATAATACATGTAGTTATTAGTTTTGATAAATATAAGAGCATACCTTGTGGACGGTATCAGATATCCGATCATGTTAAATATGGATATTATATTTTAATTTCATTGATATTGTTAATGAATGTATATATATATATATATATATATATATATATATATATATATATATATATATATATATATATATATACATATATGCAAACAATTTTGTACTCCAAACTGGATGTGTTAAAATTAATTAACTAGGTAAGAATTGTTACATATTTGCCAATCCATGTATAGTTTTCTGATATAAATTGTTCATCTCATCCTTGAAAAAGATGCAAGTTAGCATTGAAACGTTGGCATTGATAATTAATTAATAATGAACAATCTCAGTGCAGAAACCTGTTATTTTATCTTGATATTAGGATAATGGACGTCATCAGAATAAACAATTATATTCCTGGGGGAGTAAAGAATTTTCTCTCCACGTAGATTTCTTCTAGTTAATAGTTCGAAAAAAACCCTACATTTAGATACCTTGAAATGAAAAATAGAGAAACATTTCCAACAGTTCTGCATTGCAGTTACTCAAGTTATGAATCCTACTCACCCTTAGCATATTTGAATTGTAAAATAATGCAGTTAACATTATGAAAATAAGGTAAAACATTACAAGTTCAACGAAGTTTCTATATTTGTATTTTTTGTTTCGTGTTATCTCTTTGAATCCTAAATAACGAAGATAATAAAAGAGGGGCATCGTTTATTTCTTCTGATGTTTTATTTATGACGACACGCAAAACACTTTGGGAGTTTGTTCCAAACTTATATATAAAGTAAAAGCATTTATGTCTCTTCCATTTTGATAGCTTTAGTGAATTGATGGAAGCTTTGGAGTAAACAAGATACCCAAGTAAATCATCAAATATAACTACAGTCTACACTATGTTGAAAGTTGTAAGGAAATTTGGGATCGAGAAATTTCCATTATGGAGAGTTGCTTCTGCTAGAATGAATCGATGATCAGTGGTGTAGTATAGGTATTGCTACTATCAGTCCAAATATATAATTTTTTATGAAGATTTTTGGTTTTCTGAATATAGTTAATTGATAATTAAAAAAATTTTTATCTATAAAACTGTCAACCAGTACTAATTTGATTTATAGTCGTATTTTTTCTGAAAATAATAGAATAATTAAAAATAAATAATAAGAAACAACTTGTCTAAAAACAACAAAATGAAAATAACTTTTATTCGACTAGTTCCGCCTTTTACAGCATTATCAAGTCTTGATAATGTTGTAAAAGGTGAAACTGGTCGAATAAAAGTTATTTTCATTTTGTGGTTTCTAGACGAGTTGTTTCTTATTATTCATTTTTAATTTAAATATGAACTACCACATAGTTGATTCATCGTCAATCGATTTTATTAATAGAATAATATCTCATAGGGGTACATCAAGTTATGGCCTTCAATATTAGGTTTATAAACTTCATTTAGATGACGAGAGGTGAGAAACTATAAATGGAAATGAGTAATATCTTTTTATTACTTCAAATTTTCGAAGTTTCCTAAGCTAATACCTTCCTTTATTCCAGCAGCCGTAGATGAAATTATATTATAGTTCAAACGGAAGCTTACAAACAGTACATAATACATTGTCGTTACAATTCTGAAATTTCATCGCTCCAACAAATATTAGATGATGAAGTAATGAAAAATTATAAGTAATTTTTAGAAAATTTTCCATTTTGAAAATTTCCTTCATTTTAATATTTTATTTCACTCATCTTGTCAATTTATTCTATTTTATTCATTTTCCAGATACGTTCAATTTCACTTTATTTTGTTGAACTTTAAATTCATTTTTGCAGTACTTATTTTTCAGATACGCATCTTAATTTTATATATTTCAGATACAATATAACCCCTATTTTCCATTTTTTTTTAAATTTAATTCTGTATTGAAACTAAGATGCTGATAAAAAATAACCTATTCTCTATAATTAATTTTCTGTTCATGATAAATCAAGAATAGATAGTTTCTCCGAAAATATAAAACAACGAATTATTTTCTCACAACATTTTTATATTTGAAAACAAAATATTAATCATTCAAAATCGAAGAAAGAAGGATATAGTTATTCAAACAAACAAAAAAACTCTATAAAATTGAAGAATTCTAAAAATAGTGTAGGTAAAATTTTATTTATACATTACGAATAATAAAATTATATTCTCAAGTATACTTCAGTTATCTCATCTCACCCGTCCTTCTAGTTCTAGTTTTCCCTTCTTCAAGCGCTATCCAGACCACTTTGATGTTTGTAAATGCCGCTTGACGTGCGATATTGAGGCACTGAGATTTTCCTCTACACTCTGTAGTTTCACAATGCTTTTATCCTTTTCGGGATAACCTTTTTGACAGAAAATTTTTCACGTTTGATTTACGATAAAATGTTCATAATGGTATGAAATTGTGGACACATAGAGAGTAAAGAAATTTTCATCATTTCGCTTATATGAGTTTCACTCAGCACTATTTCGGTGCAGGGTTGGGTTCTATTATGAGTTTCACTCAGCACTATTTTGGTTAAGTGCAGGGTTGGGTTCTATGAATTTTTGCTTCTGAGATTATTGTTTTTAATGATGAAAGTAACAAAAAGTCGAATTAATTCGAGACATATCAAAACAATGAATTTCTAGGCTGAAATTTAATGAAAGCTCCAAGTGAACAGGGAAAATTCTTAAATAATAAAAAAAAATTATATTACAATTTTTTGAGTAAATCGTAACAAGTACATCAGAAGCTTATCTCGTGAGTATGTCCTGAGTTTTTGAAGCGCTATGTTAGCGTGCTTTGGAACCACATATGCCACAGTTGCAGAGTAAACATTTCATGTCAGGAAGTTATGTATTCTCCAGACGGGATTCTGCATTTTCGATCTATGCGGTGAATTGTTGGTTTCCAAATCCTTGGTGGAGGGCGCTCTGGGTTGTTATCCAGTTAGTAGCTCGGTCACTATTTGTATTGGGGAAAAATTAGAAATTTGTTTATTAATTTCGAGTTAAATAAGCTGTACTGATGAAATCTAATAAGATCGCACCAGCTGTATGCAGATTGTGAGTCGGGGTGATTTGACGATTTCTACAATTTACTATTAGATTGTGAATGTAGAATTCTCGCCGGGAATACATATAACCAGCGTCCTTGGAAAGTTGTTCGATAATTTTTTTTATTCTTGAAGAATTTTCCTTGTTCACTTTATGTATTATATAATTCCAATGTATGAATGCAGAAGAGGTCGATATATTCAAAAATAATGTAGCACGTACAAATTTTATTATTTGCATGTTGGTATCAGCAACTGTTGATAGGGCTCCGGCAATGATTGGTAATAAAAGTGGCTTCAATGCGCTGTGTAAAAGTGATGATGACACTCCGAATTTTATGGATTATCAATGTATTATACACACTCAAGTGTTATGTTCAAAAGTATTCAAACTCCATCATGTTATGGATGCTGCATTTAAAATGGTAAATTCCATAAGATCTGAAAGTTTGTCACGTCGTCAGTTTCGCGCTTTGCTGAAAGAATGATGCGATGAACAAAGTAAACTGTTACTACATACGGACATTAAATGGTTAGGTCGTGCTACATCTTAAACGAAATTCAGATAACTTCTGTCACAAATATGCTCACATTCACAAACTGAAGGTGATTCATAATCACAATGATCGTGAATGGTTTTTTTCTACGATGTTACTAAGAAATTACACTAATCAAATCTGAAACTACAGGGTGAAGGTCAAAAAGTAATAGATGTTATAAGAAATTTGAAATCAGTTAAAGAAAAACGAAATATCAATGCAATTAAAACAATGGGATATGTAGCAGTATCAAAATCTAGTTGATGAGCATAAAAATAAATAGAATCTTACCTACAACAAATATGTCGATAATATTGCAAGGCTTCTGGAAGAATTTGAAAAAAGATTTCTAAAACTAAGTGAAATTGAAGATATTGCCAGTTTTTTGTCTTGCCATTTAATGACAACATGGATGTTGAAAGTGTAGCTCAGCAACTGAATAACTTTCTGGGTACTATAAATTTAGCAGGCTTAGAAGATGACATAATGAATATTAAATGCAACATAACTCATGAGTCACCGTTTTAAAATTGTCATTTTTTAAAACTGATAAATAATGATGAATATCCAAATATATGGATAAACCTTTAACTTTTGCCTTCGTTGGATCCACATATTTATGTTAATCCGCATTTTCTTTCATAAATAAGATCAAAATAAATAAGGAAAAAAAAATGGATCAACATTTGGAGTCACAACATCCTCGGTGGTGGGCGCTCTGGGTTGTTATCCAGATAGTAGTCCCGACCGCGATTTGTATTGGTAAACCATTAGAAATTTGTTACTTCACTCCAAGTCGAATAAGCTGCACTGATGAGATCTAATAAGATCGAAACAGATGTATGCAGAATTTGAGTCGAGGTGACTTTACGACTTCTTTTATTCACTGTTGAATTGTGAATGTGGAATTCTCGTCGAGGAATACATATAACCACCTCCCTTGGAAAGTTGTTCGATAATTTTTTCTAATTATTGAAGAATTTTCCTTGTTCACTTTATGTAGTATATGGAATTGACCATGGTCTACTTGTATATTCTTTGATTTAAATAAAGCATTCAATAACAATAAATTGAATTCAATTCAATCCTATATTTTGAATCATATAGTTTATGCGATGAATTTCAATTATGATTTCAGATATATTGTTCAAAATTAATCTCTACATCTTATGTTACCATTTTAAAAAACTTTTGATATCGTATCGCTCCACCAATTCTCATTCCAAAATTTCGACATGTTATAATTGAATCGGTGATTGCAGAAACCTCTTCAGTCACAAATTTCAAATTTTTCAGGAGAGAGAAAAAACGTCACAACTCCTCCAAATTTCAAATATTTTAACTTTTTTTGCATATTTTTATGTTGCTTTCATGTAAAAATTACCCAATTTTGACATAAATTGGGCTCAGGAAAATTTAAAATTTGATTCGGACATATGCTGTTTCTGCACTCAATTGGTTTTTACAGACAGGTGAAATCTTGGAAAAAGGAAACCATCCATTAAAAGTTTATATTTTTTAATTAAAAATTTATTTTATATCAATTTTTAGTCATTTTTTACAATTTAATTTATTTTATATTCATTTTATTTTTTTTATTTTACATCAATTTTAAAAATTTATATTTTTTCATATGACATCAAAAATGAAGTTCGATATTGAAAAGTCATCATAAAACACGAATATAACAAAGTGAAACTCTCTTAAAAATTTATATTTTTTCATATTATATAAAAAATCAAGTTCAACATTGCAAAGTCTAAAAAAAAAACTGGAATATAACAAAGTAAAACGCTCTTAAAATAAATCATTCTCGACGATTGTATCATTGTCACATGCAGTGGTTGGCCAGGTAAATAATTCATCATAAAAAACTTTGAAGTTTTCAGGAATATGAATAATCATCTTCTTGATGTCTTCCATTTTCTTTATGTTGATTGGAACTTTCCCTGTTGGGTAGGCTGCAGCACTTGAAGGGAAATCAATATCGACGTTCAGGGAAGCAGGTTTCAGCAGATGATAGCTGTGCTTTTGTAATCCTTCAATGAAAACGTATGCTGTGATTACCCCCTTTTCTTTAGAGTTATAGCGCAACTCTTTATATCGAGTGGGAGCAAACTTGACTTTTGCTTCTTGTGGCACATTCCTCCCTCGAAATTCTCTGGCAACTGGGTTTTTTTTGTAATATTCCTTCCACCAACCACCAAAATCATTTATGTCAGTCGTGATTAGCTTGGTGATGTGAAACTTGTTACTGGACTGAGCACACAACTCTTCATATTCATCAGGTGTATATATCCGATCGTGCTTACGTATCATCCTCTTCATAGTACCAAAGTCTCGATCGTTTGGAAGAAATGAATGCCCTCGAACCGGAAAGTAATGAAAAATTTGTTCAAAACGACCTGTATCAGTAAGAGCAAGGCAGAATCTTATCACGGTGTGATTCCGATTCTGGCCGCAAGTGCCATCGGAAAAGAGGTACAGATTTTTAACATTTGATGGAATATTAGTGTCAATGTATTTCAGTAGCATGCTGCATATATCATTGGCTCCTTTGTGGGCTACTCCTTCGTGGTACAGGAATATTTCAGATTTTCCAGTTTTTAGGTTTTTTATCCCAAAACAGTTCACCCAAAGTTGCCTCAAGTAAAAAATATCCTGAACTGGGATCGCTGGAAGGGGGAGATTTTGCATAAAATCAAATGAAAGCGCGACTGCGTCTTCGTGTTCTGCACATAAGTTTGTGACGCTTTGAAGTTTATTGTAAAATTTCTAGGCTCTTCTTTTGTGGATAGTAAGTTCAGCAAGAGCAGCCCTTTTAGCTGCGTCACCAATAGAGGAGCTCTTGATTTTTACGTCTAATTCTTCACATTTTATGCAGGTATCTACCTGTGGACGTCCGAACCGCAATGAAAAGTTTTCATGAAAATAATTAAGATAAAACTCATATTTTACATCCAAATCAGGATACTTTTCTTTAAACAAGGAATGCATTTTTTTTACATCAAGGCGCGCATCAAGATAACTGATATCTTTGGTGCCATAGTGGGTAGTCTTGGTGGGGAATGATGAAATATGCTCATGTATTTTAGAACAAACTTCGCCAGAAATCGTGTTTTTCTTGGGATTTTTACCTCGTTTATCGTGAGGTGATTTTCCCATTATTAGGAGATCAGTAAGCCTTCGAACCCTGCCCTCTGTAATGCCGTAGAATGAAATAAAAGCTTTCTTACATACCTTTTTCCTTTCTCCTCTGTATAGTAAGAAATATTTGAAGGAGGCTGCTGTTTCTCTAGGCTGTTCAGAACGAGGCCTACGGTGCTTAATGGCGTGTTTTTCAATGAGTTGTTGTAAGAAAATATCCTGCTCGTCTTTTGATTTGAACTGATTCAAATTTGATACAATTTCAGATTTTTCATCATCACTAAACTTAGTAAAGCATTGTAATTTACAGTTACAAGCAGCACCTGTTGTTCTAGATGGGATGAGACGTCCTTTCCAGTTGATGTGTTCAACCCCACAAACTTTAGAGGTTCGAATGACGTTTCTTCGATATTTTCCGTCATTCCTCCTCCTTCTCTTAGGAGCTGTTTCATTATCACTCTCACTGCTTGAGGGACTCACTGACATATTGAAAATTGAACAGGAAACGTTAAGCACAATACCACAAACTTGGAACACGTTGAAAACAATCAACAAAACATACTTCGATAGAACCACCTGTTTATGTATTCTGGCAAACACACGGCGCATGCTCGGCAAGGTGTAGGTAACCGACTGGTTATGTGACCTTGAGGTGGGAGCAGAAACCACTTCAGTCACTGACTCATGTTATTTCTGCGCTCAACGACCGAAAAAGACGTCATATATTTACGGAAGTACTCAACAGACTAACGTGGTTTTTGCACTCAACATGTATCTTGCCTTTGTAAGGTTGTTTTCATCTAAAACGATTTTTCGCATTTTTTTTGACTGAAGTTGTTTCTGCAATCACCTATTCAATTATGACAGAACTTACTTAAATTTAAAATAGTTCAGAAACAACCTCAGATAAATTTCAGCCCAACTGAAACCAGCCGTTTTGTAAAGATGCAATTTCAATATGATTGGAGTTAGTAAACAAATCATTTTTTTCTGTGACGGGAAAAAAGTTTGACATTTTGTCTCTGATAACAGGTAAAGAAATATCACTTTTTGAAATTACTTTTTTCCCCGGGAAAAAAGTGAGTACTTTTTTCCCGGATATATATACACATAAGTAAAGGTAGATATTTAATTTAAGAATATTTTACTATACAAAAGTTACATTTCCTTTATATGTAATAATAGTTCCTTGAACTATTCGGTACAACAATGGAATTTTCTTGTGTCGAAATTATATTCTTCAGTAGGTAACTACAAATCTCCTGCTTACTTCATTCTTTGTTTGCTTGAGTTTCACAATTAATAACGTTTCCGAATCTTCAATATCATCTAATGTTACCTGGCTGATTTCATAAATTCGACAAGCTCCTGCAATTCCAAATACAACAACAACCTTGGCCATTAAATAAAATTCATCGGGAGCATTATTTAAAAAATCACTAATTTATGTACTCGTAAAAATCGCAGCTTTCTTGGTCGTGTAACCTTT
>JARQZK010004418.1:215000-227500 GCA_030704885.1 Cynegetis impunctata
CAATATTCTGACAATGATAGCAATCTTCTCTTGAAATGTTTGTTCATTTTCTTATATTACTATATAGAATCAACTCATTAAGCGTCAGTATAATTTTTGATGCCAGACAATGTTAAACATATAAATTTTTTTTTCTAGAGCATGTACTTCCATATCAAATTCTGGTATACAATCGCTGATACGATATTCTATATTCAAAGAATTGCCTGGTAATTCCGACATGAACCATGATTTATTTTCAACCGTAGAACAGGTTTTTCTTAAAATCTTTCTTTACATAAATATTGAAAATGCAACGGTTCATTTGGACTATCGAGTATATATTGTTATTTCAATATCTCAATTTCAAACGATATAGATCATAATGGCAAAAAAAAATAAATTAGCGAAAGTTTTTACAAAATCCGATTTACTAAAGAAGAAAAAAAAGAGTAGGAAATTGAAAGTCCAAGAATTTGCGGTGGGAAGTTTCCTAGGTGCAGATTCATTAAATAAATTGGTTCTGCTCATTACTACTTGTGTATTGAAAAGATCAATGAGTCCCATTTCATAAATTAAATTATGTCATGTACAGAACTCAAACAAGGCGTTTATCACTTCAGAGTAAATTAAAAGCCAGAGAACTCTCTCGCTCAAGATATGGCTATCAATTTATGTAATTTATTTACGAAACCAATTTGATGAATACGGGAACGAGTATGTTTCTTATATAGGATCAGTGGTGGATTTATACTAGGGGCAGTCGGGGCTAGTGCCCAGGGCGGCAAATTTTCTAGGGCGGCAAAATTTGGAAAGTGAGAAAAAATTTTCTATACAATATATAATTAACTAATTCTTTTAAATAAACATTTTATCTTTCAAGAAATATAATTCAAGTATTATGTATCACATTAAAATTTTGTATATTATAATATAGGAAATTTAAGTAAAAACTATTCAAATAGTTTAATTAATTTATTTCCATAAAGGTTTGAAAAAATTAAAGTTGATATTTTTATTTTCTGGAATTGATAAATTTATGTAGTTTTTTTGAAGAATTAAAAATATTTTCAAATTATGTATGTCTTTTTGATAACAGAAACTTTTATTGATTAATGAATTTTTCTAAAATTGGAGAATTATCCAATAACACTAATTAATTTTAATTAAAAAGAACAATTTTATATTTTTGAATCAACTGTCGACTACACATGCTGCCACCTACAGTCAGTATACAATATACAAATGTAACTAGGTAGACGTAAAAGATGTACAGCATATGAAAAGATTCAAGAAAAATTCTCGGTTATCATTGAATTTGGTGATTTAGATAATAGGGAAATTCGTAAACGAGCTAAACGTTTAAGAGAAATATATTGTTCAGATCTTGAGTCCTCACTAGAAGACGAGTTTGTGCACACCATGCTCATTGCACCGATAAAAAGATGGAAAAAATTCACCTTCTGATCTTCTGAAACTTCTGCATTCAAACGACCTTTACACTGAGTTTCCAAACGTAGAAATCGCTTATCGAATATTTATAACTTTAGCCGTAACAAACTGTAGCGCAGAACGATCGTTTTCTTGTTTAAAACGAGTTAAAAATTACTTACGTTCTACAATGGGTGCAAATAGACTCAATAGCTTAGCTATTCTATGCATAGAATCAGATGTGCTTCAACGTTTAGATTGTGAAGATTTAATCGACCAGTTTGCAATTCAAAAAGTTAGGCGAGTTTGCATGTGAAAAAAATTATGCAATACTAATATAAGTCGTTCTTAGTGCAAAACTTATAATTCTAAGAAAAATGCAAATATTTTTTTATATTACTATAGTATATAATAAATAATATATAATATATGAGTAAATAAAGAATAAATATAAATAAAACATAATGTATAATAAATGCTATATAATACATAATAATTTTCCTGCAATCAATTAGTTATTCTAATTCTTAAAAAATCAGATATCAAAACTATTAAAATAAAATTTAAGTCATAGGGCGGCATTTTCTTCAGTGCCCCAGGGCGGCACAAATTTAAATCCGGCCCTGTATAGGATACATAGGTATAGCTCTTTGAAATTATCCCAAATACTTTATGATATTTGCGGTTTTTATTGTCACATGAAAGAGATTTTCAACAACGAATTTGAAATATTACATACTGAAAAGAAAGGCTACGAACTTAATTACTCCCTTGAAATCAACAAGAAAAGTTCCAATAATTTTTCTAAATGTTCAATTAGATATGACTAATTCACTACAGCCAAATTTATTCTGGTTGAAGTATTTAATCTTTGTTTCTTTTATGTTTTAGCCACTTCCCTACCAATTTATTATCTACCAGCGAATAGATTACGTTTATATTTTCCTATCCACATATTGATCTTTCTTTTTCTACATTTAAACTATATTTACGTTATGTTTAGCAAAATCAGAAACCCAAGTTTTATTTACAATATTTAAATGGAATTGCTTATCTTGAAATTTATGACATTTCAGATATCCAAAACTATTTATTTAAATATCTATATTTCTTTGAAATAATTCAAAAATTGTTCATTTCCTTTTTCAACGAATATCCAGATAATAAATTCAGCTTTTTCTCAACTCTGTATTGGTGCATTTTATAGGCCAAGAAATAACATTTTTACAAACCCGTCATATTTTCTGAGCTGAATTAGAAATGTTATCAGAAGATCTTAAAAATATATTGGTTTCATAATTGAGTACAATAATTAAAGGGGAGATGAAATTCATATAATTCGGATAATAAGTTTTCATTCGGATAATATTGTATATTCATAAGTAATATTGAATTATTTGATTCATAGGGAGTCACCTTACCTAAGCTCAGCTTGTATTGTGAACTGCCTATGGAATGTTGACAATTTTCTTCATTATTTTAAGTTAACAATATAATTCTTATATATAAATATATTCATACATATCAAATATTATATAACAAATTAATAATTAATAATCGATTTATTGATAATTAAAGAAGTAGATAATTTGGGAAAAAAGGACTGTCAGTCAAATAGTTTTTCGATTCTTTCATAGTTAATGTCTATATATTTTTCAATTTTTTTTTTCAATCTGCATTTATTTTTAAGATGTTTAAGATGTATAGATAAAATATTCACCAATTTTGGTCCATAGTAGGAGATGAATTTCTATGTTCCACTTGTGGTACAAATAAATTTGAATGGCCTGGTTGTTCTATAATATCATATAAATGGGTATTATAGGTTATAAATAGTTGATGGAATAATATTAAAATTGCTTTCAAACCTAAGACAAAACTCTCAGGATTTTTATTCAATGCCAAAGATATCACTTCAAAATTTGAAAGTTCAGGAGTTTATAAGTTGATTTGTCCTGTATGTAAAGGAGTATATATAGGTCAGACTGGTCGATCGTTCAAGACAAGATTTAAAGAACACCAACAATCTTTTTTTAAAAATAAAACGGATTCAACGTTTTCAAATCATTGCCGTGAAAACCACCACCCATTTCCACAAATAGATAATTTTAAAATCATGCACAAATTACCGAAAGGAACCAAACTTACTTACTTAGAATCATTAGAAATTTTTAAACTCAATCATAATGCAAAAGATACCTTGCTGAACGACCAGATTGACTTGATACATTCCCCTATATTTAGTGTATTCAAACAATAACGACTTTTCTAAGAACACTGTATTGTACCAATTTGGGAAATTCACTCGATTAGCCCTTCTTGAAATATGTTCCTCTTGTCTATTTAGGTCCTTTAATAATTCTTTCCCACACGTAAGCGCAAATCTATAATTCTGTATTCAGTTCTCAACTCAATCTGCCCGATAATGTTCTAGTGACCGAAATTGCAATCGCAGTGTTATATTTTTCAAAATATTTTGTGTTAATAAACGTAGTAAATTCAAATTTAGTTTTGTTTATTATAGGTTATGGTGAATTGAGAATCCATAGTATACAATGATACACATACAGCTTTCTAACATTGCACAATCCTGATTCTAAATAGAGTGATATAGTGAGATATCTGCGATTTTTTTTAAAAATAATTTTAATTATGATGTTTTGAGTAACTTGAATGTTTTTCATGATAGATTTACCTGTGCTACCCCAAATTATGATGCAGTATCTTATTATCTTATCTATTCAGCCAAGGCATCTTAAAACATGAGTAGTAGTCTTTTGTTGGCAATATTTTTTAATTCGTAGAATTTGTAAATTAATTTTTTCAGTTATTCGTGACAAACTTAACAGGAATCTAAATTATCGCAAGCAACGAAAACCCACACAGGATTTAATTTTCTAATTTCTTTTAATCTTCCTTGAAGTTATTTCATTCTTATTTTAACTCGAGCAATATTTCGATCATTTTTTATAAACGAATTAAAATAATTCGAGGAAAAAATTCAGAGATGTTCCCTAGATTAGAATAAACAAATACTATACACAGTTGTGCAAACATCCTTCGCACGTTTACTTTACAGAGGAACCTGGATAATAAAGCCGATACAAAGGAGGAGTAGACCTCGTCCGGGCAGGGTGGAAAACGGAAGGAAACACAATCATGTTGCTGGTAAGTGAATTATTCTATCGATCCTCAGGTTTCGACCTCCATCAAGTGGTGAAATGGTTTGACTTTAAAATACTATAAAATCAGAAAATATTTCAAATATAATTTTGACTTTGTGTTGCCGAATTTATATCGAATAATTTTGGAAAGTTTAGGTTTTTAGAAATCCAAATTAATTTTGAAAAACAAATAAAAATTGAGGAAATAGAAATGTATTATTTCTGAAGAATGATTTCATCCCACTTGTTTGTATGTATCATATGAAATCATTCATTGTTGTAATAAGAAATTATGTTGTGAGGTTGGGACAACTAAGAAAAATAACAAAATCTGACAAGTGAAGCGAAACCAGCTACGAAGATGCAAATCAAAGGAAAAGAAACAAGGTTACAGGAAACGAGAAACAAAGGACAAAACTAGTTCTGTGGCAAAAAAGTGAAAAGCTAAATGGAGTTGAGTACTTGAAACGTTAGAGAGATGAAATGGAAAGGATGTGAAAACAATCAGCGAATATTAAAGACCAAAATTGAACATATTTGTTTGAAAAGAAGAGAAAAAACTTGAAATGAAGCAAAGAAGATAAAAAGGAATGAAGGAAATTTAAAAAGAGTTGATTATTTTGAAGTAGCTCACAATTACACCTTATGGGTAAGTAAGTCCTTCATTATATATGTATATGTATATGTATATATATATATATATATATATATATATATATATATATATATATATATATATATATATATATATATATAAATGAGCCACAAATATGTAATTGTCTTCCGTAGCATGGGATTCTGCTTGATGGTGCTGTTTTCGTTTCCAAGTTTTTTATCCCATACTTGGCTACGCCGTTCTGATGAGGACCAAATAGTTCGAAACATATGTCAACGGCTGCTTTGACATATTTGGGCTAGATCGATAATTTTTCTTGTTCTATATATATATATATATATATATATATATATATATATATATATATATATATATATATATATATCTATATATATATATATATATATATATATATATATATATATATATATGTATATATATATATATATATATATATATATATATATATATATATATATATAGGTATATAAAATTTATAATAATTTTTTTCTTATGCAAAGTAGTAGGACATGTCCTGTAAGAATTAACTTCCACCGTTTTATCATGAGTATTGATCTTTCAGACGTCGTTATTCGACATAAATAACATTAAGTGCATCCCGGCGCCATCTCAGAGAAATGCTACAGTTTGCCTTCAACCAGCGCTAGTACTAACAAAATCAATTATTTCAAACTGTTTCACTCTATCAGATTTGCATATGGACAATACTGTGCTGTATTTCTGTGAATCTGTATCCCTGAAGTAATGAATGTTGATAATATTATGCATTGGAAGCATACAGATACATATTCCTACATAAACAGTAAACTTTCGTTAGTTTTCGGTGCGAGAGGAATGTATCTGAATATGATAAACAAATATGTCATTTCATTTGTAATTCGCAATACATCGAATTAATAATAAAGTTATTTTAACGTTCACATGTTCTAAAAATGTAGGATTAAAAAATGTCGGATATAATAACGGATATAAATGAAATATATATCTGACCACTCTGTTATTGTCACGATTATTAGTAACAGAACATTTGCCTTTAATTAAGCAAATAACTATATATATACACACACATACATATATATATATATATATATATATATATATATATATATATATATATATATATATATATATATATATATATTTATATATTAATAAATATATATATATATATATATAATATATAAATATATATATATATATATATATATATATATATATATATATATATATATATATATATAAAAATATATATATATATATATTAATATATATATATATATATATATATATATAATATATATATATATATATATATAAATATATATATATATATATATATATATATATATATATATATATATATATATGACATGGTCCATGGAAGGTGACTCGCCCCTATAACTTTGTTGTTTTCGGAGATAATGGAATGAAATTTGGAGGGTCTTTTTAAGGAATAAAACTCCATTTTTTGACAAGTAACTTAACCTCACACAAATTCTTGATTCACCGGAAGTGACTTTCGATTTTTAAATAAGACACCTGGTATATTTTTATTTTTTGTCTCCATATGACATTTATACTACAACCATGTAACATGTGTTATGGTTTGCAATCGTTTTTTTTTTATTGAAATACTATTTGGTCTGATGGGGACTGCTGGAGATGTCAGTATACCAGGAAATAAAACTTGATGTAAATACATATAAAAAACATAAACAAAATTAAGAAATTTTTAAGGAGATCTAAAATGGATATAAATGCCACTCCTGCATTAGTCTATTCTTTTCGTGGAAAATAAAACTAAAAACGATATACCTGCATTACGGTGATTATTTAATGCATATCAACTTCAGGCATATTTCATCCGAAAGTTTCAACTATCCAACGGAATCTGTAAAAGCTGTGGAGATGCGCAAAATTGCAAAGAAACGAAAAAACAAGAAATCTTCACATGAAAATTTATACCGCCAAAATCTACTTTCCTGAATTCAATCAAATCTACTTAAAAATTGTTATTTCTCTCAATTAAAGTGGGTTGGGTTGCATAAACCGGCTATTTTAGCTCCAGGTTCCCTCCAAAAAGATTTAGAAGGCTAAATTTCGGATATACTGCAATTGAAAAATACAGGTTCAAATTTTACGCTCATGTACCTCCCCGCCACTCTCTTCCACAAAAGTTGGAAATTCCAAACTTTGTCCAAAATTAACCAAATTTTGACAGTTTTGTTCTACTTCAATAACAATTTCAGATACCTACCAAATTTTAGCTCACTTGGTTTGATGGGTGCTGCTGGTATTGCCAAAATGTACCGTATATATATATATATATATATATATATATATATATATATATATATATATATATATATATATATATATATATATATATATATATATATATATATATATATATATATATATATATATATATATATTATTCATTCGAATTGTTGTTGCCTGTGAACTACGAAGTCGTGGTGAAACTTTTTAATAAAATCGAGTTTTTTGAGATTCAACAAGCCTGTTATTGCTAATAATTATCAAGAGATTATATATACAGTGTGTTCTACAAGCTCTATGACAAACTTTGACAGATGGTAGGTCACTTGATTTTAAACATTTTTTTTAATAAACATGGGTCCGATTCGTTTTTGTTTAGAAGTTACAAGCATTTGAAGAATCGTAATTTTTTCAGTCAACCAAGAAGTGACAGAAAGTCACTTAACATGTTAAACAATGCACACTTATAAAATATACACCTGCTTCAATAAAAAACTTAGGCATTTATTCTCCACTGAGGAATATGCAGATATTGTGTTTGTATATGGGTATGCAGCTAGCCAAATAAGAAATGATCCAAATCTCATTCTTCGAATGACCGAATCTTCAGTTCGTCGATGGGAGGCTTGCATTCAAGCTGAGGGTGGACATTTTTTATAGTCTTTAGTTTTGTGATTATCATTTAATTTGAATTTTTATTATTAATTGTTAATAAAGTTTAAATGCTTGTAACTTCTAAACAAAAACGAATCGGACACATGTTTATTAAAAAAAATATGTTCAAAATCAAGCCTACCTTCTGTCAAAGTTTGTCATAGAGCTTGTAGAACACCCTGTATATATATATATATATATATAAAATTATTTATTCGAATTGTTGTTGCCTGTGAACTATTTCTAATCTCTTGATAATTATTAGCAATAACAGGCTTGTTGAATCATAAAAAACTCGATTTTATTAAAAAGTTGACGTTTCGCCACGACATTCGTGGCTTTATCGAAAATTGAAAATTCTTTGACATTTATTGATTTGAAAAAATTTGAATAGAAAAAGACTACTATGTTTCACTAAAATTTTTCGGCTGTGGCCGTTCTTTGTTATTTATTACGTGCTATTCAGTCCAATATTAACATTCAAATCTATTATTATTAGATGGTAAGGGAAACCACAGAAACCTTTACCCACGTAATGTTCGAAATAGGTTCTAATTATTTTGATTCTGAAGAGTCAAAGAAAAGGGTACTATTTATCTTTTTTCAAAAATTTCTCATTGCGGCTGTGGCCGTCTTCAGTTATTAATTACGTGCTATTTAGTCCAATATCAACAGACAGGTCTGTTGATATTAGATGGGAAGGGAACCACAGAAACCTTCACCCACGTTATGTACAAAATATGTTTAAAATATTTGATTGTTGTCTTTAAAAAGACATTACTTGTAATTTTGGAGATCACATGTTCTAAACTATACTTTCTTTTTAGAAAAATTGAAAATTCTAGATGTTTAGATTTTGTCTAAGAAGATGAGTTGTTATGGTTAGAGTTTGTTTGTTTTGATTTATGTTGTTTCTTAGAAAAATTAAAGAATAAAATCTGCGTATATTGAACTCAAATGTTTGATATCTGTTCTATCATTTACGACTTTACTTAAATTTTTTTGAATATGTAACATTTCTAAAATTTCTAATATCAAAAGACAATTAATAACTTAAGACGGCCACAGCCGCAATGAGAAATTTTTGAAAAAAGAAAGTATAGTTTAGAACATGTGATCTCCAAAATTACAAGTAATGTCTTTTTAAAGACAACAATCAAATATTTTAAACCTATTTTGTACATTACGTGGGTGAAGGTTTGTGTGTTTCCCTTCCCATCTAATATCAACAGACCTGTCTGTTGATATTGGACTAAATAGCACGTAATTAATAACTGAAGACGGCCACAGCCGCAATGAGAAATTTTTGAAAAAAGATAAATAGTACCCTATTTTTGACTCTTCAGAATCAAAATAATTAGAACCTATTTCGAACATTACGTGGGTAAAGGTTTCTGTGGTTTCCCTTACCATCTAATAATAACAGATTTGAATGTTAATATTGGACTGAATAGCACGTAATAAATAAAAAAGAACGGCCACAGCCAAAAAATTTTAGTGAAACATAGTAGTCTTTTTCTATTCAAATTTTTTCAAATCAATAAATGTCAAAGAATTTTCAATTTTTTCAAAAGTTTTGATAAAGACACGAATGTCGTGGCGAAACGTCAACTTTTTAATAAAATCGAGTTTTTTAAGATTCAACAAGCCTGTTATTGCTAGTAATTATCAAGAGATTATATATATATATATATATATATATATATATATATATATATATATATATATATATATATATATATTTATATATATATATATATATATATATATATATAAATATATGCATAGATTTATTTTATCTCTGGTTGGCTTGGCAGTGCAGTTAAAAACAGATATAGAAAAATAATAATAATATAATTACAGACGTTTCGAAGAGGTTTCTCTGGTATACTGAAGAAGGAGAAACTGCTCCAGAACATCTATAATTATATTATTATTATTACCTTCACTGCCAAACCAAAAACCCATATTATATATATATATATATATATATATATATATATATATATATATGAATTTAAATAAACTGACAAATCGTAGTCAGGACGTATAAAACGGATTTACAAACCACCGCCTCACTTCACCGTTAACCTACGATACAGTGCAATCGCCTATTATTTCCAGCTAAATTACTACCAAAAAGAAACTAGAAAAAATATTCACCTCTAACAAAATTAGAGCAATTGTAGAATATAGCAAAGTTACAGAGTGGAACAAATCGAAATGCTTCTAATGTTGTTTCCAAGAAGTCCGGAACAAATGGCGGGTTAGAACATAAAACGAATAACCATCTTTCAAAGAGCAACTTCACAACAACATAGTGATATTGTTCCATTTCGGCGCAGTGGCGAAAGCTGTATCTTTTGTAGAGATCATACACATACATTCAATCCGAATGAACTCACGTGGAAAGTCCGTTGTATATTCCTTAGAAATCCTGAAGTCTCATAACGGGAAACGCCGAGGGCGAACAGCATGGTCTATCGATCCTACTCCCGTGATAAATTTAGATCAAGCAACAACAAGAAAGAGAATACGGATGAGTGACTTAGAATACATCTTTACTTCAGAATAATTTCAATTGAAGTTTATCTAAATTTAACTAATATCATATAATAGGATCTTCATCAATGCCTTAATACTAGATATTTGAATAATGAGAACTATTTAACTGTCATACAGACGGAAATCTATTTTTCGATCAAGTAACATGATAGAGAATACAGAAGGATGATAAAAATTTCACTAATATTATATAATAGGATCTTCAGTAATACCTCAAGACTAGATATTTGAATAATGAGAACTATTTAACTAACATTCAGACGAAAATCTATTGTTGGATCAAGTAACATTTATAGAGAATACAGATGGATGAATTAAAATATGTCTTCACTTCAAAATAACTTCAATTAACGTTGATCAAAATTTCACTAATATTATATAATAGGATCTTCAGCAATACCTCAAGACTAGATATTTGAATAATGAGAACTATTTAACTAACATACAGACGAAAATCTATTGTTGGATCAAGTAACATTTATAGAGAATACAGATGGATGAATTAAAATGTCTTCACTTCAAAATAACTTCAATTAACGTTGATCAAAATTTCACTAATTTTATATAATAGGATCTTCAGCAATACCTCAAGACTAGATATTTGAATAATGAGAACTATTTAACTAACATACAGATGAAAATCTATTGTTGGATCAAGTAACATTTATAGAGAATACAGATGGATGAATTAAAATATGTCTTCACTTCAAAATAACTTCAATTAACGTTGATCAAAATTTCACTAATATTATATAATAGGATCTTCAGCAATACCTCAAGACTAGATATTTGAATAATGAGAACTATTTAACTAACATACAGACGAAAATCTATTGTTGGTACAAGTAACATTTATAGAGAATACAGATCGATGAATTAAAAAACGTCTTTACTTGAGAAAATATCTCCATTGCATTTATAGCTGTTTATATTTTCAAATTTGAATTATTGAAACTATCAAAGCTGTAAATTGTAAAGAAATAATTGAGTATATAAAAGTTTTCGTATTTTGAATTTGTATACCAAAAAAATTACTCATAATGTAATATTTCCATTAAATCATTATCCTTTCAAACAGGCTTCTTGATTAATGATGTTATAAACTTCAAAGAAATTTTTAATTCGTGGGTGGCATTTTAATTATTCAAAGTGCCAACAAATATTTGTGTATTCCTGCTACACGCCTAAAATTCATTACCCTCAGCAGAATGGAAATATATCAACGATGTGTAATTCAATATTTCCATTTAATTCACTTGATTACAAAAGAACATCACTATATCTATACCGTTATCTTTTCTGTTTTGAGAAACCTATAAATCTCCATCAAAAAAATGTAAACTGAATTTTTCAACTGTTTTACCAGAAAAGTTTGTCTTATTGCCTGAATTATCGTGGGAGATCTTGTGGATTGCTGTATTTGTTGCGGTCACCCCTCTGTTCATTGAATCATAAAAGTTACCCTTTTTATTGGCCATAATAAAACTATGGTCTTTATGAACTTGTGAATATCCCATAAAGGTTTCTTTAACAACGAACTAATCAGATTATATGTCGTCCGAAGGTTGTTAAGTTATTATTAAATTGTTTCGAAGAAGTCATTAATTCACACCCACATACACGCATACATAAATATATAGATACATATATACATATATAAATATATATATATATATATATATATATATATATATATATATATATATATATATATATATCAGAGGCGGCTAGTCAAAGGAGGCTAAGGAGGCTAAGCCTCCTCAATAATATTCCGTATATCACTTATATGT